>CM052898.1:100800337-100847075 GCA_028534135.1 Potos flavus | reverse complement strand
AACATCTTGGGGCTGGGAGACGTCAAACTGTACTTCTAAGCTCTCTTGTCAGGTGGCTTCCTGTTAGGCAGTGAAGGGAACTGAGGAAGCTGAAGAAAAAGAAAGGCTGGGGCTCCCAATGTGTGACAGTTGCTGGCAGGCACTCTGCAGCTACAACAATGGCGTGATTCCAGACAAGCAGCCGAGCCAGAGGTAGCCCCCCTTTGGTTAAGTGACACTTCTTCAGTAAATCCACGCCTGCCTTGGAGTACAGCACCAGGTCAACACAAAGGGCTTCAGTATCTGCAGCTTCTCATCTTCCTTTTTATTACTCCAGGCCCACTTGTCTTCCTTTTTGCACTCTGTCCCCTTCATGTCAGTACACACTATAAACCATCTGAAAAATACTGCTTTTCTACTAACCTCATAATAGGACCCCACAATTTTAAACACCTGAATTCCCATTTTACAAATGAGAAGACTGAGTCAGAGAAAGTATCTACTTGCCTGAGAGCCACAGCTGGGATATGAACATAGGATTTCTGGCTCCTGAGCCTAACATGCTTAACTATATTCTATACTTCCTTTCATACACAAAAAAGTAGAGTGAAACTGTATTCCCACATAAATGCCACATGAAAGGAAGAAATGACACTGGTAAAGACAGCTCAGTAATGCCTGTGGGCCTTTTAAGTAAACATTTATTTTGTATCCTCATGGCTTAAGGGAAAAAAAGTATAATAAGTCACACAATAAAAGACATAACTGGCCTCCCTTCCTTCTTGATAGATCCATCCATATGCTTGGAGAAAAACTGAATATGGTTCCATATGTCGTACTACAGATCAAATGCTCAACTTTTCATGGTTGATTCAGTGGCAAGTGCCAGATCAGGTAAAGACAGTAACGAACCTGCAACCCATGTTAGATTGTTTTGCATGAAACATTTTGCACTTTTTTGTTTTTAAATAATTAAAAGAGCCTGGGTGGTTCAGTCAGTTAAGCATCCGACTCTTGGTTTTGGCTCAGGTCATGATCTCAGGGTTGAGAGATTAAAGCCCTGCATTGGGCTCTGCACTCAGTGGTGAGTCTGCTTGGGACTCTCCTTCTCTCTCTGCACACCCTGCCCCCCACCCTGAGTTCTCTCTCTCTCTCTCATAAATGAATAAATAAATACATCAACGATTTTTAAAAATAATTAAAAGAAGTACTAAGACAAGTCATATCAATCTTCAAAAAATTTAAAAAAAAATTTTTTTTAAAGATTTTATTTATTTATTTGACAGAGACAGTGAGAGACAGAGAACACAAGAGGGGAAATGGGAAAGGGAGAAGCAGGCTCCCCACTGAAAAGGGAGCCCGACGTGGGGCTTGATCCCAGGACTCCAGGATAATGACCTGAACTGCAGGCAGACGCTCCACACGACTGAGCCACCCAGGCGCTCCCCAAATTGTCTTTAAAAAAAAAAAAGCATTTTTAGTATTCTTGCTTGCCCTGGAAATTCTAAAACCACAGACAATGGGGGAAGTATAGGACACTGATGATGTTATCAACATTTAAGGTTAGAATCCAAAGCCAGGGGCTAGTAGATGATTTTATTCCTCAAACCAGTAAGACTCTACCCAACTACTATGAGCTTCAGTTTATTCCCAAATACCTGACAGCAAAAGAAAATGTTACCGTGAATGTGAGCACATAGTTCTGAACACTCCTATTAGAAAGTGCTTTTAATTTCCTGACGGAGAAGTTCCTTTGGATTACCAAAACTGAAAATTATTAGTTCTCTGTTACTTGCCTTCTCCCTAATAATAACCTCCCATAAATTGAGGACCCTCTCTTCTCTTTTCCCTACTTCATATACTCTTCTTTCCTTTTGCTCATCTTAGCAATCACAACATTAAAAGGATAAATGGGCTCTTTTGTGAGACTCTTCTAAATAAATTCCATTAGATAGAACTGAACACACACACACACACACACACACACACACACACACAAACTCTTTAGGCACTTTCACTTTTCTCTAAGAACATCTCAGATTATCAAAGATGAATAAACTTGCGAAATAAACTATGTCAATATTCACTCATTTCTTTCAAAAAAATCACTTGATAACAGCAAAGAATTCTTTCTTTTCCTCTATTAGCTCTGATACATGGCACTGCTTTTGATCCTTAATTTTTAATTCTGAAATAATTATATACCCACATGAAGTAGCAAAAAAAAAAAAAAAGTACAGGGAGATCCTGTGCATTTTTTATCCAGCCTCCTACCATAGAAATCTTACATAATTACAGTATAGGATCAAAACCGGGAAACTGATACTGACACAATCCACAGAACTTATTATTCGGATTTTATAAGTTTTATAAGCGTTTGTGTGTATGTGTGTGTGTGTGTGTGTGTGTATGTGTGTGTGTGCACGCGTGCATGCATTCACATGTCTGTACAGTTTTATCACCTGGATAGTTTCATCTGATCACCACTGCAATCAAGAACTATTTCATCACCAAGGCATCTGGGTGGCTCAGTTGGTTAAGTGTCACAGTCTCGATTTCAGCTCAGGTCATGATTTCAAGATCATGAGATTGAGGCCCAAGTCAGGCTCTGTGCTCAGTGTGGTGTTTGCTTGAGATCCCCTCTCCCTCTCCCTTTGCCCCTCCCCCGGCTCATGCTCTCTCTCTCTCAAATATATAAAATCTTTTAAAAAATTTAAAAAAGAAAGAAAGAAAGAAAAAAAGAAATGTTTCATCACCAAGAAGCTCCCTTATGCTAACCGGTTATAGCCACAACCAACCTCCATATACACTCCATCCCTAAACCCTGGCCATCACTAAACTGTTCTTGATCTCCTTAAGTTTGTTGTTTCCAAAATGTTATCTAAATAGAACCATACAGTATGTAACCTTTTGAGATTAGTTTTTTTCACTCAGCATAATTCCCTTGAGATCCATCTAGGCTGTTGTATCAATAGTTCATTCTTAATTACTGATGAATAATATTCCATGGTAGAGATGTACAAATATGTTTACAGCAACAGTATTTAATTTTCTAAAAAATACTTCTAACAAAATCTTACAAGAAAATCAAATATCTAAATAAAAATGAAGCTGCTTAGCCTGACGTAAGAATCAGGAAAACTTGGAGGTAGGTCATCTTAACCTCCCCCCACCTGCCCAGGGCACCTTCTAGAGCACTAGTTAAACCATCAGAACCTATAATACAGAAAGGAGATATATGCGAATGAAACCAAAATAACTTGTGCGCCGACTCAGAATAACAGCGGAGGTAGGAGTGAAAGTAAGGCTGCTCTAAGAGAATCTATAGAAGTACATCTACTAAAAAAAAAAAAAAAAAGTACATCTACTGTCACCTGAACTTTTAAGCAAGTAGGAAAAAAAGAGGTTGGCTATTTCTATAATAAGAAAAGTTTATTCATTAACTGCTTAATGCTTAATGAAACAAATTTTAAAGATGCAAGGACAGATAGTAACTGCTACAGAAGTTCAACAAACTGATCGGTGTGGACTGGGCCTCACCTGAGTTAAACTAGAAAACGTTAAGTGAAGAGAGGGAACATGTCAAACATCAAGAGCAGTAAATAAAATAAAAAGAGACACTCCCATAAACTGTACCACATGGTAGTTATCTATCTAGAAAGGATTTTGTAATGTCCTGAGATTCTTACATACTCTTTGATACAATTATTTCCTTCCTAAGAAAATAATGAGCAAAATGGACGGATTTCTTATAGGCAGGGAGCGGGATAGAAACCAACCTGGAAATGCTCAACTTCAGAGACTAGCTAATAAGGTATTGGTATATCAGTCTATCAATTGTCTAATGCCACAACAATGCTGTACAATGACCACAAACCCTCAGCGGCATTCAAGTTTATTGCTCATATGTCTGTGGTCAGCTGGGGGATTGGCTCGAAGGCTCCGCTGATCTTAGCTGGGCTTACTCACACGTCTGACGGTTAGCTGGCTTCATCTAGAGCGACTTGGTCTGTGCGATCCGTATCTCTTTTTCCAACACTCAAACAGGCAAGTCCTCACAGCTATGATAGAGGCTCACGTCATCTTGGAGACCTAAGCTCAGAATTTCTACCTCCTTCTAATCACCGAAGCCCAGAGTAAGAGTAAAAGGGCACTACAAAGTTACATCAGGGGTCAGCAAACTACAGGCCTCAGGCAAAATCTGGGCACTGCCTATTATTTTTTAAGTTTTATTAGAATTTAGCCTCCTCCCTTTCATTTACATATAGGTTATGGCTTATTCATGTTACAATAGTAAAGCAGTTATGACAGAGACCATATGACCGGCAAAGTCTTAAATGTTTATTATTTGGTCCTAGGCTGTAGGATACAGGGAATGAAACACAAAGAAAAGTAAAGAATTAGGGCTATTTCTGCAATCTACCAGTGGAGTGTTGGTTTATTATTATATATATTTAAGACTTTTTAATGGGTTAGAAAAGACTTATAAAATAATGCTAAGGGGCGCTTGGGTGGCTCAGTGGGTAAGCCTCTGCCTTCAGCTCAGGTCATAATCTCAGGGTCCTGGGATGGAGCCCCACATCAGGCTCTCTGCTCAGCAGGGAGCCTGCTTCCCCCTCTCTCTCTGCCTGCCTCGCTGCCTACTTGAGATCTCTCTCTCTCTCTGTCAAATAAATAAAATCTTAAAAAAAAAAATTATGCTAAGAGGTAAAAGAAGGTAAAAAAAAAAACTATACAGTCAGTACAATCCCACCTCCACATGTATTACATATAAATAATTCATATACATATATTATTTTCATATATATTTTTAAAGGCAAGCCACAGACTAGAAAATATTTGCAAGATATATATCTGATAAAAAGGACTTGTATTCAAAATATACAAAGTATTCTTAAAACTCAACAATAAGAAAACAAACACAGTTTAAAAATGGGCCAAAGATCTGAACAGATACTTCATCAAAGAAGATATACAGATAGCAAATAAGCATATAAAAAGATGCTCACCACACTTGTCATCATGGAACTGGAAATAAAAATAACAATGAGATACCACTACCCAGCTATTAGAATAGATGAAATCCCAAAACCTGACAATACCAAATGCTGATAAGGATGCAGAGATACACTGTTGGTGGGAATGCAGAATGGTACAGCCATTATCGAAGACACTTGGCAGCCTCTTCCAAAACCAAACATATTGTTACCACAAGATCCAGCAATCATGCTCCTAGGTATTATCCAACTGATTTGAAAACCTATGTCCACACAAAAACCTGCACACGGAAGTGTACTGCAGCTTTATTCATAATCACCAACAGCTGGAACTAACCAAGATGAATGAATAGGTGGATAAACAATGAATTGGTGGATAAACAAAACATGGGATACTATTCAGCAGTAAAAAGATACTAGCTAACAAGCCACAAAAAGACAGAAGAACATTAAAGGCATATTGCTAAGTGAAGTGAAAGAAGCCAGTTTGAAAGTCTACATATTATAGGATTCCAATTATACTACACTCCAGAAAAGGCAAAACTAAGGAGATGGTAAAATGATCAATGGTTGCCAAGGGTTTGGAGTTCAGGATGCATTGGTGAAGTACAGGGGATTTTCAGGACAGTAAAACTATTCGGTATGATACCATAATGGTGGATGCAAAACATGAATTTGTCAAAGCCCATAAAATTTCACAGTACAAATAAAGAACCTTCATTTATGCAAATTAAAAAAAACCCATTAAGGTCAAGGAATTGAATCCAGACTGTGACAAGAGATTCTAACTGCATTACAAATATATGAAACAAGGTGGTTGAGGGCGATCTGATCACCCTGAAGGTGCTGATCTAGTAACTCTAGAAATGCGTGCAGACTACAAAACTAAAGCAAAAGGAACCGCTCGTAAGCATAAGTTGTTTTTCATGAGATACAGGTTAACAATTCTGTATACCAGAATTCAACGATTAAATAAATGGATGGCAAAAAATGAGAACAATGGCCAAAATTAGAACAATTCAAACAAAATAAAGTAGCATTAGATAATCACCCAAAATATAAAGTATTCATGAATCCATATTGCTATAAATAAATGACTGAACAAATTAGTACATAGAGAAAAGAAACAAATCTTCCATAAAGAAAAATTCCAAATAATTTATATAGATATCTCACCCTCAAGGAGGGACAGTATGACTCACTACCTCTTAGGTATAGTGTGTGCATAATGACTTCCTTCTAAAGTGTACATTATGGAAAGGGGGCGGGGAAGAGCAACTTTACAGTGGAGAAACCTGACAAATATTACTTCAGTCAAGTGATCAAGGCCAACATCAACAGTGATAAATAATGTTGATAATATGTGCTTTGATATAATGTCATGAAAATAGCACTTTGTCTTCCTCCCAATAACCCATAACCCCAGTCCTATGAGAAAAACATCAACAGTGCGGTATCTTACAAAATATTTGACAAGCACTCCTCAAAACTGTGAAGGTCATCAAGAACAAGTGAAGTCGGAAAAACTGCCACTGCCAAGAGACTAAGGGAACACGACAACTAAATGTAATACAGTATCCTGAACGGGATCTTGGGGGAAAAAGAAAAACCTACATTAAATAAGAACTAAAGAAATCTAAATAAACTACAGACTTTAGTTAATAATAATGTAATAACATTGGCTCATTAAGTAATAAAAGGAGAAGATGGGTGTGTCATATATGGAAACACTGTGTACCTTCTCAATTTTTCTGAAGATCTAAAACCATAAAAAATAAAGTCTATTTAAAAAAAACTCAAAACTTTAACAGTGATAATCTCCTTATATTGGAAATGTGGGTAATTTACGCTTTTGTCCTTAATAGTTCTCTGTGCCACACACATTTTCTAGGATAAGCTCTATGCTGCTCTAAAAAGTATAAACTTATAAACTAGTGTTCAACTTGTTTAAATAGTGAACACTAGAACTATGATTATAAATTTTAAAAGCAGACACTAATATTTATTGAATTGCAATTTGCTATGAATCGTACACTAAGAATTTTAGCAATACTGTGTAGTGAACAGTATCACTCCCTTTTAAAATGTGAGGAAATAGAACCTTAGAAAGTTGAAGCGCCACAGCTAATAGGTACAGGTAACTGACCCCAAAATATCCTTTTATTTCTATACAGCTTCCCCAGAATTACTTGTTCAGCACTTCATAAACTAATGTTAGTACATACATTATCTTAAATTACTTCACAACTGTGATATGAGACAAATTATAAAAAGCCGTATTAATGTGAAACTGTGTCACAAGAAAAATGTGTGACAGGCATCACTGCAGTGCTAACTCCACCAAAAAAGAAAACAAAATCTCCATCAGATAACAATACAAGCTGCACAGCTCTAGAAGAAACACAGTGGCTGCCAAACCCACACCTAATAACTTCTAAGTATTACAGAGAACTTGTTTTACCAGAAGGTATCATGAGTCATACCTTTTCCCTAATAAAGCAGTTCTTTCAAAATATGTCAAATCAAAGAACTAAAATTGAATATTCTCCTCACACTACTTTGAACTTCAAAGAGATACTGAGACTGACTTCTTGCCTTCATCAAGGCTTACCATCCTACTGCTGTATTTCCACATGTGACAGAACTGATAAACAGAATGAATAGCCTACATCTGTGCTTTTTATAATGCCATTTCATGATTCCTTAACTCACAGGGTGACTCAACCGAGGCTCCTCTATTTTTAGGTAAATTGGTCTGTATCATGAAAATAAGCCAAGAGCAGAGTGGGGCCTGAACAAAGGAAACCCAAAACTTGCCCAAAGAAAGTTACATTAAAACATCAGTATTTATGAACAAGATCAAATACATGGTAATAATGTAGAGAACAAAGGCAAAAGAAAAAAATTAAATTCCCTTACAACTTACAGCATTGAGGAGTCCTTGAGACAGGCAAGTAACCTTCCTCCAGGAACTCAAATGCCTCAATGTTTCCACTTTGCTAAGAGCAAAAGGCAATCTTAGCTTGACATTAACCTGGCCTCCAGGATCCTATAAGTCTCCTTTAACATATAATTGGAAACTTCTTTTATCTCTACCCCCCCAAACAGCCTCCAAGCATTGGCCCACTGATCTACATCTTAAGGGACTCATGACTAAGGTTTACTAGACTAGTAAATTACACTTTTCCTAGTAACAGCTAGCCCTTCAAGGCCCTGGAAACCTTGCTTCCAAAATTCCTTAGAGACGTAGGCTATCCCTAACCACCTCCCAACTTGAGAGTATATGTAATCAGTCACTCCTCACAACTCCAGCACAGCCCTTTCTGCTCACAGGTCCTGTCCCCATGCTTTAATAAAACCACTCTGTTTGCACTGAAGATGCCTGAAGAATTCTTTCTTGACTGTTCCCTTCTGAACCCCAACATTTCCACATCAGATATGAGCCTATCAAAAGGACACAGAAGCCAGATTGATGGGGTACCCACTGGTTAATTCTGGGACAACATGAGCATCAAAATTAAAAATTCAAGGGTGTCTGGGTGGCTCAGTCGGTTGGGCATCTGCCTTCAGCCTGGGTCATGATCTCTGGATCCCAGGATGGAGCCCCTCATCAGGTTCCCGGCTCAGTAAGGAGTCTGCTTCTCCCTCTCCCTCTGCTGCTCCCCTGCAAACACTAAGAAAACAACCCAATTACCAAGTAGAGACAAAATATTTGAACAGCCATTCTACACCAATGAAGACATATGAGTAACAAGTAAGTACATGAAAAGATGCTCAACATAATTAACCATTAGGGAGATGCAAATTAAAACTACAAGACGACACCACCATCCACCTATTAGGATGGCTTTATAAAAACCTGGCAACACCAAGTAGTGGTGACGATGCAGAGTAACTGAAATGTTCATATACTGCTGGTGGAAAAGTAAAATGGCACAAACCACTTCAGAAAAACAGTTTGGCAAATTTTTATAAAGTTAAATATACATTTACTATAGGATGCAGCAATCCCATCCTTACTTTTTTACCTAAGTAAAATGAAAACTTGTATAGAAATATTCACAGAAGCTTTACTCCTAATCATCAAAACTTAGAAATTCAAATGTGCAACAGGGGAACGGATAACTATGGAACATCCTATTATTCAAAACAAAAAGAAACAAACTCTTGATATATACAACACCTTGGATGAATCTCAAGTGCCCCATGCTGTCAAAACAAACAGACTCGGGCGCCTGGGTGGCTCAGTGGGTTAAAGCCTCTGCCTTCAGCTCAGGTCATGATCTCAGGGTCCTGGGATCGAGCCCCGGATCTGGCTCTCTGCTCAGCAGGGAGCCTGCTTCCCTCTCTCTCTCCGCCTGCCTTTCTGCCTACTTGTGATCTCTCTCCTCTCTGTCAAATAAATAAATAAAATCTTTAAAAAAAAAAAAAACAGACTCAAAGATCACATACTATATGATTTCATTTACATATTTTGGAAAAAACAAACCACAAGGTCAGAGAGCATCTCAGAAGTTGTGGGGTGGGTGGTTAAGGATGAGGAAAAGGCTTGAAAACAAAGGGGTAGCAAAGGAAATTTGTGGGGGGGTTAGGGGAATGATAAAATTGTTCTATATTTTGATTGTGGTGGTAACTGTGTGATTCTACGTGTTTTGAAATTCATGGAACTGTAAATCACAAGACTGAATTTCACCGTAAGGAAAAATCAAGCAAAAAGATTATAAAGAAATAAACCTTCTAATTCCTTAAAACCGAAAACCAACTAATAACCCAAGGAAGATTAGGGACATCTGGACTAATCAACAGCATGAACCTCCTGATACAAATGCACTGAGAATGTGGTATTACTTCTGGGAATTTGGTATCACTTCTAGTCCTGCTGAAAGGGTTTACCCTAAATCTAATCATGAGAAAATATCAAACAAGCCCAAATTGAGGAATAACTGGTTTGGACTCTACGAAATTTTACATAAAATGTAAAAACTCAAGAACTGGTCCAGATCAAAGAAGTCTAAAGAGATATGAGAACCCAGTGCAATGCATAATCCTAGATTTATTTTTTCTATAAAAGACTTTATAATTGGGACAAACTGACAAAATTTCAGTATGGACCACTGATTAGATATCAGTATTGTGTCATTGTTAATTTTATGATTTTGACCATTGCACTATGGTTATATAAGAAAATTCCTGGGGCACCTGGGTGGCTCAGTGGGTTGAAACCTCTACCTTTGGCTCAAGTCATGATCTCAGGATCCTGGGATCGAGCCCCGCATCGGGCTCTTTGCTCAGCGGGGAGCCTGCTTTCTCCTCTCTCTCTGCCTGCCTCTCTGCCAACTTGTGATCTCTCTCTGTCAAATAAATAAATAAAATCTTTAAAAAAAAAAAAAAAGAAAATTCCTTGTTCTTGCCAGGGGGTCAGGGAAGATGATACTGAAATATTTGGGGGGTTACTTTAAATGGTTCAGGAAAAATTAATTAGAAATCTAGAAAGCAAATGAAGTAAGCATTTGCATTTGGCAAATCTGAGTGAAGGGTATCCAGGAATTCTTTGTACTATTCTTATAACTTAGTCTGAAATTATATCAAAATTAAATTATTTAAAAAAAGTAACATCCCTTGGGCTAAAAATAACAGATCAAGTAATCTAAAGGACAGAATCAGTATGAACACATTTACTAAAATAGTCTAGGGAAAACTCTGGCACTTACTCAGTATTGACTACAGAGGAGTGTCTAGTCCTGGCACTCAGCCTGGAGTTCTAGATTCTACTGTGGCAAGGATTAGCTTGATGCTATTAAATATCTGAATTATACAAGCATCTCTCTCCCTCAACTGTTTGCTTGCTTGTAAAATGACTTTTGCCTACAAAACAACATCTTCAAGTGAAGATCTGACTACAAAAGAAGCTAACTGATATACGGGCTTAGAAATTACTCCTATTTATAAATTGGATTATAAATCAGCTTCTTGAAAATTTGATTAATACCAGCCTTCCCAAACTGTATCAACTCTGGAACATCAACAAGAGTATTTGGGCACTCGCAGCCTGGGAACTATACTCTAAAATGGTAGGTTTATCAGGGCTGTGTAACTCTGAGAACTCTTGGCTTATTAGCTTTTCTACTACCTACATTCCTTCACCTTGTCACAGCCTTCTTTCAACCAATAGATTTCATTACTCATAAAGACAACATCAGAAAGAGTAAGACTAAATAAGTTTACTGGAAAATTACATTGCTCAGTGAGAAAATCATATGACAAGTACTTAAATAATTCCACCTAGGAATACTGCATAAGATACTATCATTTAAATATGACACTTAATACAATCACTTCAAGGACACACAAAAAAGGGGAGAATGTTTTTATTTTCATGCTTTTTAAAGTCTTGACATAGAAGAGGTAAACACAAACCACAAGTGAAAATTTTAACTAAATATGCAGATAGAACAGGAGCCACTATATAAAGTTCAGGCCTTTATCCGTAACTTCAGAATTGGGGAGTCTAATCTTAAAAAAAGGAAAATGCTCCATTCAGCACTTACTCAATTTCCTTATGTAGTGGTATACCTAGAGTTTATGAATTAGCTTTTAGTTCTGGTCTCATCTTGCTTATAGAAATAGGATCTTAAAACTTCATTCTCAAGACACTTTAAAACCCAAGTAAATGCTTTCCATTCAAGGATGTGGAAGGCATTCCTTTATCAAGTCTGATTCATTGTTTTATAAAGCACAAAGATCATTTTTATTATTTCATCATCTATATGCTGCATCCTAATATTCTTTTTGATAGTAATATATTCAATGACAGAAACTTACATAAAGATAATTCCTTCTCAATTTGTAAACCAAAATTTCAAAAGCAAAAACGCTTGAAGTGATAGGAAGACATTTTTATGATACAAGCAAGCTACTGCTCTAAGCCACTGGCATGAGCAAAAATAACAAAAGTACAAATTGTTATTTAACCTTTAAGTAGTCTATGTTTATTACAAAACCACAAATACTTTAAATATATTTTCTTCTGCAATAAAAATTAAGATAACCCCAAATTAAAAGCTTTTGAAGATGTTAATATTATGAATAAAATAGATTAACTTCCCCCCAATGTCCAGTAATAAACTGAACCCTGACTTACCTACCCCAATGACATAAAAATGACCTAAAGTGGATCAAAGTGCATAACAAGTTCATATTAAAAATGATTCTTCATATGCTCTTTTACTAAAGCAATCAAAGCAAAATGAACGTAAAAACTTCTTTTATACTTGAAGATTAAGGTAACCTCCAAGGCATCACAACTTTTGAGATTTCAAATCTAGTGCTACAGTATGCAAAAATAACTAGGGTCTCCTCAAAAAAGCAAACTTAAAAAATTCCACACATAAAATGGCCTAAATACCATTAATAATTAGATTCTCCATAATCTTTTATCCAAAAACTTCAAAGCTATCAATCTCTTTCAATGTGTTGAATGAGCAATCAAAATAGTCCTGTTTATTCAAGTTTAAAACTAATTTCTCCTTTCTCAATATCGAAGCATAGACGGAATAGACAATAAAAGTTATTTCGTCCAACATCCTGAGCCTATAGATAGGGAAATCATCTACAACACAACCTCATTGTGTCATCATAGATTCACCTTCTTCACCAGTTGCATCTTGGGAAATGTGGAGGTCTTCAAGCATCTCAGCCAGACTAATTCGAGGTGCTCCTTCATCATCTGTGTCACTTTCCACAGGAATGGTTGAATCTAAAACAAATACAAGGATTTCAAATAAATACAAATATGGAAATATGCAAAATGCCTGCCCCCACCATCATTACGATTATTTAACCATATATCTGCAGTTCTTGTATCACATCTAGGGAGCAAGCATTTATAGTCACTAAATGAACTACATAAATGTATGAATAAATATCCATTAGTATAGGAATCAGGAACTTGAGGGATCATGTTAGGATACAAATGATATCAAATGTGGTAAGACATTTTAGTAAGTCTTATTGTTCTACAAGTATTATTTTTTATAAATGTTTAGTAAGTTTTAAAAACCAAAGAAGTCATTTATGGAATGAAAGTTTAAGATACCAAAATACTTACACTGGGATAATATATCTACACAAAAGCAAAAGATACAACTTAAATCAAACACTCCTAAAACACTAACCTCTATAAATGTTTACATTTTTTCTAATTGCCTCATCTTCTTCAAGATCTTCAAGGAAATCTTGGTATTGCCTACAGAAGAATAAAGAAATATTTAAATATTTCATCTTTACCAATGAAGTATTGTTTTCTTCATTTTCACCACTATAAGGTAAATGTTTTCCAAGTATTAAAATCTTTAAAAATAATATCTGAAAGTCAAATATAGATGTTAATTAAATACTCTGACAAGTTAAAAACAATCTTTTCTTTCAAAATTATATGACAAAAAAATACACACTTGAATATAAGGTGATATTGAGTATGAAACGAGAAAACATCCTCCTACTTTACCATCGCCCCCCAAAGTCTTATGACCAAATTAAAATATATACACTTTTAAGACTACAGATGAAATAAAATATATACTTAAAATATCTAATTAACTTAACATTATATATTTATAAATACTTATTTTAAATTACTTTATGAGATTGTATTTTGGAAATACTACTATTTCCCACTCATATTTCATGACACAAGTTTATTTAAACTCTTCATTTTTTTAGATATCAGTGTCTTCACCATCACTAAGGCCACTTTTGAATCGTCGAATATACTTTTCTAGAACACAACATCTTCATTTCTCAAGTTGTTTGAAAAACAGCATATTTGATATCAATGGGCTATTTTCTTTTTATCCCAAGTCACAAGTACTCACTTGCTATTTGTGATACCCACAAGGTATTTATTTTAGCTTTTCAGATGCATTGTTTATAATAATGCTGCAATTCTCAGGCCAAAATCCAGAAAATAATTAAATGTTAAATATCATTATATCCTCTTACACTGTTTCAATTAACACAATAAGAATACAAAACTAATATTGAATGCAACGATCATGTGATGACTATATATAAAAACTATACTGACTCATTATAAGAATTTCCTTTGAGACAACATAGAAGATTTAAAGAAAAGTAGGACCTTTCATCATCTGTATCCATGTTTTCTCTATCTCTTGCAAGCTCTTTCAGTTTCCAGTTTCTACGACGCTGACGTTTGGTACGGTCGTAATTCTTCTTGATTAATACCTACAAGTAACAGAAATATTTGCAAAGTTACAAAAAATGGGAACGAAGTAAAGGGGCCTCAAAATCCAATAAAGTTAAAAACTGTAAGATTCTGAGAAAGCCAGAAAAGTCACCAGACTGATAACAGGGATCAAGGGGCAGTGTCAAGAGAACTTTCAATATTTTTTCCACGTACTTAGTATTTTATGAAAATGCATTCTGTCATTATTTTCCTAACTGTTAAAATTTTAATAACTGAAATTTTCCAGTGACTGAAAATTTGCTTTTTTACACCAAAAACTTCACATTTCTAGTGTCTTTTTAAAAATGATTTTATTTGAGAGAGCAAGAGAGAGAGAGAGAGGGAGAGCGAGCAAGCGAACTCAAGTTGGAGGAGGGGCGGAGAGAGGGTGAAGCAGACTCCCCACTGACTGCGGAGCCCGACCTGAGGCTCGATCCCAGGACCACAAGATCATGGCCTGAGCCAAAGGCAGCCGCCTAACAGACTGAGCCACCAATGCACCCCTCTGGTGTCTTTCTTTATACCAAAGTTCAGTTCTCAGCTACCATTCACATAATCACCCTGAAATATTACCACAGGCAGACATTCTCCCCCTTTTATTACTACTAATAAGCAGTTATAGAACTACATATATCTTTTACAAATATATGTCCTAGGACAGTTTAAAAAATTGTGTAATAAAAATAATTTTACACAATACAAAATCTTGTATGACTGTCTTGATCTCTTATGACTGTTAGACTTTCATCTAAACTATGCTTCTATTTCCTAACTTACTAATTAATAAAAGCACAACTGGGTGGTGAGAAGGGGAGTCCTTCTTAAACCATGACTTCATTTTTACCCACATCTAAAGAAATTAGTGAAGATTAAGCAAGCAAGAATTAGGGACTTTCACGTTCACTCTTGCTTATGATTCTAATGAACTCATGTTAGAATTTAACAGGCTTTTTTCAGAAGAAACATTCTTCTCTAAAACTCAACACTGTAAAGATTTTCAACTGCAATTATATTCAAACCTGAAAAATCTGAATAATGGTTTTAATTCTAAATGCTTTAACTGAACAATATATGAAATAAGCTGAGCCTAGAAGAATGAACCTAAATTAAGTTCTAATGGTCATCATTTTTAGCTACAAATTTATTTTTGCTCTACAGATGGTATCAAGCATTTTGACAGAGAATGGAAATTCAATTATAAGAGCAACAAAAAACTCAATAAATCTTGGATTTTCCCCACAAAGACACACGATTCTATATGAAGGCTTTTGCCATTATACCTTAACTGCAATTTCAAAAAAACCTCTAAATTGATTTGTTATTTTCATAAGTGTGAACTCGCACATCTTACCCATAAGAGTTATTATATCAATCCTCTTTAACATAGGAAAAAATCTAAAGCCTTACCACATCTGGGACTCTATCTGAATTCATTTTGTTGACATGCTCATCATTTAAGTTACAGTTGGCCAAATCAAACCTGAAATAAAAATAATTAAACACTTAATTACAAAAACATTTATTCTTTCCAAATTACTTTTTATTTAATGGATGTTCACCTGAAAGTTCGAGGATTAACATTTAATATGCTTTCTCACATTAAAAGTTTTGCAGTTTACTATACAATGAACATGCCTCTACATGTCCTGGTAAAGATAACAACATACTCTTAACCTTCAAGTTTCACATATTACCCATCACTGTCCATCTTATGATATACTTGTAGAAGAATCAAAACAGACATATATCAGTATAACATTAGAATTGTTAGATGGTTCCATTTAATTAAAAAAAAAACAACACAAAAAAACTTCCTTTCTCTAGTTAAAAAAAAAAAATCCACAAGAGCAAAAGTAATGCTTAAAGCATGCCGATAAGCTCTGTATTAAAATAGACTGTCCTATGCCTGTAAAGGAGTCTTCCATTTATGGCTTCCCCATTTTAAAAGTGAAATATTTCAGCAACCGCACATGTATAATAAAAAACTATCCACTCCCCAAAAAAGCTATAAATATATCTAACCATACAACGTCAGGATTCAATTACTCAAAATCTTGGATTAAATAATTCTTTACGATGATAGCCAAAATGGAGTAACTATGGGCTTTTGTCCAATCTAGTTTAATTTAGCTATCAATAAAGTGAACTGTAAAGCTCCTAAAAACTCCTAAATTCTTTTTGGAATACACATCTTTAGTAGTATTTTAGATAGCTTTGCTGGCTCCCAAAGAAAATTTGAAATGCTAATTGCTAGTTTAAAATACTGTAAAAGAATACAAACCCCAACACCAGGTCTCCAGGATTTAGAAGATGTCCCAAATGAGTGCGACAAAAATACTGTTTATCTGTATTCATTTCAGAAGTTTTCTGTACCCAGACTTCCCCGAGGGTATGCTTGACAGGAAAGAAAATGCACTCTTCAATAATCCAAGCATAACTCAAAATGCATCTCACAGAAACTATATGCAATGTTGATTTTGGTTTTCGAATTTTCATTTTAAAGACAGCAATTGTTATTTTTTCAGATCTCTGAAATACTGTCAAAATAAGCTAATTACTATATTAAGTACAAAAAAGACTCAATAAGGAATAAATATATTAAGATTTTAAGCTTTATAAAACATTAACAATATCACCTAAATACAGACATATATAGAATTTTCAAAACTAATGTTTTCACAGGGAAACAGGCAATACAGACTGAGAAAAAGAATAACTGAAAATCTTAACTCCAGAAAATACTGTAACAACCCCTTGTTTTACACATAATGTTCAAAAAAATCCAAGGTTCAGACAAAGCAATCTAGCAATCCCAGTGGCATTACTACCACTACTAGAGAACCCAAATCTTTATGAAATTTATTTTTTGGATATCTGCTATTTGAAGTATATTCCTTTTTGTCCTTAATTATCTGTTGCAGAAACAACTTCCCAAGCTTGAATATTTTTTTTTTAAGATTTTTTATTTATTCATTTGACAGAGAGAGACACAGCAAGAGAGGAAACACAAGCAGGGGAGTAGGAAAGGGAGAAGCAGGGTTCCTGCTGAGCAGAGAGCCCAATGCGGGGCTCAATCCCAGACCCTGGATCATGACCTGAGCCGAAGGCAGATGCTTAATGACTGAGCCACCCAGGTGCCCGAATATTTTTTTTTAAAGTAGGCTCCACACAACAGCATGGAGCCCAAGGCGGGGCTTGAACTCACGACCCTGAGAGACCCTGAACTCTTACATCTAAGAGTTATAGACTGGGGAATTAAGAAATCCCAAAGAGATGAAAAGAAGAGATAGAGGGAGAAACTGAAATATACGATAGTTCCCAGGTTTAGAAAAGAACTAAAAAAAAAAAAAAAAAGTGAATTACCAGTTTCTTCAAAACTAAACATCTCACCAAATGATACCACAAACATGTTCCTTGATATATACTTATCCAAAGGAGTTGAGAGCTTATGTCTCTACAAAAACTGAAAACACAAGGATGTTTATAGCAACTTTATTCATAATTGCCAAAATTTGGAAGCAATCAAGATATCCTTCACTAGGTGAATGGGCAAACTGTGGTAAATCCACACAATGAAATGTTATTTAGCACTTTATATGATTCTAACTATATAACATTCTGCAAAACTATAGACAGTAAAAAAAATCAATGATTGACAGAGATTAGGAGAACAAGGAATGAACAGGCAGAGCACAGAGGATTTTTTAGAGCAGTGAAAATACCCTGTATGATATAATAATGAAGGACACGTCCTTATACATTTGTCCAAACCCATAGAATGTACAATTCTAAGAGTGAAATGTAATGTAAACTGTGGACTTTGGGTGATTATCAGGTATGCATGTAGATTCATCAATTTTAACAAATGTACCACTCTGATGGGTGGGTACTGATAATGGAGGAGGCTATGGCACGTGTGGAGGCAGAGGGTATATGGGATATCTCTTACTTCCTCTTAATTTTGCTATTAACTGAAAACTGCTCTAAAAAAGTACAAGTTGTTAAAAAAAAATTTTTTTTTTCTTTTAAGGGCACAGGAGCTCCCACTGGCTAAATTTGGGACAATCTGAATGTCCCAAAGGAAGAAGGAAGACAGGCAAACTAATAACAAAGGGGAAAAAATCGTAACATCACAATGAAGAGATCTGACTACCAGTGGAACAGCTAAACATTACTATCATAAATAGCACAGATTTTACATATCATAAAAAGCACTGAGTGACACTTCTGAAATGTTCTGGCCAAAGATAACCTAAGTGTAAGCAAGTCTTTTAGATCCACTTTTCATTTAAAAGAAATACAAGAAATTAAGATGATAAAAAATATCATGAGACAACAGTAAGAGATCCATAAGATTAATGCCCTCAGAAAGCTGATATCATAAAGGGGAAAAAAAAAAAAGAGTGAAGGGAGCCATTATTACATAAAAGATTTGAGAGGTATAACATTCACATTCAATATGGGCGCCTGGGTGGCTCAGTTCTTAAGCATATGCCTTTGGCCAAGGTCATGATCCCAGGGTCCTGGGATCCAGCCACATATCACATCAGGGCTCCCTACTCAGCAGGAAGCCTGCTCATCCCTCTCCCACTCCCCCTGCTTGTGTTCCCTCTCCCACTGTGTCTCTCTCTGTCAAATAAATAAAATCTTTAAAAAATATATATATATATGGTCCCCTACCAGATACTAGTTTGAATAAACCATAAAAGGCATTTTGGGACAAATGAGGAAATCTGAATATAAACTAAGTTTATATGAATGATAATACTTGGATTATGTAGAAAAATGTTCCTATGTTTTAAAACGCATACTGAAATATTCAGTAATTAGTGATAAGATAACATATACTTAAATTCAAAATGTCTGAAAATTTTTAAAGTCAAAAAGGTTTGCTTGTCATTTGGTCCTCCTACACAAAAGTAAAGCTAAGAAATGCTTTTTCACGATAAACATTTTTTAAAATGTTTCTAACATTAAAGAGAAAAACGAATTTACCAGATGGTGTTAAGTCTAATAAATTACACCACAATGACCACCTATACAAACATGGAATGCATTTGTAACCTAATGAAGTACTAGCTTGACGTGGAACCACATTCTGGAATTACTCACAAACTAAAAAACATAAAAATACAAAAGAGAGACCAAAACAGTTAAGTCAGGGGGGAAAAAAATGGGATGGAACTTACCTTTTTTGATATCATTCCAGCACCTGCACTGCGTTTTAGATCTCGGACTATGCTGCATTCCATCACAATAAACTCCTCTAGCTGTTTAGGATGGCATAAACTACTGAAAGGGTGACTCCAGAAAGTACTTCCATCAATATCTGCCACTAATTATAAACACAGAACATGAAGAAATGAAGTATTTCAAAAGCCATCAAATGTATTAATTAGGAAGAAGTTGATATATATGCACTGGGAAGCATGAGGTCAAGAGACCACAGTGGCAATTCTCTAGAATCATCATTTATTCCTATAAATCAGCCCCAAATTTCTCATAGCACAAGAAAAATTTCACATGTCAGTAATATCTAAAGTAGTTACTATCATCAGAACCCCACAGAGCTAAGGGTCTTTAAAATAAGATCAGGGCGCTTGGGTGGCTCTGTCGGTTAAGTGCCCAACTCCTGATGTCAGCTCATGTCTTGATCTCAGGATAGTGAGTTCAAGTCCTGTGTTGGGCTCCTTAAAAAGCCTACTTAAAAAAAAAAATAACAAAAAGTAAATGAGATCAGATCCACTCAGTTATATAGTTGTTTCATGTGCCAGCACTTAAGAAACATTATCAGTCATCTTAGCTGCTTAACAGGAAATAAAGTTCTACCTGATAGATACTCAACCCAAAACTGCAAAAAGACCTCTGACTTATGAATTCTAATTGACAAGGATAAAAAATGACTTTCTAAAAAATATAAGCTTGATTTTTTTATAACAGAAAACTTAAATTACAGGAAATACATGAAAAAGATCAAGAAGTAGGAGATGGCATCTATCAATATGAAATCTTCTTTAAAAAATAGTTTTATAAAGGGAACGTTAAAAATTATGTGTAATAATGATAAAACTAGTTAAAAATTCATATTTAAACTAAATGTTTTACTGCATTATAAGTGACATGTTCCAAACTTTACTAAACTTGTCAATGAACTTAAATAATTATTCACAAAAGTTAAATGAGGTAAATAAGTCAATTTCAGTAAAAATAGCCTAAAATTAGTAAATTTTTTAAAGTTCAGACTTGTTTCTTCAAATAAATACAGGGGTTACTAATCAAAAGCTTTTAAAAATGTCAGTGTTTTATAAGAATTAAACAGCACTAAATATCTTAACTAGCTTTTCATAACAATATTACCAGGAATATTTGATAAAATTAGCAATATAAATTATTACAGCTTGCTGGACAAAACTGTCAAGGCAAATATTTCCTAAAACTTACCTTGTAGGGTATTTGGATCTATGAGATGGATGGCACTGGTTACTCGAATACACACACAAATCTGGTTCATATTTCCCAGGCTTTGTGCCAGTTTTGGAGACAGACAAACAACATTATCCTAGGCATAAGAATCAACATTTAGAATGAAGAAAGTCCTAAATAACTGTCTCCAATAAACACTCATCAATATAAACCTGATCCAAGTGTATGTGACCAAACTAAAACATTACTGTTAATTCTACTTATTAACAAAGGGCCTAAAGAAAAGAATCAAATCTTAGAGAAACAGAAAATAAGCTATTCCTTCTAAAGATGGGAATATCTGTCTCAATAAAAATGATTTGAAAGCATTTTTCCGTATCTTATTCAAAGTATTAAGTTTATTTCAATTTTATTGAAGCGTGAATGCTTACTGCTCTATAGTAATACAGTATACATTCTAAACAAAGTATTACAAACACCAGAAGGAGAGAGATTTTCTAAATCTACCTGTGACTTTTCAATTTCCATAAAAAATAAATTTCAGAGGAGCCACGTTTCTCTTTCATGGCTACATGCACCAATACGTAATCAAAAATTTAATGCCCAAAAAGCACATATGTCCATGTGTACATTAGGAGATATTACAAGCAAAGTAGTTACCTGTTTTTAAACTGTATTAAAATACGAAAAAGATCTGGGTTGTATTTTAAGCTGTATCTATGCACAATCATAGGCTCCTCCACTGAAAGGGCATTCTTGCATCTCTAAGAGCACCTAGTCCAGTACTTTTTCATTTAGTAAGTCTCAACAGATTAATGAAAATACTCTTACATTGTGCATTTATTCAGTTACTTGCATGAATCACTCAAAGCGCTTAACTCATGCCTAAAGATGGCATCACACCTAGATTCACATTTCCCAGGCTTTGTACCAAGAAAATGTTCACTGTTTTAAACCAGGGGTCAGCAAAATATGACCCTCAAGTTAAATTTGGCCCACCACCATTTCTGTAAATAAAGTTTTGCTGGAACATAGCCTTTGCTATTCATTCACCAATCCAAGGCTGCTTATGTAAAACAACAGCAAGGCTGCCCAATAGTTACAAAATATACTATATGGCGTGAAAGCAAAAACATTCACTATCTGGCCCTTTATAGAAAAAGTTTGCTGACACTGCTTTTTTTTAAAATAGGCTCCATGCCCAACGTGGGATTTGAACTCATGACCCTGAGATCAAGAGTCACATGCTCTACCAATTGAGCCAGCCAGGTGTCCCTGCTGACCCTGTTTGAAGCTATCATTTCATCCCTGTTACTATACACTGCACCATAAATTCGTATAGTATCCTTAAAGCTTTAGAGTCACAGACCTAGGCACAACTCCTGGCTTCATTTTGTAGTTATGTAACTTTGGGCAAGTCATCTCACCGCCCCAAGCTTCAATTTTGTCATGTTCAAAATGATGAAATGATTTACCCCAGGTATAACAAGACATGAAAAAGTGAAATATATTCAAGTACTTAGGTACTAACTTTATATGGAATGCTCACAATAAATTACGGCACTTATCATTAATCATTATTAGTAGATATTGACATATAAGTTCCTGTATGGTAGAGACCTCTAAATAATCATCCTTAATACACTGCCTTCTATACAGTAGAACTACTTTCTGAATTTTAATTCATTTATATTTTTGAAGCAGGGTTTTACCTTAATACAATGAAATGTAAAGATAATCTACAATTTAAGTGTTACTCAGATCTTTTTAAACCACAAAAATGATTCTACAATTTCATTTCCACACTACTATTTAATTTCATTATGCTAAAATCCATTTTACACACATTCTACAAAGTGGTTCACTGATATTTATTTGAATGTCATTTCCTGTATTCAAACTTTTCATATGTCCACCAGGATCACAAATTTTAAGGAATATGAACATTAAAAAACTGCAACCAGGCCTTGAGTTAGTCTACCACAGTAAAATGTATGCCAATTTATGATTTTAAGCATGATTATTTTTTAACATCTTTTTAATATGGCTAAATATGTCAGAAAGGAATCCTTTAAGAAGGAAGTTATTCTAAATTTTTAACCAATCCCAGAAGGAAATCAGGAACTAATAATTACATATAAACCAATTAATTCCTTATACTCTTTTATAGACATGGATTAATTAAATGAGAAAAAGTACCTTGCATATTGGAACAATTTCCACGGAAAAAGTGCTTTTGTAATTGTATGTGTTACTATGGATATCCTGAGAGATCAATCTCTGTGAGGCTTTGTTTCTGTAAAGAAAAAAAGTTTATAGTAATAAAAAGACTAAGGTTCCTTATTGTAGTCTAGGGAATATCAATTTTTATCAAATCAAATGATCACTCTCCAAGGTCTGAAACAGCTTTCTGATGCCTGCTATGGAAAAGCCTAATTTCAACCACTTACATTTCAAAATCTTCACCAATCCAACTGCACCCTATCTCTTTTCAATTTTATTTCTTCAACACCTCTAAAACATGCACTTGGCTCAGACCAATGTAGTCTATATACAGCATCCATTAAAAGCCACAATAATGTCCACCACAAGTCTTTGTTCACACTAATCTCACCCTTCACTATGAACTCTACCTTTGAAAATTTCCCATTTTAGGAGATTTCCTCCCCAAAGCCCTCTACCCCCATCTTTCTTTGTCTTATTCAAATATATTCAATCAAAGGTTTAGCACTATAGTACTTACCACAGGGTGATGTCTAACTCCCTAAAGAGATTCTTACATACTCTTTGGCTAATAATTCCCTTAAAGTGGCTAATCCAATAGAAGCTTACTAATTATGTAATTATTTCTACTACAAAGAATTTTAAATTTTTTAACATAAGAGATGCCTAAGCTTGAAGAATGCATATGATCTACATTCATTCCCAGCTCCTTGGACTTAATCACATTTAGGTTCAAAACATACCTACAGGGAACTGTACACTGAAGAAATTCTACCATTTTCTGAGCATGCTGTTTTGAGGAATAATAGAAATCCAGACCATCTTTAAAAAGAAAAAGAAAAGCCACATGAAAATAGTTCTGCAAAATAAGGTTTTCCTCTACTAACATGACTATATGACAAATTAAATGTGTAGTTAACAATCAAATTATTAGAAAATGCAAAAAATATATCAATTAAGACTTAACAAAAACATAGCCAAATCAGACAAATAATAACAAAAGAAAACAAGATTCACAATTTTAATTTCAGACAAAGTAAAATTCAAGGAGGAGAGAAATGGGGCGCCTAGGTGGCTAAGTCAGTTAAACATCTAACTCTTGATCTCAGCTCAGGTTTTGATCTTGGGGCTGTGGGTTCAAGCCCCACACTGGGCTCCACACTGGGCATGGAGCCTACTTAAAGAAAGGGGGAGAGGGGAGAAAAACTACACAGAAGTGTATTTTATATAACAATCTCCCAAGAAGATAAAAGGAATGCATCCAATAACATAGCACTGAGATGCAGAAAACAAAAACTATTAAAAAGAAAAAAATTAATAAATGTTAACACATGGAAAATCACTGTGGGAGGCTAGTATGAGACTATCAAAAACAAAATGACCAAGAGGGTATTAAGCTAAGCAAAATAAGCCAATCAGAGAAGACAATTATCATATGATTTCACTCATATATGGAATTTAAGAAACAAAACAGAGGATCATAAGGGAAGGGAGGGAAAAATAAAATAGGATGAAATCAGAGAGGGAGACAAACCATAAGAGACTCTTACCTATAGGAAACAAACTGAGGGTTACTAGAGAGGTGTGGTGTAGGGGTGGGGTAACAGGTTGATGGGCATTAAGGAGGGCACTCGATGTAATGAGCACTGGGTGATATATGCAACTGATGAATCACTGAACTCTACTACTGAAACTAATGATTTACTATATGTTAATTAATTGAATTTAAATAAAATAAAATAAAATAAAAAAGAAAACAAAAACAAAATGACCAAACTGACTAAAAATAGGAAGGATATACAGAACTTGAATAACTCGCAGGGATGATTTAACTGAGATTACAGAACACAGTCCCAAGAATACATATTATTTTTAAAAATCCACAGAATATTCATAAAACAATTATGTACAAAGTTTTTCTTAATTACAATAAATTCTAAACAGTATGAATTATTAGACGGTATTATCTGATCATAATGCAGTAACATTAAAAATCAGCAACAAATGGATAATTAAAAACATACCTACCTACCTGCTGGGAAATGCTTATAGACATACTCTTCCAAACCATTCAGCTAAGTAGGAAACTAAAAAACTCAGAATAGCCAAAACAATTCCAAAGATGAACAAAGTTGTTAGGAACTTACACTTCCCAATTTCAAAACCTGATAACTTTAGTCAAGACAGTGTGGTACTAGCATATGATAGATATACAGATCTATGGAACAAATGAGAATCCAGAAGTAAACTCTGACATTTACAGTCAACAGATCTTTGACAAAGGATCCAAAGAATTCATTGAGGAAAGGATAGACTTTTCATTGGGAAAACAGGATATCCAGATGAAAAATGATGAATTTAGACATTTATCTCACACCATGCACAAAAAATAACACAAAAAGGGTTAGACCCAAATTTAAGAGCTATAACTATAAAACATGTGAAGAAACACAGGAGAAAATCTTGGTGACACTGATTAAACAGGAGTTCTTAAACATGACAACAAAAGCATAATGGATGGAAGAAAAAATTTACATACTGGACTTCAAAATTTTAAACTTTTGCAATTCAAATGACATCACACTTCCTGACCCCAAAATACAAAGCTACCATAATCAAAACAGTTTGGTAATGACATAAAGACAGTCCTAATAACCAATGGAACAAAACAGAGAACCCAGAAACCAATCCACACATCTAGGGTCAACTGATCTCCAAGTGCTAAAAATACACTCTTGGATAGTCTCTTCAACAAATGGTATTAGGAAAACTGGATATCCACACGCAAAAGAATGAAACTGGACCTTTGTTTTACACCATTCACAGAAATCAACTCAAAATGGATTAAAAGAGTCAAATGTAAGACCTGAAACTATAAAAGCTCCAAAAGAAAACAGGGAGAAAAGCTTCATGACACTAGTCTTGGCAATGATTTCATGAATACGACACCAAAAGCACAGGCAACAAAAACAACTGGGACTACATCAAACTAAAAAGTTTCTGCACAGCAAAAGAAACATCAACACAGTGAAAAGGAAGCCTACAAAAAGGGAGAAAATATCTGTGAACCATATATATCTGATAAGGAGTTAATCTCCAAAATATATTAGGAACTCCTACAACTCAACAGGAAAAAAACTAATAAACTGATTAGTTAAAATGTTTAAATTTTAAAAACAGGCAGAAGAACTATATAGACATTTCTCCAAATAAGACATATAAATGGCCAGTTAGTACATCAAAAATGCTCAAGGTCAAAATTATCAGGCAAATGCAAATCAAAACTACAATGAGGTATCACTTCATACTCATTAGGATGACCATTATTTAAAGAACAGAAAACAAGTATTTTTTTTTTTAATTTTTTAAAAGATTTTATTTATTTGACAGAGAGAGATCACAAGTAGGCAGAGAGGCAGGCAGAGAGAGAGAAGGAAGCAGGGTCCCTGCTGAGCAGAGAGCCCGATGTGGGGCTCAATCCCAGGACCCTGAGATCATGACCTGAGCCGAAGGCAGAGAGGCTTTAACCCACTGAGCCACCCAGGTGCCCCAGAAAACAAGTAATGATGAGGATACAGGAAAACTGGCTCTTGTACACCAGTGGAAATGTGAAATAGTGTGGCCACTATGAAAAATAGCATGGAAGTTCTTCAAAAAAATTAAAAATAGAACTACCGTATGTTCCATTAATCCCACTTCTAAGTATATATCCAAAAGAACTGAAATCAGAATCTCAAAGAGATATTAGCACTCTCATGTATATTGCAGCACTGCTCACAGTAGCCAAGATGATGGACATTTGGGTTGTTTCCACAAGAGAGGCATAGATAAAATGTGGTATGTACCTACAATGGGATTCTATTCAGCTTTAAAAAGGGAGGAAATTCTGCATTATGCAACAACATGGGTGAACCTTGAGGATCTCATAGTAAGTGAAATAAGCCAGTCACAGAAAGACCAATACTACATGACTCCACTTATATGAGGTACCTAAAATACTCAAATTCACAGAATCAAAGAGTCGAATGATGGCTGCCAGGGGCTGAGAGGAGGGGGAAATAGGGAGCTACCAATTAATGAGCATAAAGTTTCAGTTAAGCAAAATGAATAGGCTCTAGTGAGCTGCTGTACATTGTACTTATAGTCAACAATAATATATTATACACTTAAAATTTTGTTAAGAGGGAAGATCTCAACTGTTAAGTGTTCGCATCACAATAAAAAAAAAGACAACATTAAGACAATGAAAAGACAGGTATGGGCTACGAGAAAATATCTGCAAATCATATATATGATGAGGAACTAGTATCCAGAATATACTTTTTAAAAAACTCTTAAAATTTAGTAACACAAACGATCCAATTAAAAAATGGGCAAAAGATTTGAAAAGTTACGTCACCAAAAAAGATACAGGAATGGCTTAATAACCTAATGAAAAGATGATCAACATCATTAGTCATTAGGAAATGCAAATTAAAACCACAAAATGAGATACCAATTCACATCACCCTCTAGAATAGCTATAAACAAAAAGAGATAATAACGTTGGTGAGGAGACATAGAAACTAGAACCCTCAAACACTACTAATGGGAACGTAAAATGGTACACCCACTGTGGATACAGTCTGCCAGTTTCTTAAAAAGATAAATATAAAAAAAAGATGATAAACATAAATTCACCATTTGACTCAGCAAGTCTACACCTAGGTATATACCCAAAAGAATAAAATAGCTCAGATGCTTGCTGAAAATAAAAGAAATATGCAATGTATAGTGGAAAAAGGTAGCTATAAATACCAGCTGCAAAACCAACATGTACTCATGAAAATTTACGAACTTCAGTATATTTATTAGAAACTAAAAATAAAGCTTTCAATTAATTCAAACAAAATAAAATTTTAAAAAGTCGAAGAAAAAAATTTTTGTAATATATATGGTGATGGATGTTAATTTTAAAGCAAAAATTAAGAAAGACTTTTGGTTAAAGCTAATTCTTTGAAAGAACAGACAAAACTGCCAAATCTGATGGAGTGAAAGAAGTGAGGGGAGATGAGAAAAGACAACATTAGGAAGGATAAAGAAAATACAACCATAGTTATGGGTGAGATCTGATGTTATAACATATATTCTATGTTCGATTTTATGCCAAGAACGTGAAAAACTAGAAGAAATAATTTCCTTGGAAATGCTATTAAAATTAATTCCAGAAGCAATAGAATACCTTACAAAGATTAATACCCCAACAAAAGGAACTGAAAAAGCCTTTACCCCCTTCCCCATATCAAACTGGATGTCTCAATGGGCAGGTTCTCTCTTTTTTTTTTAAATATATACTTTTTTACAGATTTTATTTATTTATTTGCCAGAGAGAGAGAGAGAGAGCACGTGCGTGCGCACGAGCACAAGCAGGGGAAGTGGCAGGCAGAGGGAGAAGCAGACTCTCTGCTGAGCAGAGAGCCTGATGCAGGACTCGATTCCAGGACTCTGGGATCATGATCTGAGCTGAAGGCAGACACTTAACTGACTGAGCCACCCAGGATCAATGGGCAGGTTCTTACAAAACTTTAAGAGCTTGATAAACACTTGGTAGAAAGAGGGCAAACTTTCCAATTTTTCCAATGTCACGAGCATAACTGATGACAAGACAGGACTGAACAGCTTCTATATGTATATGACTATGAATGCATATGTATCAAATAGGAATCTCAACAAATATTACACTTAAGGATGAAATACAGAAAGATAATGCCTGACAAATTACCATGTTACCATATCATGCTACCCTCCATTCCTAGCCAAAGGGAAAAAAGAAAAAGAGGGGGAAATACTGCAAAAGATGAAATAAAAATGCCATTGTTTACAGATAATGGTTTACCTAGAAAAATCAAGAGTATCAGCTGTAAACTATCAGTGATATTAAGAAATTTCAAGAAGATCAATATATAAAATCAACAGCTTTCCAATATATTAGCAATAATCAATTTAAAAATGCAAGGGGTGGCTGGGTGGTTCAGTTGATTGGGTATCTGCCTTTAGTTCGGGTCCTGATCTCAGGGTCCAGGGATCAGGCCCTACATTAGGCTCCCTGCTCAGTGGGGACTCTGCTTTTCCCTTCCCTCTGAACCCTCCCCCCTCCACGCCCTCTCTAATAAATAAATAAAATCTTAAAAAATAAAAATGTAATGAAGAAAGTTGCCATCCACAATAACAATTAGTGTAGAATAGCCAAAAATAATAAGAAACATTTAAAAATCTTTATAAGGAAACTATGTGTTTCACTGAAGTACAGAAAAGAACTAAAAAAACACAATTATGTAACAAAAAATGGAATATCTTATAAGCCAATTAACAGTATATAACTAAATAATTAAATACACACTGATCAATGAACACACACACATGTGTATACACCACATACATGGTGGTTAAAAATAATGAAACAGGACCACATTCAATGACATGGCAAGGTTTCCAAATACATTAAGATGGCAGGTCACAGAATATTACAGAAAAATCAAACATATAAAAGGAAACCAATGCCATCACAATTTACATACAGAATACATACTACAGAGGTGCCTGAGTGGCTCAGTTGGTTAAGCATCTGATTCTTGATTTTGGCTCAGGTCACGATCTCAGGGTTGTAAGACTGAGCCCCATGTCGAGCTCCACATTGGACATAGAGTCTCCTTAAGATTCTCTGTCTCCCTCTCCCTCTGTTCCCTCTCCCCCAAAGAGTACATATTATACTATCTTGTGTTAAGGGACTGCCTCTGGGGATAACAAATGGATAAAAGAGACATAGAGGTCTTTTATTCACATATGTGTGAATTTTTACTATTACTATAATTTTTAAAAACAAAGTTGCAAATAAACCACAAACAAAAAATTCATTTAAATCAAACAAAGAACTAGTCAGGGCAGGGCAGGGGGGAGAGGACAGAGTAACTCCTCTTGATGAAAAAAGGGCTGATAAATTTGCAATATTTTTGGTCTTGAAAATGACTGCAAAAGTATGTCCCAAGATGTATCCAAGTCTTTTGCTACAAAAAAATTCTTTGAGTATATTTCTGCCATGGTGATGAAAAAGAATAATAGTGGTTTGCTTTCTTAGCTAGAATATTTGGATCTACTTATCCCCGAAAGAGTTATTCAAAAGAGAGTTACTCAGAACAAAGATGTATTTTTCCCTAGTGGCTAACCGCAAGTAGCCAGGCACTGTGTTAAATAGGCAACAAAGTACCTTACCCCAGTAAGTATTCATTAAATTGTGTTTCACCGATTTAGGGGCACCTGGGTGGCTCAGTCAGTTGGGCATCTGCCTTTGGCTCAAGTCATGATCTCAGGGTCCTGGGACAGAGCACCATAGGGCTCCCTGTTCAGAGGGGAATCTGCTTCTCCTTCTCCCTCTACTCCTCCCTGCCCCTCTCCCCCACCCAGCTCATGCTCATCTCTCTCTCTGTCAAATAAATAAAATCTTTTTTAAAAAATTATTTATTTACTTGAGAGAGAGAGATCACAAGTAGGCAGAGAGGCAGGCAGAGAGAGAGGAGGAAGCAGGCTCCCTGCTGAGCAGATCCCAGGACCCTGAGATCATGACCTAAGCCAAAGGCAGAGGCGTAACCCACTGAGCCACCCAGGCGCCCCAAATAAATAATTTTTAAAAAAAGAAATAAAATAAATTATGTTTCCCAGATTTAGACTATAAACCTTATGTCTACTGGTATGACATTTAGGTCAGATACAAAGCTTAAAAGATTTTCTCCAGGTGACATCGCTATATACATCTCCCCCCATTTAAGGACCCAAGACCACGTTTCTCTAAGTACTTTCCCAAGATATACAAGATACGAGTAACAGATCAGTTAGTAACAATGGAACTCGAGTTTTAAAATGAGGAGTATGATATAAGAATTTGGTCATTCCTTCAAGAACAGATATCTCTAAACCTAGAGAGACTAGGAAAACAATGTATACAGATGTTCAACAGTAGCAAGCACCATCTAAAAAAACCTTTAAGAGTCTGCTTAAGAACATTTATGTTTTCAAAAAAAAAAAAAGAACATTTATGTTTTCTACTATAAATTAGAGAAATATTCATCCATCATCTAATACGTATACTATATCAACAGTAAGTGCTAAGACAGAACACACTCTAAGGACCCATCATGAAATCATGCAAAAAATTTTGAATTCCACCTCTAAGACTATATCACTTGTATATCAAAACCAAAAATATTACAAAAGAACTTACAGATCTCAAAACTAATTTTCTTCCAATCAGAAACTGATCTCTGCATGAAGCAAGTTTTCAATGAATTTTCCATCACAGCACTTTACATTATATTAATGCAGTTACTAGTTTACTCATCTGGTAGCTACTTAGTGTAAATTTAAATTAAAAAAAAAAATCAAGAATTCAGTTCTTCAGTTACACTAGACACATTTCAAGTATTCAATAGCCATATACAGCTAGTGGCTACCATATTGGACAGTGAAAATAAAGAACCAAGACTTTTTTCTTCCTAAGAGAAGAAACTGTTCTTTTGTACAGTAGTATTCTAGATATTATCAATAAAGATAAGACTTCTTATGTTAGTTAAAAGAACTCTGACATCAACTCAAAGGCTTTTAAATTTTAACTCACCATGAATCTCTTTGATACGAAGTGTATTCTGATGCATTCCATATTTCAAAATCAACTGTTCCAGATAGTAGAAAGTTTTCTTGTGCAAAGTCTAAATATGAATGCATTATTAGATTAATAGACGAAATGTAAAAAAAAAGGCATATATAGATCTAGCAAAATGATTTTTAAAAGAAAAATAATCTTTAAAGATTATCTAAAACGTGATAGTGACCTATTTTTAAAAGTGATTGTTCCAGAAACATAGTGCATGGTGCATAAAGGATTTGAAAAGAAGGGAAAGGAGGTTTTACTAATTGTTCATAACTGACAAAGATGAAACACAAGATGCAGGATTCACTCATCATCTTTCTCTCAATACCTTTTGTCTCACTTGAACCACAGCCTTCCAGAAATCCTTAGCTTCTACTCTGTGGCAATCTCCACACATCTGAGGCTGAACAACATAATCCACCACAAACACTTGCTGAAGGATAGCACCATTCATCACCTGATGGGAGGGGGGGAAAAAAAAAATCAAACTCCTTCCTTCTTTCCTTTCTGCTTAATAACAAGTATTTTTCCTAAAAGAAAATAATATTTAGCAACTTTAATATTTAAAGTTAATATTTAACTTAAAGTCTTTTTTCATGAATGCTTTGAGGACATCCACAATAAATCAATTAAATTAAACATCATAAAAATAATCCTATTTCAAGAAAAAAACAAGTTTAATTTGTAGGATTAAATTAACATTTCATATTTACCTTTAGTTAAAGTGGTTGTAAAAATAGTCTTTGAAGAATTTATGTATCTATATACATGTGTATGTATAAAAAAAATAAGACAAAGAAAACTCTCAAAAAAGAAGACGTTCCTGAACTGTTCCCAAACATAGCCAATCATCAGAAATACCTGGGCAGCTTTTATTTATTTTTTTATTTTTAAAGATTTTATTTATTTATTTGACAGAGAGGGATCACAAGTAGGCAGAGAGGCAGGCAGAGAGGAGGAAGCAGGCTCCCTGCTGAGCAGAGAGCCCGATGCGGGGCCGATCCCAGGACCCTGAAATCATGACCTGAGCCGAAGGCAGAGGCTTTAACCCACTGAGCCACTCAGGTGCCCCACTTGGGCAGCTTTTAAACACAGATTCCTGGGTGTCCCATCCAGATGGATCCAGTTTGATTCACTTTCTGTGAATCATAAAGATGATCAACAAAGTCTGAGAAACACTGTCTTAGCTCATGCTTTTCTCTCAATCTTTTTTCTAACAAAAATAACTTTGAAAAGATAACCTTACCCACTAATCATGAGCAACGGCTGCTCTTACTAATGACCCGATCATTCTGGCAGATGACCCTCCCCCCAAAAAAACCCAGAAAGGTTAAACTTAAGAGTATAATCTTTTCCTTTGAAGCTATTCAAACCATCAGGTAACTAACCAATATCCCCTCATTTTTACTACCTACACTTCAGAAATGCTGAGAAAACTGTATACAGCTTACCTCTTTCTGAATAGTCAGTTTAACTTTAAGTCTCTTAGAATGGGGCTCAGTCCAAACAAAACCTGCATCTACAAGCCGGACCTTCAAAAAGACACAAATAAAAAGAAACATAAGTTCCCACCTGAGAAAAAAGATGAAAGAACAACTCATTAACAAACAGATTTCATAAGATGTTTAAGGAATCTGTGATTAGCATCACTACTCAACATCACCAGTAAAAAAAAAAAAAAAAAAAAAAAAATTATCATCAGAGGTATGGCAACAAAAAGAGCAATAAAAGGACCATCTAAGGACTACATTAATGCAACTGGTATAATTGAAGCAAAAATTAAAGTATTTGCATAGAAAAAATCCTTTTCCCTAAAACAGTATACTTCTTTTAAAATGGAAATTATACTTTTTAGAAGAAAACAAAGATCTGGTGACTGACTCATCATCTACTAGAAATCTCATAAACAAAAGTTTCTACTTGGATTATTCTATCCATATTAAGTACACGGCTTAAAAAAAAATTCATTAGAGGGCATCTCATGCTGTACACTGAATCCACAATGGTAATTCACTACTATATCAGCAGAGGCCAAAAAACTTTGCTACATGTGAGGAACTCAATGTAGCTCAATATAGCTAAGATGGGTGTTTTAGCTATATTACACCCATATATAAATATTTGGGTGTATATATAAATATACCTATATATAAATATATAAAACATCCATATAATGGGTGTTTTAGGGAAGAGGAACAAAATGGAGGTTGTTTCAATAATTTGGACAGGAGTTGTAGGTGATCTGAACTGAGAGGTGCTGGAAATAAAAGCACCAGAAAGACCCAAGAGTTATTTAGGAAATAAGATCAACAGGACTGAATGACAACTGGATATGTGAAGGAGGAAAAGAACAGATTCCAGAATGAGGCTCAAGTATCCAGCCTGGGCATCTAGGTAATAACTACTTTTCTGAAACAAATAAAGGACAGATTTGATGGAGACAAGATGTTGCATTTGGTTTCAGACATTTGAGTTTAAGAGGATTTATCTATGATATACCTATATGAAGTTGTTCAGTGGATGTTAAGATACACATTTGGCTTGGAGTTCTATGGAGAAACTAGAGCTGTAAATAATAGATTTGGGAGACATCGGTGGGCAGATGATAATTTTATCAACTCTGTACAGTGAGAACTAGACTAGTCGTAGATGCAGCACTCCAGGGTAAAACCCTCCTCGTATGACTGGTTCCACTAAAGCGAAACCTAGTAGTCAATAAGCCACACCAGGTACAGAGGGTAATAGGCAGCTTCTTATTCCCTCAGCCTCCAACCATCTGCAAGAAGAAGGCCCAAGGGCTCTAAGACTGCCCTTCTCTCAGTTTCCAACCTCATCTACAGGAATGGAAAGAAGACCTTTGATATCTACCCCAACATTCACCAATACAGCCTCACCACACTATCTGTCCTCAAAGAACTGATCAACTTTATTGGACGCTTTATCCTTCTTTATGACAGTCCCAGATGCTTCAGTCACCCCTCATCCCCCACACGCTAATCTCCAAATGGTTGGTTCCACATACTCGATATTCTGTCCCATCTAACACTCCTCCCAAAATTCTGAAACCCTTTCACTGTGCCCTCTGGAACACAACATTCACTAACAATAAAACCTCTCAAATCCTCAATCTTTTTGCTGAACATCCCATTCATCTTCTAATCTCCTGATTACATATATTACTCCCCTGCAGCTAATTAAAATGACCATTTTTTTCTCATTCTTATCACTGGACCAACAGCCAGACAGATGTCCTCCTTGCTCTTAACTGCTAATTCCAAACCACTCTTCCTGCCTTCTCCTCAAATACACCCAGTTTGAATCTTTAGGCTATGCTACCCACTCTATGTGACAGTCATCTGTTAACCTTTGCAAGGTCACCTTCTCAAAGACTTTAGCTCCTTGCTCACTGTTGCTCTTTCCAACAATATTAATACTTGGTGATTTCAATATCCTTGCATTTTATCCCCATAATACCCTACCATCTCCATTCGAGTTTCTCTTTCCCCAAGATCTTGTCCTCCTTCTATCTCAGCTACTCATTATCAACTGAAATCCCTCTAAAATCTCAACTCCAAATATCCCACTTTCTCACTCCCACCTCTTTTTTTTTTTTTTTAAGATTTTATTTATTTGATAGAGAAAGACATAGTGAGAGGGAACACAAGGAGGGAGAGTGGGGGTGGGAGAAACAGACTTCCCGCCGAGCAGGGAGTCCGATGCAAGGCTCGATCCCAGGACCACCATGACCTGAGCCCAAGGCAGACGCTTAACGACTGAGCCACCCAGGCGCCCGACTCCCACATCTTATCCTTCCAGCTCTTTCATTCTAGTTCCTGAGCACCAAAAATCCTTCAACCTACTGCAACCTACAATCTACTCATCTTACCACCTTCTCACCATCCCTCATATCTCCTTATCTACTCACTTCCATCATTTCCTAGCTGAATTTCAAGATCAATCATCAAAATCATTCCCATGCACTCAATTCCCTTGGTCCATCTCTCACTTCACCTTGGTCACTTGGCTAAATCACAATCTTGGTTAAATCCAGTGCCCTGCCTGCTCTATGTCTTACCTGTGCAGCTGATGGGGCTAGAGAAATAAATATACAACATGCTAGTCTTTAAATTTATAACAGTAACCTTTGCAACTATACAACATCAATCTAGTGTATTCTCTCTCCCACTCTCTAGAGAACTATCTCATACCTTCCCCTCTCTCCTCAAACATCTTAATAGTTTTTCCTTCATAACTACTCCCCAGGCTTTTGTTTTCTCAATTATAAAAAGTAATCAGAAGATTTCCCAGAAGCTCTCATTTACCAACACCTTCAGATGAACTGTCCTTGTTCCCATCAAGACCAACCTTAAGAATGCCCCATTAGAGAGCAAGGAGCTTTGCTTTGTTGCACAAAATATTCCAGGCTCCCAAACTGGTGCCTGGGAGAGAGTAAATGCCAAATACTTATTGATATTCTTCCACCAGTACGCTACAGACTCCCTTTTCCACTCCTCAAGGTCATCCCCCAGTGAATTACTCTGTCTCTGTGCAGTTTCACAAATTTTTCCCTCTGTTCCCACAACTCCCAAATAGTTACAAATAAACTATAACATTCCATGTCTTGAGAAATGGGTCCCTTTTCCTCTACCCACTACTCATTTCCCTTTACAGCAAAACTCAAAAAAATTATTTATACTTGCTATCTCCAATTCCTGTCCTATTCTCTCATTTCCATTCCAATCAGGTCTTTATTTCCACTACTAAACAGAAACTGCTGATCAAAGTCATTAATGATCTTCAGGTTACTAAATCTACAGAATTCATTTACTTGACCCATCGGCTACAAATTACATAGCCAGTCACTTCCTTTGTAAAATACTTCCCTTGCATTCCAGGATACTACGCTCACCTAATTTTTCATCTACCTCACTAGCAACTCCTTTTCAATCTCCTTTGATTTATCATCTTCTCAAGCTTTTGTCAGTAAAAGACCCCAGAATTCAGTCCTCAAATTTCTTCCCTTTTCTAACTGAACTCTCTAGGAAACCTCATTCAATTTCACAGCTTTAAATACCATCTACATCCCAAACTCATTATCTCCAGTCTGGACCACTCCATTGCTTATTTATACAGCTGCCTAGTATGTCTACTTCCATGTTTAATGGATATCTAAGTACCACTATGAGATGGCTCATCTCTCCCACCCTAACCTGCTTCTCTTGAAGCCTTCCCTACCTCACTAACAACAACTCCCTCCTCCTGGTAATCAAGTCAAGAACCACAGAAGTCAAATAATCCTTATACTCATCTGTCACATACATACATCCAGTTTCATCAGTAAATACTGACTACCTTCAAAGTAGATCCAGACCGTCCACTTCTCACCACCTCCACCACTGACCCAAATACCATTACTCATGATTTCTACAATCACTTCCTAAAGGTCCCCACTTCTACCTTCACCCCCATCTTCCTATGTATTCTAAACACAGCAGCAAGGGATCTTGATAAATCACAGATCATTCATCTTACTACTCTACCCTATACCCTCTATACCCATTACACTCAGAGTAAAAACCTGACCTTCTGTGACTTTCCATGACTGCTGTTTTCATCCCCCACTAGTTTTTTTCCCTTCCCATTTCATGCTAACCACACAGCTATGCTCCTGCCTCTAGCCGAACACTTGTTTTCTCTACCCATAATTCTCTTCAGATTTCTGCACAGCTCCCTCCCATACTGCCTTTAATGTTTACTCAAATGTCACCTTATCAGTGAGGCCTTACCCAACCACTCTATTTCACTTATTTATTTTGTTTGAGCATAGTTAACATACAATGCTAACTATTCCATTTTAAATTGCAACTCTCCCCCTGTGCACGGTATGTAGTTTTTATCCCCTTCCTTGTTTTTCCTTCCACAGAATTTAGACCCTTTTAACATACTATATAATACACCTACTCCATACCCTCCCCTCCAACTAGAATAAAAGTTACCTAAGACAGACATTTTTGTCTCTGTCATTCACTGCTATATCCCCAACACCAAAAGCACACTGACAGAGTTGACACTTAATCAACGCTGCTGAATGAACTAATGAATTATTAAGACTCACCAGACATTTGACAAAAGCATGAAAGCCAGAATTATGAAAGTGAGACAAAATTACATAAAAAATTGACTCCAGAGAAAATTAGGGAACAGAAGGAAATTTTTTAAAAACCTATTATCAAACCTTCAGAAAAGTTCAACAGAATACATTGCTGTTGGTAGGGATGTAAACTGGTACAGCCACTGTGGAAAACAGTATGGAGGTTCCTCAAAAAGTCAGAAATATCTTATAATCCAAAAATATCACTACTAGATATTTACCCACAGAAAACAAAAACACTAACTTGAAAAGATATATGCACCCCCTATGTTCACTGCAGCATGATTTACCATAGCCAAGATATGGAAGCAAATTAAACGTTAACTGATAGATGAATGGATAAAGATGTGGTATATATAGAGAATGAAATATTACACAGCCATAAAAAGGACGAGAGTTTGCCATTTGCAACAACACAGATGGACATAGAGGATATTAAGCTAAGTGAAGTCAGACTGAGAAAGACAAATACCACATGATACTACTCATATGTGGAATCTAAAAGTCAAATGAATAAACAAACAAAAGGCAGATTAAGACCTATAAATACAGAGAACAAACTGATGATTGCCAGAGGGAAAGGGGCTGTGGGGATAAGAAAAATGAGTAAAGGGAGTGGGAAATACAGCTTCCAGTTATGGAATGAAAAAGTCACAGGGATAAAAGGTACGGCACAGGTTAATATAGTCAATAATATTGTAATAGCGTTGCATGGTAAAAGATGGTAACTACACTTGTACGCACAGCATAACGTATAAAGATATCAAATAACTATGTTGTATGCCTGAAACTAATGTAATATTGTGTCAATTATACTCAAAGAAAAATTTTAAAGAAAAATTAAAAAAAAATTTTTTTAAAAAAGAACAGAATGCATCAAAAACATTAGGACTATGGTAAAGACTTTGGAACATAAAAATATCACTACTGGAACCAAAAAAATCAATACAGAGACCAGAACATAAAGTAAATCACCAAGAACACAGAAAAAGGGACAAAAAGACTAAAAACAATATAAGGGGGAAAAGACAAAAGTTTTAAGCCAGTAGGGCCAACATAGACTAACAGAAATTCCGGGGAGGAAAAAAAAAGAAAATAGAGGAAAAAATTTCAAAAAACTATTACATGAAATTTTATCAGAGCTTAAAAGAGAATCTGAAGACTTTCAAACCAAGAGTCCATTTCCATTAAAAACATACCTGGTGGAAGTGAGTCAGTCATAAAATTTAACACAGACAACTGGAAGTGTTATGCAGAGAGGTAAACTGCACTAAAATTCTATTTGTTTTTTGGAGACATTAATGCACTGATTTAAAGTAACAGGCATATATATTTTCTTTATAGAGCAACACTGAAAATAAAAAGAAACTGAATACCATAGCCCTAATACTATAACCTTCTAAATTATGTTTAGCAATGGTTTGATACATTTTCAGAAAAAAAATCATTGCACATAAGAGGTTCTCAATAAATAATGAAAAAAAGATGATTCTACATTAAAGCTTTTAAAGCAAACAGATTTTCATTTCCATAAAAATATATGTAACTTTAAAATATAAAACCAAAAACACATACCTATAAAAACTGATTTTAACTGACTGACCTACCTTACTCAGAGGGGCTTTGATTTTTTTCAAACACAAAGCAAGAAGTTCCCTGGATTCTAATGCACACTGTATCCAAGTTCCAGGTGGCTGGAAATACCTGAGTGGGGGGAAAAATACTGAAACCCAGCATCTCTCAGGAAAAACAAAAATTCCAATGTGAATCTGCAAATTAACACTGATTATTAATCAGACATAATAATTCCCAAGATTGGTATGAAGCGTTTAACCTAGATATATTTAATAGTTTCAGAAAACTTTCAATTAGATCAGTAGCTTCAGTTTAAAAAGTGAAACCCTAAGTATATCTGAGAAAGCCAATTTGATATAACCTATTAAAGAGGTCATATTACTTCAAACACCAGCAAAGAATTCCAGTGAGGTCTGACAAAATGCCTAAGAGTTCCTTGAAGCTAACTTCAAAAAACAGGTAAGAAATCATCTTAAAATGGCATTAAAATGGTTAAACAAACATCTAAAATGCTTGAGAACTGCTGATTTCTCACACACAAAAAAGGTAAATTAGTACCTCATACTATGTATCAACAGACTATTCATCTATTTAAAGTCCTTTCTCAAATTTTACATTATAAAACTTGCTTTTAAATCTTAACATATGGGTGTGCTGCATGAATAATGAATCTTGGAACACTGAAAAAATAAAATTAAATTAAATTTTAAAAACCTAATTAAATTAAAATTTCAATCCCTGGGCATATGCTTTAAGATTTTTAGTCCAGCCTGCTCAAGATTTAGGACAGTGCTGGGTGCCTGGGTGGCTCAGTCAGTTAAGCGTCTGTCTTCAGCTCAGGTCATGATCCCAGGACCATGCCTCAAGCTGGGCTCCCGGCTCAGCGGGGAGTTTGCTTCTCCCTCTCCCTCTGCCACTCCCCCTGCTTGTGCTTTCTCTCTCCCTCTCTCTGTCTAATAAATTAAATCTTTATTTTTTTTAATTTAATCTATTTATTGGACAGAGAGAGGGGAGTGAGCACAAGGGGGAGGGCAGAGGGAGAAGCAGACTCCCCACTGAGAAGGGAGCCAGACATAGGTCGCAATCCCAGAATCCTGGGATCATGTCCGGAGTCAAAGGCAGCTGCTTAACCAACTGAGCCACCCAGGTGCCCCAAATAAAATCTTTAAAAAAAAAAAAAAAAAAGACTTAGGACAGTGCCAAGCACATAGTAAGTGCTCAACAAATGTTTGTTAAATACGTAATACTTCTAAATATGTTATAGAAGTGCTTGTTTTCACTATATTTGTTAAGTGAATGTTCTGATTTTCACTTTTATTTATTTAAGATTTTATTTTTAAGTAATCCCTACACCCAACGTGGGGCTTGAACCTACAACCCCAAGATCCAGAGTCACAAGCTCTACCTACTGAGCCAGCTAGGCACCTGATTTTCACTTGTAAAGGCTCATTCAAAAACCTTATACAGGTTCCTTTATTATAAGTATGCTTTTAGAGTCAGAAAGGGCTTCATCTATCATCTAATAAAGCCCTTTCATTCTGATGAGGAAATTAAGTCTTAGAGAGGTTAACTGGCAGAGTTTCAAAATGCTAGTGTGTGAGAAATCGAAGACAAACTAGGTCTCCTGATTGTTTGTCCAGTGCTTTTTTCACTCCACCATGCTTTTAAGAATAGCAAATATCTGTTAATTGATCAAGCCTCACACTTGCCAAACTTGCAAACTGTAAACTCCCTGAAACAGTACAGAAAAGTTTCATGTGTTTGTATATATGTATATTTTAAGTATTTTTCTGGAAAGATAGTGTTCAAATTCCCAAAGGGTTTCATGAACCAATCCCCCGCCCCCCAAAAAAGTTAAGAATCACTAGAGTCCTAACCCACTTAGGAAATTACAGGCAATTAACTTTATATGGGCAGTCATAGGCAGTTTTATGTTACTCAATAGCTAACTATAATCATTTTGTTACACTGGCATTTTAATAATTTTTTTTAATACAGGTTTTTATTTATTTGAGAGAGAGAGATAGAGAGAGAGCACATGCATGTGCAAGAGCATGAGTGGGGCGAAGGGGCAGAGGGAGAGGGAGAAGCAGGGAGCCCAATGCGGGAACTAAATCCCAGAACCCAGGGACCATGATCCGAACCGAAGGCAGAGACTGAAATGACTGAGCCACCCAGGTGCCCTGGCATTTTAATAGATTTTTAAGACACCTTGCTAAATTACTTTAAATATTCAAACTTAAGAGGCTTTTTATCTTCTGGTGAAAAAAAAAATCCTCATGATAATAACAATATTATGTCCTTAGTAATCTGCTTTCACTTACCCTCACAAACACCAGCTTATATCTATTAACTGTATAAATCAAACCTATTAAACCCTTACAAGAAAAAGCAAATTCAAATAGCTTTACAGTAACTTTACCAGATTAGCAGGGCAAACTAGAAAAGTACACTACAAAATTGCAAATCCTAAAATCTTTGGTGACACCAATATAAATAACAATTTTACCTCAATTACATGTGCTTTATTCTATGTACCTTGGTGTCATCTCAGCATATTCCAGTGGCTTTCCCATATATAAATCACACCTTTAAGTAGAATAAAATTGTGCTGCACCGTACCTTTGACATTGCTTGCAGAAAGATACAGAGACCTGTTTCGGAATGCCTTGGCTGATGTCTACTTTACTTCGTAAACAGGCCACGCAAATATTGGCAGGATTTGGACTAATCGGGACACCACACTCACAGCATAAACTTAAATAAATAAAGCATAAATTTTTCAAATTAAGTTTCATAAATGCACTTTATAACATAAATGTTATCATAAAAACAACAAAAGCCTTCAAGCGAGACCATAATATTTCTGCTTTAAAAACATTAAGAAAAAAAAAAATTAAGAAAACAAAAAAACCCACAAAAAAACCCTGGCAAAGTAATCTTCAAAGATGCTGTAGATAAAGTGTCACCTTGAAATATTAAGGCAAAAAAAAACAAGGATGGCTGTAATTCCAAAAATCCTCGAAGTATGGGGTTGTCCAAAGGGTCGAGAGAGTCTAACAGATTTCTAATAGTAATTATCAGACAGCTTTATAGTACAAAGACATTTTTTTAAGGTGCCAGTAAAGGATTGCCAAAATGCAAACATTTAACTAGAGCAGAAAATTTTTCAAAGGATGGAAAGAGTATCATATCTTGTGATTCAGTATAATGGGCTGGTGTCATAACTCTACGTGTACTGGGGACAGGAAATGTTTAGCAATGACTGATGTCCCAAAGAAATGTTCTATAATCTATGATGTTCAGTAAGGTAGCTAGCCACCAGGCACATGTGGCTACTCAGAATCTGAAACGTGACTAGTATGATTACAGAACTTAATATTTAGTTTTATTTCATTTTAATGTCTTTAAATTTAAATAGCGACATATGGCTAATGGCTATCACATGGTCAGTGCCAATCCAGAACACATAGGGAATATTTTAACACTCTTAAAAGTATTTACTACAACAAACTTTCCAACTAAAAATGAGTCTGATTGTCTCAGGAAATAAAGATCTCCACTTTTTCCACTTAAGATAAAGAATTCCCCTCCAAAAAAAAAAAAAAGCTTTCCTCACAGGCAGTAAGTTTCAAAAGACTCCCTTTAGTACCTTTAAATTTAACGGGAACGGGGAAAGGGATACGACTCACATGTGTCCAGGGGTGCGGTCGGTGGATTCTGCCATATACTCCATTTTTCTGTATGCCTTGATTTTAAGAGAGAGAACGCATTGTGGGACTTAAGTCATTTGTCTATTCAGCTCTATACAAAGCTTCCTTCTCCTCTTAATAAGGCAGCCAAGCTTCGTAAAGCGGTAAAAAAACAACTAATTCCACGTGGCAACTCCAAGAAGTAACTTCCTTTAATATCAGAACCCAGGGAATTCCGGAATTTCCCATATGTAAGACCCTCGGGCCATTAAACTCGGCCGCTGACCGAGGGCATCACCTCCGCGCCAACCCCTACGGGCCCAAGCAGGGGTCTGCAACCGCAGGGCCGCCACCCTCACCCTCACGCCCGCAGCGACCGGGCCTCGGACGCGCGCTGCAGAAGTCGCCGTGGGCCACCCACTCCGACCCCCGCACGCAGCCGCTGGGACCTCACGCTGACTCCCCGACAGCGGTACACACGCGGTACGCACGCGGCCGGAGGCCTGCCGGAACTGGGGGAATCCGCCCCACTCTCTCCTCAGGGACCCCCGCGCGACAGGTGGTCGGAGCTCGGCCCAGAACCTACTTAGCTAGTCTGGAACAGACCCAGATTTGCGGCAAAACTGCGACAGAAAAACCCCTACTGCCCCCTTAGTGCCGAACACAGCCTGCTCCAACAGCGAAGATCTCGCGAGAGAAGAGCTCAAAATCCCGCGGGCCGAGAGCTGGGAGTTAAAGGGGCGGCTAGGGGGCGGAGGAAGGGGAAGGCATTGGTAAAGGGGGGGGGGTAGAGGTGGGGCTTAGAGGCGGGGCAAGTGGGAAGCTGTGGGGAGAGAGAGAAGGTGTGGCCTCCCTCAGGCAATGGTGCCTGAGACTTGCACAGACTTCCCGACTCCTATTGGGTTATCTTCCTTCCTGATTTTCCCTGGCCAGAGTTCATTCCAAGCTAACCTCTCCCATGTGTATAAATCACTTTTTAGATATCCTGATTGGGAGCTTGCTTGCTTCTTAGTTAAATGATTATATAAAAGTTATCTGTAAACAGTACCACACACAATACACAAAGAAATTAAACTCCATCAAGGTCAGTGTCTTTATCTGTTTTGTTCCCATCATATGTCTAATGCCTGCTACATTCTAACTACTCAAGTGCATATTTGTTGAAGAGATGAAAGAAAGAAAGGTAAGACCCAATTATTTGTGAAGTCTGTTGTTTTTAGTCCACTAGTTGTTAGAATGTGCTTTACTTAGTGCATTTAATATTTCCTTATGGCTTTATATCTTGATCTTAGAACAGCACAGACCATGTCTAACCACTCTTTCTCATGACAGAATTTCAAATATTTGAAGAGCACAAACATTTTTTTCTGTCTTCTCACTCCAAATTTCAAGGACTAAGTAAGGTCATCTTATAGAAGGTGATCAAAGTAGGCCTCTCATTTCTTGCCTAAGGTACTAAAGTAATCTCCCATTACTTCACCTTACTTCCAGACTCCAGTCTATCCTTCTAAATGCAAATCTGATTTTGTCACACTCTCCTGCTTTTAATCCTTCAATGGTCTCTGACAACCCTCAGATTCTTTCCAATTTCTCTGCATGGAAGGAAGACCCTTCAGGATCTAATCCTGACATACCCTACATACCCTGTCACATTCCCAAGTAGGCAGCCATATAAGCCAGCTGGCAGGCTGTACAGGATCTAGTCTACCTTTGCTTATGCCTGGGACAGTCTGCCTTAAAGATTAAGCTCAAGTATCATATATTAGTTTCCTATTGCTGCTGCAACAAATTACAAATTTTATGGCTTAAAATAACACAAATTTATTATCTTACATTTCTCGAGGTGGTAAGTCTAAAAAAGATGTTCTTCCTTTGTGTGTGGCCCTACAACATCTTTATAGAATGTGTATGCCTCTATAATGGTGCCAACAACATTAAATTGGATCATAAGTTTTCTATTATGCATGTTCCTCCACAGGTTCGACTGCTGGAGAGCAGTCTGAGTCTTGTTCTTCTCCATAGTCCTTGCACCTAGCACAGTGCCTGTGCAAAACAGATTCTCAATATATTTTGGTGAATTAATTATCCATTTGATACAACAGCTCTGAAGAAACAGCTTATCTTCTCATTTTTTTCCATTCATATTGTCATTTCCCTTATGCCAAATACCACTAGGAACACAACTGTAGCTAAACAGATTGTGTTTATTATTCACTGAAATGGATGCAAACATATTGTGAGGAATCATGGAGTGTCTCATTAGGAGAGTGTTAGGAAAAACCTATTATAGGGGCGCCTGGGTGGCTCAGTTGGTTAAGCATCTGACTCTTGATTTTGGCTCAGGTCATGATCTCAGGGTCATGAGATCAAGCCCAGCATTGGGCTTCATGCTCAGCAGAAGTCTGCTTGAGATTCTGTCCCTCTCCTTCTGCCTCTCCCCCTACTCATGCTTGTATGCACGTGGGCACATGCACTCTCTCTCTCTCTCTCTCCCCCCCCCTCTAATAAATAAATAGGGGTACCTGGGTGGCTCAGTAGGTTAAGTATCTGCCTTCATCTCAGGTCATGATCCCAGGGTCTTCCATTGGAGTCCCCCCACCCCCATCACAGGCTCCCCACTCAGCAGGGAGATCTGTTTTTCTGTCTGCCCCTCCTCTGCCACCCCCTTTCCGCTCGTGCTCTCTCTTGCTTGCTCCTTCTCTCTCTCTCAAATAAATAAATAAAATCTTTAAAATAAAAAATAAATAAAATCTTTAAAAAAAAAACCTATCAGAATTTGGGGTATCAGAAATTGGGTAACTTGAGAGAGGCTCTAAGAAAGCAGGGGTCTGCTCTCGATTGGATGCTGCCAGAAAGTAGAGGTAATTCTATGGACGGATATTTCAAGAAATCTTATGTATAGGAAGAGAGGCAAAAGATAAAACTGCAGTTAGTAAAGAAGTAGCAGTTCCTCGTTTTGGCCAAGAGAGGGAGTATTTGGTATCTTGTGGGTGGCACAGTGACCTTGTATTTATCTGTGGTTATACAAAATTATGCAGTGGCCTTGCTTTGTCTCATTTTAATACGGTGTCAGAGTAACCTTGTCAGAGGTGGATATTCTGTGAAATTGTTTTTGTCTAACAGGAGAATAATGTGGGCGACCTGTGAGTACAGGCCAGCTTCCGAATGTCAGGGGCTGTTCTTTTTTTTCTCAATATAGTCCCTTAATACCCAATTTGATTGGCACCAGATGCCACAGTGCCAGGCTTGTTAGGCACTGGATATACAACAGCGAACAACACAGACATCCCTTGTGGAGCTTACGTTTTACAGACAGGGTGATTTTCCAGAGGCTCAGGTAACTTGCTGAGAGTTCTATAGCAAGTAAGTGGCAGAACTGGGACCTGAACTACCATTAATCTAACTGTACCCGTGTCCTCACCACCACACCAGGCTGCATGCCGTTCTGAGGCTCAGGACATCTATTATCCACAGACTTTTTTCTTTTTCTTTCTTTTTTTAAGAGACTGTTTATTTTCTATTAACCTTATTTCCGTTTCAGGAGAGATGCACTTTCTGTTTAATGAGAGTCTATGAAAGAGGGGCACCTGGATGGACTCTTGATTTCCGCTCAGGTCATGATCTCAGGGTCATGAGATCAAGCCCCGCATTGGGCTTCACTCTTAGCGTGGGGTCTGCTTGAGATTCTCTCTCCCTTTCCCCCACTTGCATGCTCACTCTCGCGTGCTCTCTCTCACCAAAATAAATAAATAAAATCTTAAAAAAAAAAAA
>CM052898.1:100702333-100799837 GCA_028534135.1 Potos flavus | reverse complement strand
AGGGAACTGCCAGATAGGCACTGGAACCCCCTGCACTTCCTCACCCCATCTGAGGCCTTGGGCTGAGTCGCAGTAAATTCGGGACCTGGGGCAGCACATTCACCCGGAAATTCCTCCTTGGTCACGGCCCTTGCAGCCTCGGTCTGCTCTACCTTTTCAGTGTCTTCAGGCTCTCTGTAGGAGAGCGGACGGGTGACCTTTCGTGGTGGGGTTCACGGGACACGGGGCCACGCATGCGCAGAACTTCCCCAGCCAGCATGCACCGCCTCCCACCCCCTGTGTGAACTTCCGTGCTGTTGTGTGGGATGGCCGCGTCCACACAGCGCAGAGGAGAGTCTGGGTCACACAGAGCGATGGCAGGCAGGTTAACCTAAGACATCTCTGTGAGAGGCTGGTGCTCAGCCCTGGGATCCGTAACCACCAGGAGACACAGCCCTCTGCAGGCTTCCTGGACCTGGTTAGTGAAGGTTCCAGGAGTGAGGCGGCCACAAGGAGTGGCTCCAGTGGCAACACAGCCCACGAGCCACTGTTCCTGGACGAAAGGACACTGACATGAGCCGGGTTTTTGATGGAAACAAAAGCATGAACTGCTGGCAGAAGCTTCTCATAGGATCTCTCCAGGTTTGTAATATGCCACTGCTCTCTCTTCTGTAGATGTACTGTTTCAATTGGAAGTCAGGGTTGGTGCCACCTAAGTGGGTTCCTGCTGCAAGGAATTAGAGGACATCCTCCTCCCTTTGCAGGAGGACGTCCAGGGCTCCAGAGGTTATGAAAGTTTCCCTTTAAGTTCCATGGGAACCCAGAACAATACGGATGGGTTTGAGCCCCACATTGGATGTGGTTTTAAAAAAATAAACTTTAAAAATAATAAATAAATAAAGAACTCTCAAAATGTATAAGTGAAAAAACAATCCAATTAGAAAATGGGCAAAAAAACCACGAAGAGACATTTCACTGAAGAGAATATCCAGTAGTCAAACAAGCAGATATGAAGATGTTTAACATCATTAACCATTAGGAGTATGCAAATTAAAAACACAATGAGATATTACTACCCATCTATCAGAATAGCTAGAATAAAAAATAGTGATGATACCATATGTCGGCAAGGATGAAAGAACCTGATTACTCACACATGGCTGGTGAGAATGCAAAATGGTATAGCCACTCTAGGAAACAACTTAGCAGTTTCTTAAAAAAACAACTTTTTTGCATTAAAAATGCAACTACCATACATCTAGTTATTGTACTCCTAGGTAGTTATCCCAATGAAATAAAAACTTATATTCACATAAAGACCTGTACACAAATGTAGATAGCAGCCTTTTTTTTTTTTTTGCAGTAGCCAAAACAACCCAGATATCTTTCAACGAGCGAATAAATTGTGTTACATCCATACCATGAAATACCATTCATCAATAATCAGAAATAAACTATTGTACAAAACAACAACTGGGTGAATCTCCAGATTCTTCAGAGAATTACGCTGAGTGAAAAAGCCATTTCCAAAAGGTTATATGCCATATGATTCCATTTATGTAACATTCTTGAAATGACAAAATTAGAGAGCTGGAGAACAGATGAGTGGTTGCCAGAAATTAAGAATGAAGGAAAGGGCAGGAGGGAAGTAGGTGCAGCTATAAAAGGACAACATGAAGGATCCTCGTGGTGATGAAAATGATCTGTATTTTGATTATATCCAAGTCAATATCCTAGTTGTGATATTGTACTTTCAGTTTTGCAAGATGCAACCTTTTGCGGGGACAGATTAAAGGGTTCAGGTGATCTCTCTGTGCTGTTTCTTACAAGTGCATGTGAATCTACAATTATTACAAAGTTTTAAAATGTCTGATTTATTTTAAAAATAGGGTAAAATTTTCTGTTTAAGTAAAACAACTCCTTGCTTTTATCTCTGGTAGTCATTTTTTTCCCCCAAGGCTTCAATACTTTTGTCTACACTGTTGGCTGCCTGACGAACCCTGTCTCCCCAGTATCCTTACCACTCGGAACAACCATGAGGTACAATTTCAGCCAGCAGGTTAGGAGGGGAAGTCTCTTGGGCAATCATCCAAGAGAACTTCAGCTTTCTTAATAAAGAGGCATAGGCTCAATGGATATGCCATTTTGCCCTTGCTCTTTGCTCCTTTGCCTTTCTGTCTGCTTCCTGTCTGGAATGCAAATGTGATGCTTTATCCTGACCAGAAGGCAACAAGCAATAAGGGCATATGTCATCACGCTAAGGATGCTGAGGCAGATAGCTAGAAAGAAACTGTGCCTTGACTGTGTTATTATGAGGTGGCTCCAACCCTGGGCTATTCACCTGTAGAGTTCTTTCTATTTAAGAAAAAAAGAAAATTTTTTAAGCCAATGCTGGGCAGGTTTGCTATTATTTGTAACCAAATGCATTTCTAACAAGTTCCTCACTCTTGGGAGATTCTCAGCAGGGCTGATATATACTTTGCCTACCTTAAAAGACTATTATAAGGATGAAAAGCACGATAGCTACTTAATATTCTTTGTGTGTTTCAGAAACCAAATTGCTGACACTGCATTTTCCTTTCTTCTTTCTCTACAGTATTTCATGTTTTTTATTCTCCTCAGCTAGGCCTGCGTTTGTATTATAATCAGACTCTTGCCAGTTGCTCTCCTAATTGAATTGGGCTTTTGTTGTAGCACAGAGGGCTCAGAATTTTTTGATGGTCTTCCAAAACCATTCCAGCCCAGGGCAGACGCTCCCGTCTTCGACCTCACAGCACTTACTGTCTGCACTTCCCAATTGCCAATTCATCATGCATTGCCCCATGCCACTTCTCATACAGCTGTCATAGAATAATCGATGTTTAGAGCTGGAAGGGACATTAAAGATCATCTTCTCCAGCCACCTCCGTGCATGTGAGTTGTGGCTTAACTCCTGGATTTTTCTTTACCCTCTCCTGGGTGTACAGCATCTAGTTCCAACTAGATCTTAAACTCTTAGAGAAGAGAAAGATACAGAACAGATACTTGTCAAATTATCATGTGACAAGCCAGACACCTTACACTCACTATTTAATTTTCGCGATAATCCTGAGAAGTGGGTAGTGATCCCCATTTGACAGGTGAAGGAACTGAAGTTCAGGGAGGTTGTTACTTAGCAAAGATATGATACCTAGATAGAGGGGAAGCCCAGATTTTGACTCAGATCTTAAGATACTTAAGTGCCTTCAACGTCTTTCCAAGTTGCTAAGCCACTTGATTGGATTTCACCTTTTATGGTTCTTCAACCTTTAAACTTCAAAATCTGTATTCTGTTTATAGGCTTTCTCTTTTAATACAAGATTTAAATTCTATCTGTGGCACTGAGATGCATAATAAGAAATATATATTTGGTCTTCATCCCCAGTCCCTGACACAGGACTCCTAAAACCCTTGTAAATTCCTAAATGATAAGAGCATTAGGGGCATATATTGTTCTGTTGAGGTGATTCTGGGTGGGATTCTCTTTGGTTCCTGGATGGGGGCTGGTTATCAGAAAGACCAAGTCATTATTAGAAGCTGGAAATCTTTAGCTTCACTGACCCCCCCATCCTCCAGAGGGGGAGGAGAGCTGGAAATGGAGTTAATAATTTATCTGCCTATGTGAGGGAAGCCTCTATAAAATCCCAACAGTGAGGGTTTCAGAGAGCTTCCAAGAAGATCAATGTATTCATGTACCGGGAGGGCAAATCACCCCAATTTCATGGGGACAGAAGCTCCTGTGCTCAGAACCCTGCCAGACTTAGCCCTATGTATCTTTTCATATGGATATTTATCTGTATCCTCCATCATATCCTTTAATAAAATGGTAACATAAGTAAGCGTTTCCCTGAGTTCTGTGAGCCGCTCGGCTCTGTAAATCCAGGGAGTGGTGGTGGGAACCACAGATTTGTAGCCACATCGGACAGAAATTGTGGTTAAGCTGAGGACCTACTACTCAAGATTGACATCTCAAGTGCGGTGAGAGCAGTCTTGTGGGACTGAGCCTTTCACCTGTGGGATCTGACACTGCCCTCTGACATCATCTCCAGGTAGATAGTATCAGAATTGAGTTAAATTGTAGGACACCCAGTAGATGTCCTGGAGAATTGCTTGGTATGGGGAACCACACATTTGATGACCAGAAGTATAGAAGTGTTAGGAGTGTGGCAGTAGCGTGAGAGTAAGGGGGAAACACAGAAGAACTATAGGTTTTTCCAACTCAGTATCTCATAGCCAAATAAGATAACAGTTCTTTGTGTTTAACATTAATATTTTAAAAAATATTTAAAATTGAATTTTTAAAATGCAATGCTGATAGAACAAAAATATTATACTGTTTTGCTTTAGTGGAAAAATCGTTGGATGTCTGCCATCATACAATTTTATAGCAAAAATACTTACACTGTTAAGTCAACACAGAACAATTTTTGTTCTACAGCAAATAGAAGTGCCTTGCCAAGAACAACTTTCTAAGCTATTTGAGATAACTTGCACCACTAAGAAAACTAATAGAAAGAAATATTTAGAGAAACGGAATTTAGTACATCGAGATTCAAAGAAATATCAACAACTTTTGATTCCATCCAATAAACCAACTGTATCTTTCTTTTTCATCTGCAACTTTCCCAATTTTAATCTAAGCCTAGCAGATTTTAATTTGGAGTTTGAAGACTTTCAAAAGTTGCATTACCTTTTTGCAGAACTTTCTTCAATGCTTGATTGGCAATTAAAATGCGGGGGTAATTTCCTTTTAATGTCATTGCTATTACAAAAAAAATTAGGTAATTGGCATTGAAGAGTACAATCCTGTAGCTGTCATCCATTTCTGATATAAGCCAAATTTGATTTTTGAAGTATATAATGTCTTCATTTAAAAAGAAAGTATAATTTTAAATTTCTGCATTTTGAAAAGAGGTTAGTCATAATCTTATTTTTTTAGAGAGAGAGAGAACATGCATGTGTGTGAGCAGGGGCAGTGGGTGGAGGGAGGAGCAGAGGGAGAAGGAGAACCTCCCTCCCCATTCCGGGCTCACACGCACAACCCTGAGGCCATCACCTGAGCTGAAATCAAGAATCCGAGACTTAACCCACTGAGGCACCCAGGCGCCCCATGAGGTTAATCATAATTTTAGATCCATGCTTTTAGTTTATGTATTCATACATGTTACCTTTGGGAACATACATGTATAATCTGAATTCATTTATAACTTGCTGATTATATACTGCGTAAATCTGCAAACTTGAGATGCAGCAATGAATATCAATTAAAAAAAATCGTAGGCTATGGTAATTGGTTGTACATGTCTAAAATGTGAGCCAAAAATAAATAACCTAGTAAGTAAATAAATATATCTAATAGGCTCCTGTGTATCGCCAGGCCATACAGGTGTCTAGTCATGGGAACCACAGTACGTATTAACCATAAGCCTCGGGGGACAAGGGCTGTACCTTGTATGCCTTTATCCATTGTATCTAGTAGCATGTAATAAACATTTGAAAAATGAATGAATAAATGTGTTTCCTTCAAGGGCATTCAGGTGACTCATACTTCTTTGAGTTTTTCCAGATTGCTAGCACGTTTTGCTTAAAATAGACAACATTTGCTGATTGGTATGAGTGTTAAAAGAAAGAAAGGGAAAAGTCTCCTTTGTCTTTCTCTCCAGGTTGCATTGTTTTTACAGGTATTAGGAAATATGCATTCTCCAGCCAGCTTCTCATGAACACCACAGTGTACCAAGAGATCCAGCACGCTAGTCATGTGTACCTTATGCATCAGCCATTCCACTTCGACCCTTGCCTTTTCTTTGAACCTATAACAGTCCATTAAAAGAATTATTAGATAATTATTCCTCTGTTAAAAACACAGTTTTAAAAATTTAGGATGATGTATTACTTTGACAATGAGGAGAAAAAAATGAAGAAACCTAACTCGTATGGATTCTCTTCATATTTTCTATTCTCCCACTTCATTTATAAAGGAGCTTATAATTTATCAGGGAGGTCTCAAATTAGCCACACCAAATCCAATCTATGAAAATTTCAACAACCTAACATTGTTTTTTTTTTAATTGAATTAATTGCTCCATCACATAAAATTCCTAGTTACAAGCAAGAGACACTGACTCTGGCTTATTTGGCAGGAAGGAATTTGTGAACATGCTCTTGGTAGGCCCCAGAAGACAAAGGAAGATGGAGGACCAGACTTGGGCCATGCAGCCGGGAACACCACCCAACATCACACAGCAGAGCCAACTCACCCAATCAAGCCCACACAGACATCACTCTCTGTCTATTGCTGCTAGCATTATGGTCCCTGTTCCCCTGGGCACTTGACTAGATGACACTTGTATGGCTTCCTGCAGTCCCTGCTTCTTTGCATCAATTAGCTCAGAAGTTCAGGTCTGGTACCTGGAATCAGGTGAGCCTAGATCACAGGAGTGGATGGAGACTGGGCAGCAACTAGAGACAGAGAGTTGAGCCATTGCCCGCAACCGTCCTGTCCCTTTCTTGCTAATTTTCAAACATCTCCTCCTATTTCCCCATCTCTGCCCCTTCCAAGTTTAGAATCCTTAAACGAGCTTAGTAATTTGCACATTCACTGCCAAAATTAACACAGTTGGAAGCACTAAGTTAAGAAGTCTAATAGCTAGCTAATCTTGGTAAATATTTATTAGACCATTTTTAGACAGTGGTAATGTGTTCAATTAATATTTATAAATGTAAAACAGAAAGCCCTAAATGGTCATGGCTGCACTCCTCCAGTGTTCCTATAAATTCAGAATTAGTTCCTGAATAGAGTCTGCAAGTGCCTTGAGAAACCAATTAAAACCTTAATCCATATGTGGAGTGATTTTCCTTGCCTGCATTATCATGCAGGCTCACTGTTTCCTAGTCTATCAGCCACACCGTCAACTATGCCCCTCTTCCATAACCTTTAATCCATCTAACAAAATGAGCTCAGTGAAAATTTACTTGACTTCAACAAACTCTTGGATACATTCATTAATTTTCTCAAGAAGCTTCCAAGAAAGTAAGTGGTGGCCCAGAATATGATATATATTTGTGAGTTGCTTGGCATGTAGTCATGAGCCTTAGTTTCACAAACAAGGAAATGCTTTTAGCTGCAAGCATTTTTATTTTTGTTCAGAACATAACAAACTCATCTTCTAAAATCCTAGCAATTAATTTATTGCTGAAATATAAAGGTTTTCAGTAAAACCCATCCCTGGCAGTAAAAATTGCAGATGATAAAGAATTTTGGCATACGCTATATATTCCAAAAGACCAAACTGTCAGATTTAGACTCAATTTATATTTACTGAACATAGACTATGTGTCAAGCACTGTTCAAGTCAAGGTTGCAAACATTATCTTAACTGTCATTACAAATCCATGACGTAGATTTAATTCCACCTTACTGATGACGAAAGCAAAGCTCAAGGTCTATGGGACCTAACAAAGATTACAAAGCCGGAAGGTGGTAAAGCCAGAGTTTGAACCTGGCTCCTGATTCTAATCAGCTCTCTGCCATGGTAGAATGATCCAGGATAAATAAGAGTTTCAGCACAAAAAAAGTAGTTGAGGTAGGCTAAGCTTTAGGCAGAGATGTGTAAAATCTAGCAATTCTTCCCCAATTAAAACATTATGGATGAATCCAATGATGAACCCGAATTGCTGGGATTGCATGGAGACACCGCAACTTCGCATCCTATCATCTAAAACGGTGTTGAGGGACTCCTGGGTGGCTCAGTCGGCTCAGGTCATGATCCCAGAGTCCTGGGATCGAATTCTGCATCAGGCTCCTGCACAGGAGGGAGCCTGCTTCTTCCTCTGCCTGCCACTCCCCCTGCTTGTGCTTGCCATCTCTCTCTCTCTCTCTCTGACAAATTAATAAATAAAATCTTTAAAAATAAATAAGTCAAACTGGGTTGAAAGGAAGGACATGTCCAAAGTAAATGGTTATTTCACCTGATGAAAGGATGACCAGATAGAATTCTCCTCATATCTCAATGAAGAGGTTTAGAAGGCAAAAATGAATGAACAAAGTAAAACAAAACCACGTAGAAAATATAATGATGTAGAAAAGCTGTCTTATAATGGCTAGTGACTACATAATGAGACAGTCCGTGGCTGGGGCAGATATTTTGCAGTCTTTTTTTCCTTCTTCAGTCTTATGATTACTATCAACCTAAGTAAGTCCGGACTTGTAGACTAGGCCCCTAGGGCTGGTCCAATAGTACATTACTATGACACCCGGGCTATCAGGGTAACAGATTCTTGCTCTGCTTCCGAGCATGGAAATCAAGATTCTATCTGGCCCAAGCTGTTTTAGGTTGGCGAGGTTAGAGTAATGAATGCAAAGTTTTTCTAGGAGTACAAGTACTACGTACTCTACACCCACAAGCCTTGTATGTGTCTTATGATTCTGGAATAGGTGAGATATCCCAGGCCATGGTGCAGCTGTCTCCAGCATGTCCCCAAACAAGACCATGTCCTAGACTGCTTCAACACCCTGCGTGCAAGACTAGGTCTGAAATGGCAGCTGAGCTTTGAAAGGTAGGATGTGAACTTCATTGGCTCAGGCTGACCGTCCTCAACTGTGTGTCTGCTGGTGTGGCCTTTTTGAAGGCACTTCTGTCTGTTCACAGGAAATGAGAACCGACCTCTCCACTGTATACCCTACCTGCTTCGACTTCATGCTGCACTTCTAAATACATAAACCTTGTTTGACTTACCCAGGCAATGTTTGTATCTGGTTGTTCAGTTGATCTGAGCCTCTTGTTCACATTTCTGAACATGGTTATGTGTGCAGAGCCAAATGTCTAAAAGAATTCCAATGTCTTTGATTGTTGATTAAAATCCCAAGATCTTTTTAGAGGAGATGTATAGGATTATTGCCAAACTGGTGCTTGGTGGTGGTGCTCACCCTTGACCAAAACGTAAGGCTGACAGGAATCTTCAAGACAGGATCTCTTTCCATCATGTCCAACTCCATCGAATACTCTTTTAGACATATCACAGATTCTTTTTTTTTATTTTTTTTTTAAATTTTTTTTTAGAGATTTTATTTATTTATTTGACAGAGAGAGAGAGAGACCACAAGTAGGCAGAGAGGCAGGCAGAGAGAGAGGAGGAAGCAGGCTCCCTGCCGAGCGGAGAGCCCGACGTGGGGCTCGATCCCAGGACCCTGAGACCATGACCTGAGCTGAAGGCAGAGGCTTTAACCCACTGAGCCACCCAGGCGCCCCCATATCACAGATTCTTAAGCCAAGTTCTGCTAAGTAACTCACACAGAAGGGCAAGTCTAGGTCAAAGCGGGCATAAAAATTTATGAAATGTGAAATGTGCTGTAGCAGTAAAACTTGTAGCAGGGTCTTCGTGTAGCAACAGAATCAAGTGTCCTGTTTTACGTAGTATTTTGATATGCTATCTATGGGAGGAAAAAGCCTTCAAAAGTAATTTGATACTAATTTGAAAATGTAGGTATAGATCTATAGGAATTAATAATCTCTGGAAAATATTTTTATCTGCAACATATGCTGTTAAATTAACTTCCACTCAGCAGAAAGCTGCTGCTTGCCTTCCCCTGTGTTTACAGCTGATGGAACCTTCACTCCATTTCCAATATTCATTTAACCATTTACCCATATTTTTCACCAAGAGGCACTCCTCTCCTTTTTATTTTATTGGCCTGCAGCTGTTTTCCCTCTCTGGATCCAAGCCAAAGGGAAAAATGAATAAGGTTATTATGTCTTTGAAAACTTTTTAAATAGCTACTTCCCTCTTATCATTAAAACTATATTTTTAGGGAAGACAGAATTTTTTGGATATAGCACTCTCTGACATAATTTAGCTTCATAAAACATTTAGATATTTTTAAGGTTAATACAGATATTTGATAAGCTTTTTCTTTCAATCATTTTCTGGTTTGTGTAATTCACCAATACTACTGTTTTGTAGTAGAAAGGATTGAGTTACAAAAGGAATAAAATTCCTTTCACATGGTTTCATCGTTAGATAACGGGACTCCATTACCTAATCTTCTGGTTTCTACTCCCCTACTCCTTCAGATAATTAAACCAACCAATTTACTTTTACCTTGGAATTATCAATTAGGTCAGTTTTATTTTTTTGAAATTGAGAGAGCGGGGGCACCTGGGTGGCTCAGTGGGTTAAAGCCTCTGCCTTCGGCTCAGGTCATGATCTCAGGGTCTTGGGATCGAGCCCTGCATCAGGCTCTGCTTCTCCCTCTCTCTGCCTGCCTCTCTGCCTACTCGTGATCTCTCTCTGTCAAATAAATAAATAAAATCTTAAAAAAAAAAGAAAGAAAGAAATTGAGAGAGCACATTTAAAAATGTTTTAAAGTGGGCACATGGGTGGATCAGTCGGTTAAGCATCTGCCTTCAGCTCAGGTCATGATCCCAGGGTCCTGGGATTGAGCCCCACATCAGGCTCCCTACTCAGCAGCGAGCCTGCTTCTCCCTCTCCCATTGCCTGCTGCTCCCTCTGCTTGTCCTCTCTCTCTCTGTGTTAAATAAATAAAATCTTAAAAAAATAAAAATAAAATAAAAATGTTTTAAAGTAAACACTTTATTGAAATGCAATAACCACGGAAAAGCACATGGGTCTCAAGTTGTACAGTTTGATGAATGTTCACAAACTGGACACATCTGTATAAACAATTCCAGATAAGAAAAAGAATATGGGGTGCTTGGCTGGCTCGGTCGATAGAGCATGTGCCTTTTGATCTTGGGGCTGTGAGTTCAAGCCCCACACTGGAGGGAGAGATTACTTAAAAAAAAAAAAAAAGATTAGGTTAAGAAAAAGAACATAATCAGGACACTAGGTGCCCTCCTTGAACCTTAACCCCAAGAGGTATTCACTCTACTTGTATTACTATATTGTAGATCAATTTTGCCTATTTCTGAACTTTATATAAATGTAAACATACAGTATGTATACCTTGGGTCTGGCTTTTTTCACTCAACATTACATTTATGAGATTCATCCATATTGGTACATGGAATAATGGTTTATTCTCACTGAATACACTGTTATTTATTTATCCTATTATTGATAGACTTGGGGTTGCTTTTAGCTGAGGGCTATTATGAATAGTGCTGCTGTGAACATTCTTTTACATATGTTTGGTGAATATTTGTGTGCATTTCTGTCTTATATCTAGGAACTGAATTATCAGGTCATAGGGCCTTCCCTGGTATTGGCTGTCTTTTTTCTTTTGGTAGATTGAAGAGTATGCTAGAGTCGGCTCATAACCAGTTAGCCAATGGTTAAATTTTCAATAATTTTGAGTGCTAGTTGTTAAACACAATCATTATGAAAAATTAAATTATATATAAATTTAAGTAAGTTATAGTAAAACAACGGTAATAAGTATTCAAATTTCATTATCTCCTATTTTACTACATCTGCCTATCATCAATGCTATTAAGGTTGTTTACATCAATTGTTTTCGTATGGTGGAAATAATATATAATGGTGCACCACCATGCATCTCTTCAGCAGTATTTTATGGGTATTATGAAATTGCCTATGATGGAGTGTTCACACCATAGAAACTGAGAAATGCTACTTACCAGGTCTTGATTTATTACACTGTTGATTTATATAGACTTAAGAAAGTGATGGGGAAATGTTAATAATGCAGGTTAAACTCAAAAGTGTCATATTTGTAGCTGATATGTTGTGAATAGCTAAAAAATTTACCAAAGCATGGTTGAATTACAAACATATGGATACTAGAGTTCAGCAAAAATCAATAAAAGCATTCATTCCATAAAAATCAATTGGCTATATGGACTTTAGAATATAGAATACATATTACGTTGCATTTTTTTTTTATTATTTGTCAGTTTGTGATATACACACCATACTTTTTTTCCCCCTCCAGAAAGCCCATTGTCCCACAATTACCAGCACAGTTCTGGTTATAGTGCTATTACATTGTGATTTAAGTTTTCTTTCCCTGATGACTAAGAAGTTGAACACATTTTCATAAGTTTATTGGTCACTAGAATTTTTTTGTAAAGTCCCTATGAAGTTGTTGTCCATTTTTCTACTATGTTCTTTTTCTTACTGATTTATAAGAATTCCTTACATATTCCTGATGAGTCCTTTATTGAATACATGTAAAGCAAATGTCTTCTCCCAGCGTGTGATTTGCCTTTTCACTCCCTTTAGTAGTGGTTTTTACTTAAAGAAGTTCTTAATTTTCATTTAGTACAATTATCAACATTTTCCTTTGTAGTTAGTGCTGTTTGTGTACAGTTTGAGGAATATTTGCTATGCTGAAGATGACTATGTTTTCTTCTAGAAGCTTTACTGTTCTACTTTTCACATTTAGATCTGCAATCTACTTGGAATCAATTTTCCTTGATGGTGTCAGGGGGAAGTTAAGATTCCTTTTTTTTTTTTTTGTCCAGATGGATATCCAATTGGTTTTTTTTAAAGACCACAAAACTAACTCTACACACCCAGTTGCTTTATCCTCTTACCTCTTTTTCAACCACATCAACACTGAAAGTCATATAATAACCATTTCTGTCAACATCTTCCTTTTCTAATATTTATCATTAGCTCTTTTGATAACTTTACAAACTATTTACTTTCATAATATTAAAACAATTTATTTCATAAAATTAAGGCAAATTCTGATAACACACTCAGATTATCCATTGAATAGGTCAACATTTATTTGTATAAACTTATAAGAGTAGATATACTTGTCAAAAAAGAGTGACCAATTCTTTTTTCAAAAAAGAAAATAGACTGTGGCAATTTGATTTTTCCTATTTATAGGATAATGTACCTTAGAAGTAATTAAGATAAATAAAATCCATCCAGGAGGAACATATGAATGGGAGTATAATTTCTTATGTAAGAAAATTAATTTCTTAATTCTGTTATTGATTCTATTGTTCAAAATGAAAACAAAGACCCCACATCTCAATTGCATATGTAGAGCATTTTATAAAATGATGGATAGCAGATTTTTTATGCTTTCAGTTTGATTGTAGCGGACCTAACTTTCCACTAGAGGGCATCTTTATGCCATTTGGTCTTTTGTAAAAATAAATAACAACAACTAATCTTTTTTTTTATTAACATATAATGTATTATTTGCCTCAGGGATACATGTCAGGCTTACACATTTCACAGTTTTTTTTGCTTCATGTTGTCTTATTATCTTTTTTAAAAACATGGATACATTTGACTCAATACAAAAAATATTTATTTTTTTTTTTTGAGAGAGAATCCACAGGTGGGGGGGAGGGGGTAGAGGGAGAAGGAGAGAGAGAATCCCAAGCAGGCTTCACACCCAGAGCAGAGTCAGATGCAGGGCTGGATCACATGACCCTGAGATCATGACCCAAGCCAAAATCCAGAATGGGATGCTTAATTGACTGAGCCATCCAGGTGCCCCAATATAAAAAATATTTAAATATAAGGTAAAAGTATAAACAAAATTGAAATGCAAATAATAAACTACAAAAATAACTGTCACAAATATGACAATGGGTTAACAGCATTAAAATATATATACCTCATGCAGATATATAAAACACAAAGCTCTTGATAAAGGTAGATATGATATGAATAGTTAATTTAATGAACGAAGTTAAAATTACCTTATTAATAACCTAGAAACACAAAAATTATGATGTACTTTCTAACCTACAAAGTTAGGCAAAAGATAGTAAATGTTAATGAGGGTGATGAGAGAAACACAATTTCATGTACTGCAGGTGTAAGAAAGTGCTGACTTGTTAATATGAAAAGAATGCTTGAATGGGAAAATCTTCATTTTTTAACCAAAACAGTAAAGATTCGTTCAGGTACAAATCATTAATAAATGCTAAATCTGGAGGGAAATTTTTTTAAGATTTATTTATTTATTTGAGAGAGAGAGAGAGATCATGAACAGGAAGGGCAGAGGGAGAGGAAGAGAGATTCCCAGCAGACCCCACACTGAGTGCAGAGCCTGACGTGGGGCTTGATCTCATGACCTGAGATCATAACCTGGCTGAAACCAAGAGTCGGCCACTTAACTGACTGCACTACCCAGGTGCCCCAAAAGGGAAATTTTTGACGAAAAGGAGAGGATTTGCAGGTTCTTATGGTATCTTTTCCTGTAGAGAGGGAAACAATTTTCCCTTTATCTTTCAGAGTTTGGTGGCTAAGATCCCTCCATAATAAAAGATTAATACAAGAAAAATAAACAGATGTATATTAGCACATATACTTCATATACACAGGGGAGAGATCTTAAAAAAATAGAAAGAGACTAAAAAGATGTGACAACTAAATATAATACCTGATCCTAGATTGAATCCTGTGCTGAAGGAGAAACAAATTGCTATAAAACATATTATTGGGTTAATCGACAAAATTGGACTGTGGATGGTTGATTAGGAAATATAATTATATCAATGTTAAATATGCTAAAGTGGATAACTACACTGTGGTTATGTAACAGATCTAACTGTTCTTAGTAATCTTATATTAAGTAAATAAGGAGGCCATTAGATTGAGGTGGTTTTAATACCTTAGCATTCTACATAAGCAAACCCAAACCTAAGACTGTAAATACTTCGACCTTAAGAAATCAAAACCGAAGGAAAACCAATCACATCCAGCCAACTACATTTTTCCAAAGAAGGAAATTTTAAACTTAAGATTTAAACTTAAATAAACTTAAGTTATAGCCAATCAAATAATTTCCTTACTTCACTTCCACACTTTCTCTATGAAGATCTCTTCCTCCTTCTGTCAGTGGAGCATCCCTAACCACTTCCAGTGTGGCGCTGCTTGATTCTAATCAACTTTTGTGCAAATAAACTTAAAAAAATTACAGATATGCTTCGTTATCTTTTAACAGTTCAAACAGACTGGAGTATTAGGGTTAAATATAGTAGGAAGAAATGGTTTACAAAAAGATACATATTCTCTGAGTTTAAATCTGTTTCCATCTATCTAGATAGATAGATGGACAGATAGATTGTAGGGGCAGAAGATTTTCTACCTTTCTAGGTTCTTTGGCTGGTCTAACAAATTGATATAAGACTAACAGAAGAAAATCAAACAAAGGTTTAATAACATGTATACCTTCTGTATACATGGGAGAGACCCAGAGAAACTGAGTAACTCCCCCAAATGGCCAAAGGCATCACTTTATTTTTTTATTTTTATTTTTATTTTTTTTTAAAGATTTTATTTATTTATTTATCAGAGAGAGAGAGAGCACAAGCAGGCAGAGTGACAGGCAGAGGCAGAGGGAGAAGCAGGCTCCTTGCTCGGCAAGATAATCACTAGAATTTCAAGTGCTAACATTATACCAAGACAAAGAAACTTTTTAAAAATTCATACATTTTCTAGAATATTTATATTAATAACATATATCTTCATGAATATAATCTAAGAAGATTTAACATCACTTATTTGACAATGCTTCCCATGTAATTTAATATACCAAAAAAGCCTAATTAGTTTAACAGATTTTTTAAGATCTTCTTGGGACCTTCTTTGGGTCAAAAAATAACTTCATTAAGAATTTGATTTTAAAGAAACAATACGTCTTGGCAAGGATGTGGGGGAAAAGGAAAACGTGTGCACTGTTGGTGGGAATGCAAACTGGTGCAGTCACAGTGGAAAAGAGTATGGAGATTCCTCAAACAATTTAAAATAGACCTACACCACTATCCAGTAATTGTACTACTGGGTATTTACTCAAAGAATATAAAAACACTTATTTGAAAAGGTATATGCACCGCTATATTTATTACAGCATTTTTTACAATAGCCAAATTATGAAAGCAGCCCAAGTGTCCATCAATAGATGAATGGATGAAAAAGAGGTCTTATACTTTATACACACACACACAAAATGGAATATTATTCAGCCATAAAAGATGAAATATTACCATTTACAACATGGATGGAGCTAGGGAGTATAATGCTAAGCAAAGTCATACAAAGAAAGGCAAATACCATATGATTTCACTCATACATGGAATTTAAGAAACAACAAACAAGCAAAGGAAAAAGAAAAGAGAGACAAAACGAGAAACAGACTTTTTTTTAAAAAATTAATTTGTCAGAGAGAGAGAGAGAGAGAGAACACACAAGGAGGGATAGCAGCAGGCAGAGGGAGAAGCAGGCTCCCTGCTGAGCAAGGAGCCTGATGCAGGACTTGATCCCAGGACTCTGGGATCATGACCTGAGCCGAAGGCAGACACTTAACTGACTGAGCCACCCAGACATCCCAAGAAGCAGACTCTTAACTATAGATGATTACCAGAGAGGAGGTGAGTGGGGGGGAGGGTGAAATAGGTGAAGGGGAGTAAGAGTACACTTACCATGATAAGCACCAAGTAACGTATAGAATTGTCAAATCACTATATTTACACCTGAAACTAATATAACACCGTATGTTAACTATACTGGAATTAAAATTAAAACTTAATAACATTTTTTAAAAAGAATTTGAGTTTGGAAACTTTGTCAAAAATAACGAAATGTTTGGACAATTGACTACATAGGATCATAGGTCCCTGTGAAATACCTAGTTATCTACTTAAGTAAGTGACACTTAAAAACTTCAAAGGCAAAGACAGAAGATTACATAGTTCTCAGCAAAACTTAGCTCTTCTAATATTGAGAAGACTAGGTTTACTTTAGTGTAATCAAAAACCAGATGAAAACAACATAGAACACAGGAAATCACTTTGATAAAATACAAATTCTTAGTTCTAGGCCATATCCAAAAGGTAAGAAATAACCCTTTATAATCTCTTATCAGGAGCAAACCAATAATCCAAGTTCCAGTTTTATTATAAGTACATTATCGATATTAAAGCTTATTTTTAAAACCCTTATATCAAATTAATTTAATCTTATTCCGCTTGATCGCACATAAAATTCCTTTCCCAAGATTCCTTTTTTGTAAACCTACAACTTTCTATGTCTGTTTTAGTTTGTCCCTAGTTCTCTTTCCCATTCAGAGATAATCAGTTTGCTTTAGGACAAAATTACTTTCTTTTCCTTCAACAAAAATGCAACTCCATTCCTCATAGTTTTTCTTACAAAAGTACACGTCTTATTATCTTTGCATATAGAAATGTGTCCCTCATCATTTCTAGCAGTTTTAATTACATATATTAGAATTCTCAACCCTTAGAAATTTTAATTTCTAGTAATTACTAAGAAATAAGAAATGTTAAACTGTCGGTTAGCATTCTTTAGATAGGCAAATTTATGAATACATTTCATACTTCCTGGAAGCATGTACCTCCTTTTAATAGTACAATCTTTCAATGTGGCACAAGGCATGTTTACTAACAAACCCAAAACAAACATCTTTAGTTTCTCTGTAATAAGAAGATAAAAGTAGATATACTTATGTTTAGTAATTAATGTTTCAGTATTTTTATCTTAGTTGGAAATGATCTACATATTTCACGAATTTCCATCATCTAATTTAACATAAAACTCTAAGGTTTTAAGTTGCCAAAAAGATTTGGGGAAACTATTTTGGCAGACAAAAATATCACGGAAAAATTCATTCATAAACTTTAATCTCACTTAGATCTATTTAAGTCACTTGTTCTTAATAATTATGTTCAGATAAGTTATGAGAACTTCATGTCTTGCTGACAAATTTTTTAACAGATATGAATTTGATCAGTAAACCCATGTAGTTGTCGATCTGCATCGCACTTAATGTTGGTAACTCTGAAAACATGTCTATTTTAATTAAACCAATATATTTCAAAGTAGCTTTTATTTACCAAAGATTGTCCTAGACCAGGTGAACTTGAAAAGCATTTGGGTTAGTTTCTGTTACTCAGTTACATTTTTTTCAGAATTTCCATGAATATTAAATATATAAGCACTTGTTTGTTTAAGTCAACCGTTTTTTTTTTTTAATATTTATTTATTTATTTGAGAGAGAGAGAGAGAGAGAGAGAGAGAGGGAGCATAAGCAGGAGGGACAGAGGGAGAGGGAAAGAGAATCTTAAGCAGACTGCAGGTTGAGCTCTGGGCTCAGTCTCACTGCCGTGTGATCTGACCCGAGCCAAAACCAAGAGCTGGACATCTAACAGACTGGGCCACCAGGCACCCTTGTCTAAGCCAAATAAATAGAGTCTTTCACAAATTAATTTTGGCAATACCATCTGGAGGTAGAAAAACATCACACATCTACAACATACATTTATAGATAATCATAAACATACAGACAGTCACAAACATAGATCTTACAGTTACCAATATTTGTGGAGATTTTTCATTTGCCCAATTTCCAAATACTATCTCTCTCTCTTTTTTTTTTTTTTAACCCTACTAATGAGAAATCTCTCCCTAAAGTTTGCATTTCAAAGAGTGGCTGTCTGGTCCTGGAGAAGGGTATGGAAAATCTACATCACCAAGGCACAGAGAAAGTATCCAAGTTTTCTCCAGAGGTGGAATTTTGGGGGCATATTTGCATATTATGGGAGGTCTAGGGTAATTTATATAATTCCTTCTTCTTTTGAAGTGCAGGAAAATTCCATTTCCAATGTCCCAATATCTGCAAGTGTTTTGAGATGAATACAAGAGGTCTAGGAATTGGTAAAGATAGGTGGGCTTTGAACAGCTTCTAAGAGTCACATTTCTGGTTTGGGATAGAGTTGCAAGACAAAAAACAGTTGTTTCCAATACTCCTAAAGAACTGGATTACAGCCTGGATATCAAGGGACTGACCCATTCTTCTAGGTAAACTTGCTTCTTTACATCAGGGACATTTCCAACTAAGGTGGGAATCAAAACAACTGTCATATGATCTCTCTGATATGAGGAATTTGAGAGGCAGGGCGGAGAGTTGTGGGGGGTAGGGAGGGAAAAAATGAAACAAGATGGGACCGAGGAAGGAGACAAACCATAAGAGACTCTTAATCTCAGGAAACAAACTGAGGGTTGCTGAGGGGTAGGGGAGTAGGGATACGATGGCTGGCTTATGGACATTGGGGAGGATATGTGCTATGGTGAGTGCTGTGAATTGTGTAAGACTGATGATTCACAGACATGTACCCCTGGGGCAAATATTATGTGTTAATTTAAAAAATTATGCTTTTGTAGGGGCGCCTGGGTGGCTCAGTGGGTTAAAGCCTCTGCCTTCGGCTCAGGTCATAATCTCAGGGTCCTGGGACCGAGCCCCACATCGTGCTCTCTGCTCAGTGGGGAGCCTGCTTCCTCCTCTCTCTCTGCCTGCCTCTCTGCCTGCTTGTGATCTCTCTGTCAAATAAATAAATAAAATATTTTTTTAAAAAATTATGCTTTTGTAAAAGTCTGTATAAAGTATTTTAACAAAAGCCTTCTTTCTGAGTATACAATTCAACCTTGGCTTTTATCAGCCCCTGAATGCTAGCTTTCAGCTGATCATTTTTAGGAGGGCCTAGGAGGAATTTTGGCCATCTGTTTCCTCTATGAGGGAGGTTGTGAATGGACACTAATCTTTCTAAATCCTCTCTAAATTTGGGAAGATATTCTGAAAGTGGAGGGAGAAGGGCTTTATAATTTCAAAGATCTATTGCTGTCCAGGGGTCTAGGATAGCCCCACAAAGGAGATTGCATAAGAAGGTCTGAAGCTGGCTGATTTCAGAGCCCTGGAAAGTACAGAGTGGTAGGAAATAGCAAAGTTAGCCCTACTGCCTGTCCTAGATGCTTCTGCTAACTTTACTTTCTGGCTTTCAGCATTTACATGAGTAACCTGTATACTTTGGGCCTAGAGATTAGGCCAGAGTGTTCTTTACAAATCTTGTAAGGAAAGGGAAGTTAAAACAGGCAGATGGAGTCAGGTTTGGGGGAAGGGAATTTATAGTGGATGTGACTATTAATTTTTGTCTGAAGTCTAATTTCTGTTCTTCATCTTGTGAAGGAAGCCTTTAAGCCTATTATACCTTTGTGTCCACTTTTTAATTTGGTCATTCCATAGGTATCAATAAGACCATTGTTTAGGAGCAGAGCTCTCTTTTTTAAAAAATTCAAATATAGAAGTTTGTTCAATTCAAAGGATGCATCATCTGGCCATTGATAAGTAGGGGTACTAATCTTAATAGCAACTCCAACCAATTAGCCTTTTATGCCTTAACCTAAGATGAAAAAGCACTCACAAGAGAGTGCAAAAAAAAAAACCACCGAAAATGCAAACCTCGCAAAATCCCAGAAAGCTTGCTCCCAAAGACAGTCTAAGAAAGCAAAGGCCTTCATCGTTATAGGTGGTAAGAACGGTATGGTGAAAATGTTTCCCGTTTCCCCCAAGAACATGAGATACCTTCAGACACAGACTCACTGATCTGTGATAGCAGGCAGATGCTACTGTGATGGGACTTTTTTCAGCACCAACAAAACAACAGAGGTTGAGATGACAAAAGCCTCTTAAGGACCAGGACCTCCTATCACGAACTCTGATGAGAGCTGGCACAGTTGGACAAAGAGAATGCTGCTTGTGACTTTGTGTCTCAGAATCCCTGTCTATTCAACTGGCCACCAAAATGCACCCTAGTAGGTGCACCTTTGGGTTGAGAGACCAGATACAATACTCTCAGTGGCCCCAAAGCCACACTCTCAGGACACAGAACAAGATAACAAATGACACAACAGACAGAGACAAAGAAAAATAGTGACTATCCCTGGGATGGAAAGGATCAATAAAAAAACAAGAGTATTCTTTACCAATGTAGAGGCCATTTTTAGGAAATAGGCTTGAGTGATAGAAACCTGAGTTAGGTAAAAAGGATCACCAGGCTGAATGCAATCAGGCTCATTAATTAGGCAACTCACCTCAAAATATCTGTAAGTCCTAGCTGACCAATAGGCCACTTACAACCGGGCACAGTCACCAAATAAGGAAAATTCCATAGGTTCCCATATCACCTCACTTCCTCCCTTAATTATTGCTCCCCATCACTGTCTCCTGGCAGACAGTCTCTCCTTTGCTGTCCAGCCCGCTGCTCCCTTGCAGTGTATTCAATAAACTTCGATCTCCTTTGTTCTGCCTTGGGTGAATTCTTTCACGGGTCACCTACAATCAATTCTTTAACAGAGTCACTATACCAAAGAAACTAGTTTCACAAATATTTTTTTCTGCTAATCTATATTCAGAAAAGGAGATGTTCCCTCCCCACTCTTGCTTTCATCAGACCCTGCAGGCAGAGAAGTGGGAGACGGACATGGTAAGAATTCCTACCTTCTGTGGGCTCCTGTCAGAGATCCCAGGATCTTAGCTGGGGCAGCTCAGAGCAAGCAAAGTCAAGTCAGTGAAGTTTGTCCTTCATGGTTGCTATCTGCAGGCGTGGAAAAGTTTTCCCTTCTTCTCATCTAGGTTCTTTGGCTGGGCTAATAATTAAGTTGATGTAAGACAGATCAACAGGACAAAAACAAGTAAAAGTTCAGTAACATGTATACCTTCTGTATACATAGGAGAGACCCAGGAAAACTGAGTAACTCCCCCAAATGGCCAAAGGCATCACTTTAAACACCATCATCAGCTAAAGACAAAAGAAGGTGTTGGGGGTGGGGAGTCAGTTGTGGGAGGTTACCAGGAAAAGCACAGTAAATAAGAGTAAGGTTGTAATGCAGAAGTAACCGCAGGCCTTCTTGTTCGGTAACAGTTTGTGGAGGTTAAGAAACATACAGTTTCCTCCTTTTCCTGATATAGCCAGGAAGACACCTTTCAAAAGGAGATTTTTCTTATAAATGTACGTCTCTTACAAAAAGATTACTTCCACTGGGTTTCCAGAGTTTCTTGTGTCTGCAGTTTCTTAAAAATAACCAGCTTAGGGGCGCCTGAGTGGCTCAGTCGGTTAAGCGTCCAACTCTTGATTTCGGCTCAGGTCATGATCTCAGGGTCCTGGGATTGAGCCCCACATGGATCTCCAAATTCAGCAGGGAGTCTGCTTGAGATTCTCTTCCTTTCCCTCTGCCCTTCCCTCTGCTTGAGTGCTCTCTCTCTCTCAAATAAATTAATAAAATCTTTTTAAAAAAATCAATAATCAGCTTAAAATAATGAATATGCCAAAGAGACACATTTTAGGGTGGCATATTTTACTTCCTTTCTATACATACAAATATAAAAATAAATAAATATGTGTGTGTGTATACTGGACATACATTTACACGGAGCGAGATGAAGATACTAATAATCCACTACAAAATCATAAAGATTATTTTAAATGAGAAACATTTGAGCTACAAAAGGTGCCCAAACGAACTTTATCTGAAATTTCCTTATCTAACTAAAGCAGAGCACCCAGAATATATAGCAGCCATTAACCCCCCCTTTGAGGAATTTTCCTGTTTGTGAGTAAACACCAGTAATTGAGAATCAAGCTGCCATAAATTGCCCTCCAGGGGAGTTTCCAGCCAGTTAGGAGATGGCCTATTAACATCAGGAATCTTGCATACATTCCCATTGAGGCTCTTAACTACCCACACTCTTTTCCCCCTACTAAACTGCTATATAAACTATTCTGAGAGCTCCCACCTCTATGTAAGTAAATCTTGTCTTTTCTCCTGTGAATCTGGCTATTGTCAGTTAATTCACAGGTCCCCATGACCCCAATCTGACCTAAATTGGTAGAGAAAAAGTTTTTCCCCCAACGAAAAGCAAATGATAGAGCAAATGAGACAAGATGTTAATAAGTGAGTTTAGGTGGAGGGTATATGGGTGTTCTTTGTACCATTCTTGCAAATTTCTGGAAGTTTGAAATTATACCCAAATAGAAATGTAAGGAAAATACAAAATAAACAAAAAGCAGAGGTACTCGAAATGTTATCTATAACAAAAAAGAGTAACTTTATTAAATAAATTTTTAGGTATCCATTCAATGTTATCATATAGCCATCAAGCTGATGTTTTAAAAAATGTTCCATAACATGGAAGATGTTACACAAATGCTCCTTTTTAAAAAAGATTAGAGGGGTGCCTGCTGGCTCCATCAGTGGAGCATGGAACTCTAGATCTTGGGGTCATGAGTTTGAGCCCCAAGTTGGGTGTAGAACTTACTTAAAAAAAAAAAAAAAAAAAGAGTAGAAATCAAAACAATCTATGCAGGATCATCCCAGTTAGGTCAAACATTAGTTTATATGTTTGTCCCAGATGTCAACTAAGGTAAGAAGATACTGTGTCTGTGTTGGGGTGGGAGTGGGTGTGGAGGAGGAGGTAGTATTTTTCTCCTTGTCTTCTTTGGCTCCAAACTTTTGCTTTTGATAAATTATTTGTGTATGGATGCCATATCTCCTCTTTAGGGCATGGTCCCCAGTATAAGTGACATCTCCTTTTTTTTTAATTTCCTTTTAAAGCATAAAATAAGACATTTGCATGTATTAGGGAAATAAAGTTCTATGAACAAAGAGAGACCCCTCCACATCAGTGCAGAAAAGAAAGAAAATTGATTTAGTTCTTGTGATACTGTGATTTATAAGAAATATTTATTTGGTCATTTAGATATTTATTATTAGATATTTATATATTTCTCATATACATTTGGTCTTTGTCCACTGTTCCTGGCCAGCTCCCCAAACCCTTGGAATTTTGTAAGTGTGGAGAGTGATCTAGGTGTCTTTGTTATGTTACGGAGGTGACTTTTGGAAAGTACTTAAGGATGCGGGCCAGTGGCCAGTGGAGCCAATGATATGATTACAGATTTGGAACTCTCAGTCCTACCCCAACTACCTCCTCTAGGGAGGGAAAAGGAGATAGGGGCTGGAGGTCGAATCAATCACCAATAGCAGATGATTCAATTAATCATGCCTGTCTAATAAAGCCTCCATTAAAACCCAAAAGGATGGGGTTTGGAGAGTTTCCAGGTTGGTGAACATGTGGAGATTAGAGATAGTGGCATGCTTGGAGAAGGCATGGAAACCCCAACCTTTTTCCCCATACCTTAAGCAGAAGAAAGAATAATTAAACCCCTCTTATCTACTTGAGAAAAAATAGTTACTTAAGATAGTCTGCTAGGTTAACTCCAGAGTTAACCTAGTTAACTGCTAATTCCTAGCAGTGTGTGGAACTTTTAAAGGCGTACGAAGCCCAGACTTTGGAGACATCTTTGCATAGGGAAACAGGAGATGGGCCTTATCTAGCCCTGGAGAGATTTATCTACCTTCCCAAATGTTAGAGTAGGGAATCAAGGACTGTTTTGTTTCTAAAAAGACCCTTTCAAGGAAGAAGGAACAGGGAACATTTTTTCTTTCCCTTTACAAGCAGAGAAAAATCATTTTTATTTATCCTCACACATGTGCAGCAGCTTTTGAGACTTCTGGAATGATGTGTATGAAAGATGAGACTACAAGATAGCGGCACCTGGCAAACAACAGGAAGTGGAACTCTAGATGTCCTTGTTAAATTCTGCGGGCCACACCAATGACTGGAAATTTGCCCAGAGCACCTCCATTTCCAAAGGCTCTGGCCTCCTGCCACGTTTTCATATTCCCTGTCCACACTTCCTGTTTCTCCCTTTAGACACCTTCCTCCCCTAGATTTCCCCAGTGAAGTCAATTTCCCTTGTATTATTATGCAGAGCAATTTTGTTTCCTAACCACTAATTAGGCTCTGGTACATCAAAGACATTTCTACTCCCAAATGCTTTAACAACAGTGGGCATTGACCCCAGATCCCACTCTTTGCCTGCAGAGAAAAATGGACAGAGGCTTTGCAATTTCAGTCTTTCCCCTTCCTTTCTCACCAGTGTCTGAAAGAAGAGAGAAGTAAAGATACATTGTTAAACTGCTAATAGGAATTATGCTATTGTTGGGGCCAAGGGCAGTTTGCCCCAAGACAGGCCACCTTGGATGTAGATTATTTTGAATTGAAAACAATTAAGGCCCAAAAGGCTCAAGAAGAAACTCTGACCTCCCTTCCAACTGCCTGGAAAGAATAGATAGAGGACTTGCTCCAGGAAGAGACCCATCACCACAGATAACTATACTATAATATGAATTAAGGATTATAGAGAAGTTTAGCAAAGTGTGTTTGTTAAAATCCTGATGTCCTATTATTTCTTCATGGCCCAGCAAACATTTGTTCACCATTTACCCTTTTTCATCTTTCAGTGAATTGCATTCTTTCCCTTTGAAGTCCCAGATTCCTACCCCCTTCTCCATAGCTCAGAATGACATATATACCTCATTTTGCCTGTCTTTGGAATTTCATATCTGTGTGGATTCCTCTCATGTACAAAATGAAATTTGATTTTCTTCTGTTAATCTCTCTCATGTTATTTTAATTCTTAGTCCAGTTAGAAGAATTTTTTAAAAATATTTTATTTTTAAGTAATCTCCACACCCAATGTGGGGCTCGAACTCACAACCCCAAGATCAAGGGTCACATGTTCCACCAACAGAGTCAGGCAGGTGCCCTTCATTAGAAGAAATTTGAACAGTGGAAAATTCCTTCCTCCCCAACATGATCCTTCACCTCCATACCCCCCTCAGAAAGCAAAAATGTCTATACCTGGGTTTAGTTTTAAATTATTATTTTTCTTTGATTTTTATATGTCTTTGTTCTCAGATATCTATTTTAATCATGTCTTATCTAAAAATTGAGATGTAACTTTTATTTGCCATCAAGTGATGAGATACTACTTTTATATGAAATTAGCAAAGATTTTGGTTTTGTATGACCAGAGAGGTTAAAAAATATGTTGTCCACTACCTAGCTGAATAATAAATGGGATTGATAGCTGTTTTCGAGGCTCAATTTTAACCTAAGTTTGGACTCCTAATGCTCTTAAATTGTCTTCAAAAATCATGTATCCAAAGAGCACAGCAATAGAGCTATAGAAAGTATAAATCATGTAAAGTAAGTAATAGCCACTGAGGAATGACCACATATAGATAAAGCTGTCTTTCTTATTGTCACTAATACAAGTGGAAAATAACTGCCTGTCACATGCCAGGAAGTGCTGTCAAAAGATTAGAGAAATTATCAGAGTTTTGGAATAGATTAGAAGAATTTTCAAGGCTAGGGGAGGCTGGTGTGACTCATCCATGCTTCATGAAGGACTCACAGCAAGAAGTTGACCATCAATCTGTCAAAAACTCATGCTGACTTTTAGGAGAGCTATTTATCTTCCTTCAAAATAGAATTGCAGTAAAGGAAAGCAACAGAGCCTATGGGTTTAACCAAATAGGTAACAGAGTCAAAACCCTGAAATTCAGGAGCACATGGTCCAGACATTACAATATCTCCATGATGATCTGCAGAGAACCTACATATTGAAAATGTGGGAAAGTCCTGGACTCAGATGTCAATTACAATACTGAAGAGAAAAGAGGTAATTATGCAGATGAATTGCGTTAGTTGCTCAGGCTGCCACAACAAACCTAGCACAAAAGTACAAAAGTCTAACTATTTTTTTGGGCCTTTATTTCCTTATGAAGGCTTCCATGGCACATAAAACATACATTAAATAGATTTCTATGCTTTTCTCCTGTTTAAAAAAAAAAAAAGTTTCCAGGACACCTGGGTGGCTCATTCATTTAAGCAACTGACTCTTGATTTCAGCTCAGGTCATGTTCTCGGGGTCAAGAGATTGAGCCCTGTGGGGCTCTGTGCTCAGCAGGTAGTCTGCTTGGGATTCTCTTCCTCTCTCTCTCTCTGTCCCTCCCCCTGCTTGTGTGTGCGCTCTCTCTCTCTCTCTAAAATAAATAAGTAAATCTTTAAAAATGAGATAATAAAAATTAAAAAATAAGAAAAGTTTCCTAGTACAATCCAATAGAACCGAATTGCTTCTGTTGCTCTAAGTAGGCTCTATCGATTTTGTCAATATATAGACCCTCTAGGTTATCTACCTGCTTTTCAACCCTTTTCATCCTTTCTAGCAGGGTCTTTTCCTATGAAAAAACTGAAAATGGCAAACTATCACTGCCCTAACTCTGCTGCATTTAGGACAGGAGCATGTGACCCCATTCAGGTCCAATTCCTCTGTAAAGCACTGATTTTTGTTGTTTTAGTGGGCAGCTTACTTGGGTGGAACCAAACCTTAAACTTTGTCTTCCCCGTAGTGGGTGTACATCTGAAATGATTATTCAGTTATTTTAGCATTACCTGGGCTGCTTAGAGCCTTCCCCATGTACGCGTGGTTTAGAGCCCAACCAGAAATTTGGGCAGAGCTCATATGCAGAATTTGAGGTTCCCCTCTCAGGCTCTCTCCTTTGCAGAATGATCCCTTTATTCTCCTGCTGTTGTGGTCCCTCTGAATTCTGTCCTCTGTCCTCTGGTTCTCCAAGCCAATTGTGGATTGTGAATTGTGGATTTCTGTGCACAGAGGTTTTAGGTACCCCTCCTAGGTGTTGTCCTCAAACTAAAAGTCTTTGAAAATAGAGAAACTCACCCAGTGCAATTTTCCTCTTCCAACTATTGACCCAATTTTGACCTGCTTTTAGTCTCCAGTGCCTCTAGGTAGTGGTTTATTTTTTCCCAGAGTTTACAGGTGTTGCATGCAGGAGAACTGGACTGAGAGAAGTTAGTTCACACTTACTTCATAATTGTCTTTCAGAAGACAAAAGAAATAAGACAATGGACTCATAATTTTCAGGTATTCAACCTTACTGAATACATAATATAAAGAGGATCAAAATCTGCATAGGAATTGCTTAATCTTGCTTTTTACAAAATATCCCCATTCTTTAAAGAATTGTTAATATTAAATATGTTCATTTTTACTGATAGGCTAATGAAAAATGTCCATTGTCTACTATATGTAAAACAGATAAAACTATTGACTTTTCTCATATATAAAAGTAAATATTGGGGCACCTGGGTGGCTCAGTGGGTTAAAGCCTCTGCCTTCGGCTCAGATCATGATCTCAGGGTCCTGGGATCGAGCCCCGCATCGGGCTCTCTGCTCGGTGGGGAGCCTGCTTCCCCCTCTCTCTCTGCCTGCCTCTCTACCCACTTGCGATCTTTCTCTCTGTCAAATAAATAAATAGAATCTTAAAAAAAAAAAAAGTAAATATTGTTAGTGATCAATTGTCTTCCACTTGGATTGACTTCATTAATTTAGGGTCTTGCTCAACATTTTATCATCAATAGCAGTCTGGGAATGTATGACCACTTAATAAGTTCTTAAAATAAACTTTATACAATGAGTAATGTCTACCATTAATGGAGCCATTCTCTTTGCGATTTAATTGGGAAAGTTTAGTTTTCTGATCGAAATTTAGAATGCAATAAATCTTACCCAACAGTTCTATCAGAAAAACAAAGTGTTCTGTATTATTCTTTTCAATAGCCGGAAATCAATAGGTCCAAAATAGTGGCTATAAAAAGAACAATACACATGGTAGAAATAGCAGAATGTGAACCACCCTGGAAGAGGCTAAAGATGTCATATTCTCTCATTTTCCAACACTTCAAAAGGTAGCTCCTGCCATGTAATTATGCATTAATAATATTCCTGAGATTATGACAATAGATTCACATTTTACATGAGCTGTCATGCTGAGTAAAGTAACAAACATTGTGAAAGTGAAAAGAGTAAAGGTCAAAAGCAGAGCACATTTATTTTGGACCCTGAAGGTTGCTGACATACCTGAGGTGATGGTGATAGAACCCCGGCTTTCCTGGCCCTTCTGATGATGAATCAGTGCTAACCAACAGGTGACATTTTCTACACTGGCTTCCATTTATTGTTTTTGCACCTGGTTAAACAGCAGTGTTGTAACATAGGCCACCGTGAATCCACAGGAAAGTGCTTATAGGCATGGGGGAAATGTCTTTCTGGAAATTTAAACTAGTTTGTCTGTATGAATAAGAATACTTGATGAGAAGACTTTAAACACTATGTTTGTCTAATGATGCAGTCTCAGAGCTGGCCTCTTTATAGAAACCATGCCTTATTTACCCAACACCTGGAATATGCAAAACACAAGCTTCTGAAACTTTCTTCCAGTACATACAGGTTTTGTCCACAAAATAATAACTTTGCAATCTATACACTCAGCTTCTCTCTCTTTTGGTATCTGGGAAATGACTGTAGTTCACAGATATATTTTATTCAATCTGCACATGTTTAAAACAAATGAAACAATATTTTAAAATATGGAGAGTTTTCTCTGAAAAAAATTTTAAAACACATAAATTCAAACCCAGATTTCCATCTTCTCTTGAAACTAGAAGAATTTGGCAACCCAGCATTCAGATTCCTGCATGAGAACACTAAGGTGAGCTGAGTATTTGCAGCTCTTGGAGGACCTGTCCTCCCCATTTGGTTCACCCCATTCATTTTCCTGACCTGCTCAGCCCCTAGAGGAATCGAGTTTGAGATCTAGGCCTTAAGCAATTAAAATACTATCTTATAAACATTCTTCACCAGTGGATATAAAGAAGAAGTTGTTATTGATAAGGCCCAGTAGTCTTTGAGAAACAGTCCCAAATATAGGAGATTATAGAGTCACCACTTTTTAATCAAACCCCTACAGAGAATATGTACGCTTTGCCAAAGTGACTTTCCAGCATACCAACCAAAAACTAATTTAAAAAAAATCATTTATATAGGTTTTTAGAGAATAGTTGAATACTTTTTCAATGTAATTTATTTTTATTGTAAGATCTAGGAATTCACTATTTTTGCCAATCATACATTTCCAATATGAAGTGAAAGTAGAAATGTCTGTACCCTCCCCTCTAATTTAAGAGTGGTGAGAGAATTTGGAGAAATTTAAAACGAGAACTGAAGGTTATCAGAACATCAAAAAATTGAACTTGTCAAGAGACTAGGTACAATCTATATGAAAGAAGTAAATTCCTGACCAAAGTTCTGACAGACCAACTTAATGAGGATAATCTATATTATTCACTTGCTCTCATTTAGTCATCAAGACAATCTTATGACATAGATTGTATTTGTTATCTATTACCACATAAAATATTACCCCCAAACTTAGAAGCTTAAAACAACAAACACTTACTGTTTGGCTAACTCTAAATGAGACTTGGGAAAACCTATAGTTGCCAAACTAAATATTGATATGTACATTCCCTTCCATTTGTTCAGATGGTGGCTTGTACAAACATCCTCCTTGAGACACACACCCATGAAAAAAAAAAGACACGTAAGAAAAGTTTTCAAAACGTAACATCATACCACAACGAGGAATGTTCTCCCACCCACCACAAACCTGTTCTCCAAATGGATCTGTATCTTTGGTAGGCTGAGAGCTTCACTGTTCCCATCGATTTCCTTCTTTGCGTTGCTTTATTTTTTCCCTCTATTTCCCTCATCCCCTCTTCGAACCAAGCTAATTTTAAAATATTGCTTGAATATTATGAACACAATTTTGCTCTTGGAATATTCCACGTGAATTAAGAAAATAAAAATGTATCCTATTTTTATAGCCACATTTTGGAGGAAATTAAAACCACACTATAACAACACAACACAAAAAAAACCCCTGATAAATTGCTATTAGAGGCTCTTCTATAATGCAAATTAAATAGTTGACTGCAGTACACATAGAACATCTGCTAACCCAAATTAAAATGAACAAGGAACGAAATTAGAATTGCTTTTTCCATCTAACCATAAAGAAGATGAAACATATTATGAGCCAGATATTCTCAATGTTTTAAGGCATTGCCTATTAGTAAGCTTAGTACAGTAAATTGAAGCAATAACTAAGCAGTGTCCTGGGGACCTGAAAGAGTTAATGACTGTGGCTGCCTAAGTGCTTAATTAACAGCTGGGTCGGGTTGCCAGGCAACTCTAATTCAGTAATAACAACAACAGGTACAGATTTGTTCTCAATCTCAGACCAATGTTGGCCATAGTCCTTTTTCTCAAGTTGAACTATTTTATGCTTTCTTGCTTTAATTACCTGTTATCAAATTTATTATCTCAATATACATTTATTATACAGTAGACAATGGAAAACTGTAGAAGACATAAAATAATTTTCAGAGACATCTCATTCTCAAAAATTTGAAAATGGTAATTTGAATGCCTGACCGAAAGAGACAAAAGATAATGCCCATTTCTCTTTGGAGAACAGCCCATTGGCAGTGTCTCTCTCCCCTTCTGTGGCTCGTCCCACTGGCTCATGTAATTATCATTGAAGATGAAAAGATTTGCTTGATCTTGGCGACCTGACTTTCCTCTTAAACTTTTTTTCATCATCAAAGAAGAAACAGTATCCTGGTCTTTTCAGTAGCACATACATCAAAATTGGAACAAATCTCAAAAATGGGATTAGCATGACCCCAACTCAAAACGACATGAAAACTATTAAAGTATTCCACATTTTTTACATTGCTCAAAATTAAATGAATAGTTTGTAACAGTAGGAGTTATTTTCCCTTGTGTGTAACACGAAACTTAAAGAATGTTTAAAAAAATCATGGTGTTTTTTTTTTTTTTTTTTTTTTTTTTTTTATTCTTCAAAGGAGCTATCAAAGATCCAGCTAGCTTTCGGCTCTAGCAACTGTAGGGTATAGCTCTTAAACCAAGAGAGCTCTTCTTCTTCCACCCTGCATCTATATTCTAGAAAGAAATAATGAGGAGGAAAAGGACAAAAGACATGCACCAGCTTAGCCAGACTCCTTTCAGAGAGCTTGACTAAGTATCCCACATAGTAGACTTACACAGTATCTCCTTGGCCAGAACTGTGTCCTATGTCATCCATCTACCCCTCACTTCAAGAAAGCCCAGTAAATCAAGTATTTAAGCTATATATATTGCCATCAAAACTAAAATGGAGTTCTGTTAGTGAGGAAGAAGAGAGAAACTTGTATCAGGCAGGCAACTGCCATTGTCTGCTAGATGACATGAAAGAAAGATGTGAGGATATCACAATGAATGCAGAGGAGATGGGCAAAGAAATTAAAACAATTTCAGAGACCAAAATAAAATGAAGAACAAACAAGACCTGTCCAACAATTGATGTTCCTGTGGGGAGCTCACAATAGCAATTAGTATATATTTAGTGCTTACCACACTCTGGGTATTACTGTAGGTAATTACTATAGATGCTTTCCATATAGTAACTCATTTAATTTCAAAATAATCCTTTGGGATAGATATTCACTGTTTGTTTACTGAAACTGCTTATATTCCATCAACATTATTTCCATTTTGTTCGCCTTTGTGGAAGAGCAGCTACGCCCACTTGTGGTTGTTCCTACTCACTCAGTGGCCTGAGCAGTGGGAATGACAGACCAGTCTTCAGTGGCCAGCTGGGCACTCCAGTCTTCACAGGGAACTTCTGAATAGGCACAGAAGACACCTGCATGCCTTTGAAAGAGTCTGAAACGTCAGGTTGAGTAGCAGTGAACTCAGGAGCTGCCCATTCACCAGGAAATTCCTCCTTGGTCAGGGCCTTTGCAGCCTCACTCTGCTCTTCCTTTTCGGTGTCTTTAGGCTCTCTGTAGAAGGAGACCTGAGGGGGGGCCTCCCATGGGGGGTTCACGGGACACGGGGCCACACATGCACAGAACTTCCCCAGCCGGCATCCACCACCTCCCACCCATTTCGTGAGCTTCCGTGCTGTTGTGTGGGATGGCCGTGTCCACACAGCGCAGAGGAGAGTCTGGGTCACACAGAGCGATGGCAGGTGGGTTAACCTAAGACATCTCTGTGAGACGCTGGTGCTCAGCCCTGGGATCCGTAACCACCAGGAGACACAGCCCTCTGCAGGCTTCCTGGACCTGGTTAGTGAAGGTTCCAGGAGTGAGGCGGCCACAATCGGAGTGGCTCCAGTGGCAGCAGAGCCCACGGGCCACTGTTTCTGACAGTGACATGAGTCACTCACATGAGTGACATGAGTGACATGACACTGACATGAGCCAGGTTTTTGATGGCAACAATGGCATGATCTGCCAGCAGAAGCTTCTCCCAGGTTCTCTTCAGATTTATGATGTAGACACCATACCTTTCCTTTTGTAGATGTACTGTTCCATTTGGAAGCCAAGGTTGGTGCCACCTAAATGGGTTCCTGCTGCAAGCAATTTGAGGTCATCCTCTTCCTTCATTTGCAGGATGTCGGGGCTCTGGACATTGTGAAAGTTTCTCTTTAGGTTACAATGGGAACACAGAACCAAGCCCTGTGATTCCCTCCCTGGGTAGTGGGAAAAAGTGTTTCATCACCATTTTAGAGATGAGAAAATAGAGGCACAAAAAGAAGCCATTTGCTTGTGATAAATAGAAAATAAGCTGAAAAGCCAAGTCTCAAATGTAAGTGTTAGAATCTACAGTCTTAGCACCTATGACCCAATGCCTTCCATTAGGGTGACTGAGGTTACTGGGTTTAGCACAGACAGTCCTGAGTTGTAGTACACCCCTCAGTCCCAGGCACACTGGGATGGTTGTTTTCCCCATCTTCCAGAGTTAATCCTGTTATCTTTCATAGCAGGAACATTTTCAATGCTAAAATCAATACATAATTTTAAAGAACAATAAAAAAACAATGACTACACATCCTCAGTGGTTTTAATAATCTTTTGTCTTAATCTTAGAAGATAGGAGACACAATATGTCTGAATAGTGAAGAAATGTTTATCCAAAGTTGACAATTCTCTTAGTTTCATTTATTTACTTTTCCTTCTTACATAAATGTGAATTTTTTTTAAAGATTTTATTTATTTATTTGACAGAGAGAGATCACAAGTAGACAGAGAGGCAAGTAGAGAGAGGGGGAAGCAGGCTCTCTGCTGAGCAGAGAGCCCAATGCGGGGCTCGATCCCAGGACCCTGAGATCATGACCGGAGCCGAAGGCAGAGGCTTTAACCCACTGAGCCACCCAGGCACCCCAAATGTGAATTTTCTTATAGTCACAGAAAAGGTAACTTAGAAGTTACTTTGGTTTTAAAGTTGAATAATCAATTTATTAATTTACAGATTCTAATTTCATTCTTCCTTAAGCATTTAACTTCAGCTTACAAATCTCATTATCCATTATAAGTCTAGCAAATTTAAGCTGTCACTTTTAATGGCCTTCAATTAATATTTGGTTACATTTTCAAATGTAGTTAATTAAACTCTTTTAAATGTTTTAAACAGGGTTTATAAATTTAATATATTGACTTTCTTTTAAGTCCTTCAATTGTCTAAATGACAAACCTTTGCAAGTAATTAAATCATTCTTATGAACTAAATTAGTTAAATTTAAAAATATGGTGAAACTTAAGGTCCACTAAATGTTCTAACTCTATATATAAACAGTAAAATTTCTGCTTAAATTCATAAATCTAAATCAATGACTCAATTCTACATTTTAAATTGGAATCATATGTCTATGTTGTTAGTCTAATAAGTATAATTCTTGTTAGTATTACAACCTATAATGCTAAATATACACAGATTCTTTAGCAAAAAAAATACTAATATGACATAGTTTGGTCTCAACTATTTCTGTTATTCATTCTATAACTCTTATGAGTATTAAAAATCATATCTCATTTGAATTTTGGATATTTCTGTCTGGCTTTCTATAACAATTGTAGTCATAACTTTAAAAGGCATTCTACTAGTTCCTCTGTTTAATTCAACCAAAGTTATACACTTTTTTAAAAAAGATTTTTTATTATTCATTAAAGAGAGAGAGCTCGAGCAAAAGCATGACTAGGGAAAGGGTCAGAGGGAGAGTGAGAAGCCGACTTCCTGCTAAACAGGGATCCCGATGTGGGGCTCGATCCCAGGACCCTGGGATCATGATCTGAGCTGAAGACAGATGCTTAACTGACTGAGCCACCCAGGTGCTCCCAAATTAAACACTTTTTAATAGCTTCTGATTTTGTAAGTTTCTCTCTCTCACTCTCCCATGTGAGTAGGTAGGTGTATTTGCATGTCCTTGTGATTGTGTGTCGTGTGTGTTTGTGTGTGTATTTGTGTGTGTTCCTGTGCATACTTGTGTGTATGTGTATTTGTGTCTATATTTGTATGTATTTTTATGCATGTGCATGTGCGCGAATGTGTTACACATGTACACGGAGGTGGTAGGGGAAGAGAATGACTCCCGGTACTTTCAGAGAGAGCTGATAAGAATATTCACCAATAATAATAATACCAGTGATTTCAAAATAGTCGGATTTAGGGACATTTGCTGCTTTTTACTTAAATTTTTTCTCTATTTCTTGAATAAGCGAGTGTCACCTTTAAAAGAAAAAAAGAAAAGTTCTTTTCTTTATTTTTTTTTAAGATTTTATTTCTTTTTCTTTTACTTTTTGAGAGAGAGAGAGGGAGAGAGAGAGAGGGAGCACAGGCACCTGAGCAGAGGAGGGGCAGACGGAAAGGGAGAGAGAGAGAAGCTTCAGCAGGCCCCATGCTCAATGCAGAGCCCTTTGTGAGGCTTGATCTCACAACCTTGAGATCATGTCCTGGGCCAAAATCAAGTCGGACACTTAACCCACTGAGTCACCCAGGCACCCCAAGATTTTATTTTTAAATAAATTCCACACTCAGTGTGAGGCTTGAACTCACTACTCGAGATCAAGAGTTGCATGCTCTACTGACTAAGTGATCAGGCACCCTGTCTTCTCTTTAAAATATTTTTAAAAGGATACCTCCTTTTGTATTGACATGGAAATATCTTAGGTCAAAAAAAAGAGGTTCAGAATAATACATATAGTATTATCCCATTTTTGGAAAAAAAACTGGAATAAAAATTTAATGTGGTATGCATATCAATGTCTCAAAAAAATACACAGTATCTCTGGGGTGGGCCTGGAATTGGGGGCTGGAAGTATTTGATATGTAGCTGCCTAGAACAGGAACATTAACCCAAACAAGAAGGGAGTTTACTTCAGTCACATAAATCTTGGCTCTAGGCTCTTTCCAGGTTTGGTTCCACCATCTTTCAGGTGTGTCCCATATTCACAGTACCTCTAGGCATTACCTCCAAATTCCAGTCATGAAGAAGATGAAGAGAAAAAAAAAATGTATGCCAGATGAGTTTATGTCTTTCTCAGGGAAAAAAACCATCTCTCCCTGAAGTCATGCCCAGTTAGCTTGTATCTCATTGGCTGACTGGGCCATATGACCACACAGCTGCAGGAAACCTACAAAACCTAGATTGTCAGTAGGCATATCAATACCCCAAACATAACAGAATTGTTTAACATTAAGGGAGAAAAGATAGTTTATATATATACTCCTAGATTATTTCTATCGTTATGATAAGAATGTACTTATGGTGTGTGTGGATTTTTAATTTATAAAGAATTTATGTAGACAATGAATGGAGGAAGGGCATTCCAGATAGAGAAAATCATCTGATTTAAAATATCTAAATATGTGGAAAATATGGGTGCCTGGGTGGCTCAGTCATTAAGCGTCTGCCTTCAGTTCAAGTCATGATCCCAGGGTCCTGGGATCGAGTTCCACATAGCGGGCTCCTTGCTCGGCGGGAGGCCTGCTTCTCCCTCTCCCACTCCCCCTGCTTGTGTTCCCTCTCTCGCTGTGTCTCTCTCTGTCAAGTAAATAAAATCTTAAAAAAAAAACATGGAAAATATTTCTAGTATAATTGTATGTGATTGTATATGCTTTTCATTTAAAAGATGAATTGCTGGGGCGCCTGCGTGGCTCAGTGGGTTAAGCCTCTGCCTTCGGCTCAGGTCATGATCTCAGGGTCCTGGGATCGAGCCCCGCATTGGGCTCTCTGCTCAGCAAGAAGCCTGCTTCCCCCCCCACCCCGCCTGCCTCTCTGCTTGCTTGTGATCTCTCTCTCTGTCAAATAAATAAATAAAATCTTAAAAAAAGAAATAAAAAGATGAATTGCTAAAATGATTGAAACTGTTATAATGAATTTCTTATGCAACATAATGCACTGTGTTCAAGATACAACATTTAGAATAATCTAAAAGCTGGAACACGGAAAATGCTTCATGTAGGTTAAACACTGGTTTGATTGTTATTATGGCATTCACTCACACCCAGGCAGTTGAGATACTAGCGGGAGAGAATCATGCACCAGTCCAAGTGAAAAAAAATCTGTATTTGCATTTCATCACTTCATACTCAAAATACTTAAAAAAAGCATTTATTTGTAAATCCAAACAGTAATATTAGATCAAAGCTTGGAAACAGCAAAAACATACCCTCAATTAGTCTACAACTTTTTTTTTATTTTATTTTTTTAAAGTGAACATTTGTAAAGTTTTATTTATTTATTTTAAGTAATCTCTACAGCAAATGTAAGGCTCGAACTCACGACCCTGAGATCAAGAGTCACATGCTCCTCCAACTGAGCCACCCAGGTGCCCTACGATGATTTTTAAATTTAAAAGACTTTTGTCCTCCCATTCCCTATCCTTCTGTGTACATGTTTTACCTATCTGTAATTTCGAACGACTTTCTTCTTTGTAAACTGGAAACCAATTATTACAGAGAAGAATGAATGCAAACGTTTTTCTGATTTGCATAAACGAATAAAGAGATACAAAGCAGTGAGGTCTAAAAGAGTAAATAGTACAATATGTTCTCTTCTCTGCACTTTGTTTTCCAAAATTCTGTGTTTGAGAGTAGGTGACAGGGGTGCTCAATCAGCAGCACATATACTAAAATTGGAGGGAGAGGAGGTGACAGGTTTTTTAGTATTTTTAAAAACTATTGTCTTTTTGAGAAAGAGTGCAAGCCACGCATTGGAAGGGGAGGTTGCAGAAGGTGAAGCTCTGGAAATAGATTGTGTGCTCTGGTGGGAGGAAGCAGCTGCCTGAGGAAGAACAGGAGCAGCTCAGGGTGAGCCTCAGAGCCCAGAGCTGACAGGATTAAGAGGCACTGAGGGTATGAAGGATGAGTCAGAAGCCTGGGCTGGGGGAAATTCAGAGGATATGGGAACAAGGCAAGTTCCTCATCTCGACTATTGACATCTGGAGGAAAGTAGTTCCCTCTGATCCTTGTGTGTTTGGCGAAAAGTAATAAATTCTAGAGAATGGCACAAAGTAAGCAAGGAGATGGACAGAGAAAAAGTCCCATGATTGCAATAAAACTTTTATAGGTCTAGAAGTAAAAATTAAATTAAATTAAGTTAAATGACATTAAATTAATTAAGTGGCTTTGCAAAGCCTCCTCAAAAATGTTGGTCCCTTCTGCCCCACTGGCTTTGTAGGCCCCTTGGTGCCTGTACTGTGTTTTGCGTTTGTTAAGTGTTCGCTAAGAACATATTACATGACTGAAGATTGGACTGATGGCCACAGACTGATCATCCTAGGAGATACCATTTATACCAGATGCCTTTCAAATTTGTAATCCTGGCTTTCTCGATATCATAATCTTTTCCCAGCATCCCCTGAGCTGATTTCTCTGTCTTTACTATCTTCCAGAGAACAGGGACCTGCCTGTTTTATGGAGCTCTCTAACCTGTAGCCTATGAGATCTCTTTCCTCGTCAGCATTTTATCTTATTTAATTTAATTTAATTTTATTTTATTTTATTTTATTTCTCATCAGCATTTTAACGCAGGATTTAAGATTTGTCTGTCACTTGCTGGTGGTTGCACAGCACCTTACACCAACGCTATCACTACTTGTGCTGCTCCTTGTCCCCCACTGAGACACCAGCCACAGCACCTCATCACATCAGGCTCGGACCAAGCAGAGGACTCCACCTTAACCACCGGCCTGTGGGCCAGCAGTCCTCTGGTGCTGACAGAAAGCTTCCTATATGGTGGGGAAAAGATGGTCTCTTCAACAAATGCTGCTGGTGAGACAGGGACACCGAAGGGACCCCATGAGGGAAAAAGCTGGTTCTTTTTCCTTTGCTTCTTTTCCGGCTTCTATTCTTGCTAAGGTCTGCGCCCCCACCCACTCTACACATGCTTTGTAATACAAATAGCGTATGTCTTCTCTGCAAGGGACAAGGAGTTAATGATTTCTCCAGAATAGATAACATTTGAGGAAGGACCAGGTGAGAATGACTGGAAGAAGCTACCATGTGCGTATTCCAGACCACGGGCATTAGACATCTTGATGCCAAGGCTCCCTGGCTCCAAGGAATAACACCTGAGCCCTCGTCTTTGTTCTAACTGGTTCCTGGATGCCTGAGAGGACATGTGCACCAGACCACCATCTTCAATAAAAACCCCCAGGCCCCAAACAAAGATGGGACTCATGTTCCTTTTCTTTCTGAGTCCCCCAAAGGGTCTATCTCTATCTGCTCTCTCTATATCTTCAGTAAACTCTGCTTTCACTTTCTTCTGGCTCATGTTTGATTTCCATCCTGTGTGAAACCAAGGACCCTCCTGGCTGGTCCCATGGGACTGCCCCTCTCCCCAAACATGGTCCTCAGACCTGGCCTGCTTGCATCACAGGAAAAATTGGTTGGCTACGTGCAAAAGGAAAGAAAGAAAGAGAGAGAGAAAGAGAGAAAGAAAAGGAAGAGAGGGAGGAAGGGAGGGAAGAAGGAGAGAAGGAAGGAAGGAGGGAAGGAAGAAAGAAAGGGAGGAAGGGAGGAAGAAAGAAAAAAGAAAGGAAGAAAGGAAGAAACTGGACCACTTACTTACTCTATACAAAAAAACAAACTCAAAATGGATTGAAGACCTAAATGTGAGACCTGAAACCATAAAATTCCTAGGAGAAAACATAGGCAGAAATGTCTCTGACATCAGCTGTAAAAACATTTTTCTAAGTATGCCTCCTCAGGCAAGGGAAACAAAAGCAAAAATAAACAGTTGGCATTACACCAAAATAAAAAGCTTTTGCATAGTGAAAAAAAGCATCAACAAAATGAAAAGGCAACCTACTGAATGGGAGAAGATATTTGCAAATGATATATGTGATAAGGGGTTAATATTCAAAATATATAACGAAATCATGGGATGCCTGGACGGCGCAGTCGGTTAAGTGCCTGCCTTCGGCTCAAGTCATGATCCCAGCGTTCTGGGATCTAGTCCTACATCAGGCTCCTTGCTCAGCAGGGAGCCTGCTTCTCTCTCTGCCTGTCGCTCTCCCTGCTTGTGCTCTCTCTCTCTTTCTCTCTCTCTCTCTCTGTCAAATAAATAAATAAATGCATCTTAAAAAAAAAAAAGAAATCGTAAAACTCAACACACACCAAAAACCCCACAAATAATCCGACTGAAAAATGGGCAGAGGATCTGAATAAACATTTTTCCAAAGATGTACAGATGGCCAACAGATACATGAAAAGAAGCTCCACATCACTAATTGTCAGGGAAATGCAAATCGAAACCATAATGAGATATCACTTTACACCTGTCAGAGTGGCTAGTATCAAGCTGACAAGAAATAACAAGTATTGGCATGATGTGGAGAAAAAGGAGCCCTCATGCACTGTGGGTGGGAATGGAAACTGGTACAGCCACAGTGGAAAACAGTATGGAGACTCCTCGAAAAATTAAAAATAGACACACCGTATGATTTAGTAATTCCACTACTGGATATTTACCCGTAGAAAATGAAAACACTAATGCAAAAAGATATATGCATTCTTATGTTTGTTGCAGCATGGTTTACAATGGCCGAGATATGCAACCTAAGTGTCCATCAGTAGATAAATAAAGAAGATGTGGTATATATGCACAACAGAATACTACTCAACCGTAAAAAAGAAATCTTGCCATTTACAACAACATGGGTGGAACTAGAGAGTATAATACTAAGTGAAATAAGTCAGACAGAGAAAGACAAATACCATATGGTTTACTCATATGTGGAAGTTAAGAAACAAATGAACAACAACATAAAAGAAACCAAGAAACAGATCCTTAACTATAGAGAACCGATGGCTGCTAGAGGGGAGGGGGGTGAGGGGATGGGTGAAATAAGTGAAAGGGATTGAGAGGTACAGACATCCAGTTACAAAATAATCACAGAGATGAAAAGTACAGCATAAGAAATATAATCAAATAGATTGTAATAACATTGTTTGATGACAGTTGATGACACTGTGGCAAGTGCTGAGTAATGCAGAGAATTATTGAATCAATATCGTGCACCCAAAACTAATATAATACTGTGTGCTAGTAATACTTCAATAAAAATAATAATGGAGGAAAAATTATATAAAAATCATGCCAGATTTTACATCTCACTATCATCTCCAAACTCCAGTTATTACTTATACATTCCACAGGAAAGTTACATCATTTTGTTAAATATAATGTTTGTCCATGAGCACTCTCTTCCATAGCTTTTCTCCTAATTTAGACCATTAATACACCTCATGCAGATTCATGGAGCTGCCTACCTCCCGGAGGAGAGGAGTTCCAGGCCCTACATTACCTCCAATTTATCTACCTACCATGTTCTAAAACATTTTCATGAAGCACAGATTTGATCATGTGACTCTCCCAATCAAAACTCTTTAATGATTTCCTGTTGCAGAAGATAAACACCAGCAGCCTCTCAAGTTGTGCTCACCTCCATAACCCCACATTGACTTGGGCTTCATTCCACACTCCTCTCCATCATTGTTCAAGGTATTCCTGATACACTGAGTGTTCACCAACCATAGAAGTTTTCCTAGACCCTCCTCCATCCTCCAGGAGCTTTCTGAACCTCTCCTAACAATCTATCTTAGGCTAAACCAATCTATGTATTGGCCTCTTCCGTGAGACTGAAACCCAGGGACCAGAATTAGTATTTCATTCATCCTCCTCACTCCCATTTCTTCTTGGATAATTTACCCATCTGGTATAAAAGTATACAAGGGGCATCACTAACAGCACACGACCTTTGAACTCTTCTTCCTTTGGCAACAGTGAATTGGAGCACAGTGGATACTTAGGCTATGCCAATCAGATTCTCTCCTTCGGATTTTGGAAACAGAACACACACAAAATCACACACAGACTCTAGTTGGAAGGTCTTGTAGACATACAGCTTGAAACTATTAGTTGTGGGTAGCTCCTATGGGTCATGTATAAGCTGGTCAGCAAGCAGACAGGAGGCTGACAGAAGGAATGAAGCAGAAATATGGCAGGGGCAAAATGCCAAGCAGTGGAAAAAAAAAAAAAAGGAAACAGAAGACAGAAAAGTGTGTGTAAGTCAGGGGAATGGAAGGAAAATGTCTGGCAACTTGCTAGTTCCAGTGAGGCCAGCCTGTCCTGTTTGCATAGGCTCTATGAGACTTCCCTGCACCCTTACCCTTAAACCCTTACCATAAACAGACCTCAGTTAGAACTGTGTTTCCTTACAACTAAGGGATACCTTCTTAATACAACCTAACATTTACTTTGATCATTAAATGTTTATTAAATTGAAGTGTTAGACAACATTACATTAAATAGAATTTCCTCAAGAAATTGGCACTGGGCAGCTTCAGGAATACAAGACACAGGTGGACCCACGTCCTATGCATGATGGCTTCTAGTTGCTTCCACTGAGCAGATCCTTCAACGTGGAGGGAAGAAGGAAGACCTTTCTCCATTGTTCCAAGCTGTCTTATAAATTTTGCATTAAAAAATCAAGAGTCATTTCTCCAGAGCAATACACACTTATAACCTATGCTATTAAAAATGGATGATTCAATATTTTATATTTTATTCCGGATTTTCAGTAATCTTGAGGTTAATTTGATATTGATTGATAGAATGAGCACTATTACTGGAAGCTACATATAAAATATTCATAAGCATAATCCTATGGACTGAATTAGTCATAGGAGGTATGATTAAGATGTATAGAACTCTATCTTTGCTGACCTTAATAAGAGGGCCAAAGTACAGCTTCCATTGTAATTGGACTCTGCATACTACATCAGAATTGACCTATGGTAAAATATAACCATTATTTAAACATTTCTATTCTGAAACCCCTTCCTAAATTGGAATAAATAAATTATATACTAGTCAATGCTAAAACAAGAAATACTTTAAACATAAAATTTAGCTTGTGTACAACACAGAGGCTATATTACTAAAACTGTTCTCAGTTCAGTGAGGGCAGTGCTCTCCCTCACAGACTCAGTCAGCCCTTAATGACATAACCCAGAAGCCTGATCAAGCCTCACTTCTAGCTAGCCCTACTTCCAGAATTTTCAGTTACCATTCAGAAACCATCTACTTCTCTTTATTGTTTAACCCAATTTAGGTTTATGTGTGTTGAAACATAAAGACTTGTAACTGGTTTCGATTTCTGTATTTTTATGTACAACTTAGCATTGCTGTGACAGTCACCGTGTTTAAAAATGTTTTTGCAAACTATTATAAAAGAAAAAAAAGGAAATGATTATGCCGCAAACCAATAACGCATCAAATAACAAGATCTTGCTTCCAAAGACTTTCTTTCTCTCCTATTGAGCCAAACATGGGCTTTGATTGGTGTTGGCCTTACACTTCTCCAGCGATTAATCTGTTTCAAAGGTGTCGTCTTAGAGATGCTCCGTTCTAGAATCTTTGCTGGTGTGTCTATAAGTAGTGGATATAAATAAATGGCAGTGACATGGAGGGTGTGACATAGCACCTTCCAGAGCCAGAGCACCAAAAGGGGGGCTGTGGTCAGAAAGCAGGTAGCTGTGAAATCTCAGGAACAGATGATTTTCTTGATCAATGACAGTGACTGCTCCAGTGGAGTGGGGATGGGAAGGGCAGGGCAGGCCAGCACATTTTGGGATGATGCTCAATATCATCATCATCAGGACCTGATGTTATCAGGTTGTCATTAGGACCTGGACTTGGACTGTCTCATGATGGTATCCCAATGATGTGGGCCCAGATACTTATATGTAGATTAGTTATGTGCCTGAAGGCGTTATACTGAATGGAGAGGCACCAACAGTATTCAAAGACTGTGTGAAAAATTTCGAATCAGCAAGATGTCCTGCTATTGATTTTGCTTGCCAGTTCATCTGTAACCAGTCACTCTGGTAGAATCAACATCCTTTCCCAGGGGTGCTTGGGGTGGCTTTCAGGCAAAGTTAAACAGAGCTGTTTATAGACATTTATTTGCTGCCTGTACTGAATGGTGTCCATCAACTCTCTTCAAAAGCAGAGTGCCTAGGAAGGTGCAGGTGAGAAAGGCGCCATAAAAGGGGGTGATATCTGCGCAGTCTTTAACAATGTCCAGAAGCTCTCCAGGTTAACAGGGAAGAAAAAAGAGAGCATGAATATGCAAAGGAGTTGCGAAATAATGGCTTATCTGAGGAACTGCTAGTAGTTCGGTGTGGTAATCTTGTGTACACGTGGAGAGAAGATGAAACTAAAGAAAGTAGACACTTATATGTGGAATCACCACTTACTTGTGGTAAAAGTCCTCATCTGACAGGCCTAGGCTTTTTCATTTTTTACTATGGGTGGTGAGATACCATCAGAGGATTTTAAACAAAGAAATGACATCATCAGATTCACAGTTTTTGGAGAAACTCTGGAGAAGAAAGAAACCAAAAAGACCAAATAATAAGAGAGGAAATGGTAAGGTCCTGTACTGAGGCTGGTCTCTAGACAGTAAAGGAAGACAGGATCATCAGGAGGTGGATGAACTATAACTACTGACGAATTACAAGTAGAGGTAAAGGAAGTCTAGCTGAGTCCCAGAGTTCTCCACTTCACAATGGATGGATAGTAAATGAGAGCACAAGAGAAGGTGTGTGTTTGAGTGGTGAGTAGAAAAGGAAGATATTTTCATCTAGAGATTATGAGACATCTAGGTGAACATGTCTAGTGGCCAGGAGAGTGGCCAGGTATAGAGAAAACATGAGGATTAATAGATTTAAAAGGCATAAACATATAGAAAGTAATTAAAGTCATTAGATCTTGCCTAGAGAGATGCAGAGAATATGCCTTGAACCTAAGAATATAATTACGACAGGGGGAAATTAGGACTTTTATTGCAAATATATGGGTAGCGATTTCTTTTCTCTTTTTAAAAAAAGATTTATTTTATTTATTTATTTTAGCGAGAGAGAGAATGTGTATGCACGAGCAGGGAACAGAGGGGTGGGGGACAGGGAGGAGGTGGCGGAGGGAGAGGATCTCAGACTCCATGCTTGAGTGTGGGCCTGATGCAGGGCTCAATTTCATGAACCTGAGATCACGACCTGTGCTGAAATGAAGAGTCAATTCTCAACCGACTGAGCCACGCAGGCACCCCAGGTAGCAATTTCTTCATGAAACCTTCACAGACTTTCCTGAGCAAAATTAAGACTTCCCATGTGTATTATTTTGCAAGGGCTGCCATAACAAAATATGAAAGACAGGGTGGTTTCAACATCAGAGATTTATTTTCTCACAAGGCTGGAGACTAGAAAACCAAGATCAAGATGCTGACTGTTTAGTTCCGAGGCTTCTCTCCTTGGCTTGCAGATGGCTGTTTACTGGCTATGTCTTCACATGGTCATCTGTGTGTGTGTATCCTAATCTCTTCTCCTTCTTAAAAAATCTGTTTAAACAAGTCATTTGGATGACCAGCTTCTTTGTTTTTAATTGACGTATAATTGACATATACTATTATGATTATATTACTTTCAAGTATACGACATAGTGATTTGATAATTATACACATTACAAAATGCTCACCATGAAAAGAGTAGTTACCATCTGTCACCATGCAACATTATTACAATATTATTGACTATATATTGTTGTGCTTTCCATCCCCATGACTTCTTTATTTTTTATTTTATTTTTTTTAAAGATTTTATTTATTTATTTGACAGAGAGAGAGATCACAAGTAGGCAGAGAGGCAGGCAGAGAGAGAGAGGGAAGCAGGCTCCCCGCCGAGCAGAGAGCGATGCTGGGCTCGATCCCAGGACCCTGAGATCATGACCTGAGCCAAAGGCAGAGGCTTTAACCCACTGAGCCACCCAGGTGCCCCATGACTTCTTTATTTTATAACTGGAGGTTTGTACCTCTTAATCACCTTCAACTATTTTGCCCATCCCCCACCCCCTCTCCTCTGGCAACCACGAGTTTGTTCCTCCGTATTTATGTGTCTGTTTCTGCTTTTCGTTTATTTTTTAGATTCCACATATGAGTGCAATCATATAGAATTTGTCTTTCTTTTGTCTGACTTATTTCACTTGTGTAATACATTCTAGGTCCATCCATGTTGTTGTAAATAGCAAGATTTCATTCCTTAAAGGCTGATAATATTCCACTGTGTATATATATATATACCACTTCTTTATCCATACATCTATTGATGGACACTTAGGTTGCTTCCAAATCTTAGCTATGTTAAATCATTCTGTAATAAATATAGGGATGCATATATCTGTTTGAATTAGTGTTTTTGTTTTCATTGGTAAATACCCAGAAGTAGAATTGCTGGGTTGTATGGTATTTCTCTTTTTAATTTTTTTGAGGAAACTCCATAATATTTTCCAATGTGGCTGCACCAATTTATATTCCCACCAACAGTGCATGAGGGTTCCTTTTTCTCCACATTCTCACCAATGCTTGTTATTTCTTGTTGGTTTTCATAGTAGCCACTCTGACAGGTGTAAGGTGATATCTCATTATGGTTTTGTTTTGTTTTCTCCTTATGGTTTTGATTTGCATTTCCCTGATGATTAGTGGTGTTGAACATCTTTTCATGTATCCATTGGCTATCTGTATGTCTTAGGAAAAATGTCTATTTAGGTCCTCTGACAATTTTCTTTCTTTTTTATTTTGTAATATTTTTTATTGCCCATGTTTTAAAAAATATGGAATATTTCATGAATTTGCTTGTCATCCTTGCACAGGTGTATGCTAATCTTCTCTGTATTGTTCCAGTTTTAGTATATGTGCTGCCAAAGTGAGCACTCTCTACCCATTCTTTAATTGGTGTTTTTGTTTTGTTTTGTTTTGTGGTTTTTGTTGTTGTTGTTGTTTTTTGGTTTGTGTTGGGTTTTATGAGTTCTTTATATATTTTGGATATTAAACCCTTATCAGCTATCTTCTCCTATTCAGTAGTTGTCTTTTCCTTTTCCTTTTTTTGACTGTTTCCTTCACTGTGCAAAAGCTCTTTAGTTTGATGTAGTCCTAACTGTTTATTTTTGCTTTTGTTTCTCTTGCCTGAAGAGACATATCCAGAAAAATATTGTGAACACCAATTTCCAAGTTTTTACTGCCTATGTTCTCATTTAGGAGTTTTATGGTTTCAGGTCTAACATTTAGGGCTTTAATGTATTTGAGTTTGGTTTTTTTGTTTGTTTTTTTTTAAAGAGGGAGGGAGGGGCAAAAGGAAAGGGAGAGAGAGAATCATAAGCAGGCTCCATGTCCAGCACAGAGCCTGATGTAGGGCTTGATCTCATGACTCTAAGATCATGACCTGGGCTGAAATCAAAAGTTGGATGCCTAACAGACTGAGCCACCCAGGCTCCCCCAACAATATTAATTCTACCAAGATGCTACATATTTCCATTTATTTGTGTCCTCTTCAATTTCATTCATCAATGTCTCACAGTTTTCAGAGTACAGGTCTTTCACTTCCTTGTTTAAATTTATTGCTAGGTATTTTATTCTTTTTGATGCACTTGTAAATGGGACTGGTTTCTTAATTTCTCTTTCTGCTACTTTGTAATTAGGGCATAGAAATGAAACAGATTTCTGTATATTGATTTTGTATCCTGCCACTTTTCTGAATTCATTAACTAGTTCCAATAGTTTTTTGAGGGAGTCTTTAGGGTTTTCATATCATCTGCTAATAGTGACGGTTTTACTTTTTTCTTACCAATGTGGATAATTTACTTCTTTTTCTTGTCTGTTTGCTGTGGCTAGGACTTACAGTACTATGTTGAATAAAAGTGGTGAGAGTGGGCATCCTTGTCTTGTTCCTGATCTTAGAGGGAAAGCTTTCAGCTTTTTACAATGAGGTATGATGTTAGCTCTGAGTTTGTCATATGTGAACTTTATTATGTTGAGGTACATTTACCTACTTTGTGGAGAGCTTTTTATCCTGAATGATATTGAATTTTATTAAATGCTTTTTCTGCATCTATTAAGATGATTGTATGATTTTTGTCCTTCATTTTATTCATGCAGTGTATCATGTTGATTGATTTGTAGATACTGAACCATCCTTGCACCCCTGGAATAAATCCTACTTGATCATGGTGAATGATCCTCTTAATGTATTGTTGAATTCAGTTTGCCAATATTTTGTTGAGGATTTTTGCATCTCTGTCCATCAAAGATATTGATCTATATACTTTTTTTTGTAGTGTCTTTGTCTGGTTTTGGTATCAGGGTAATAGTGGGCTCATAGAATGAATTTATAAACATTCCTTCCTCTTCTATGTTTTTTTAGAATAGTTTGAGAAGGATAGACATTAACTCTTCTCAGGACGTGAAGAAAGGGGAACCTTCTTACACTGTTGGTGGGAATGCAAGCTGGTGCAGCCACTCTGGAAAACAGTACGGTGGTTCCTCAAAAAGTTGAAAGCAGAGTTACCCTACGACCCAGCAATTGTACTATTAGGGATTTACCACAAAGATACAAATGTAGTGATCAGAAGGGGCATCTGCACCCCAGTGTTTATAGTGGCAACATCCACAATAGCCAAAATATGGAAAGAACCCAGATGTCCATCAACAGATGAACGGATAAAGATGTGGTATATATATACAATGGAATACTACTCAGCTATCAAAAAAAAAGGGAAATCCTGTCATTTGCAATGATGTGGATGGAATTAGAGGGTACTATGCTAAATGAAATAAGTCAATCAGAGAAAGACAATTATCATATGATCTCACTTATATGTGGAATTTAAGAAAGAAAACAGAGGATCATAGGGGAAGAGAGGAAAAAAATAAAAGACAAAATCAGAGAGGGAGACAGACCGTGAGAGACTCTTAATCGTAGGAAACAAACGGGTTTGCTGGAGGGTGGAGTGGGGGACAGAGTAACTGGGTGATGGAAATCAAGGAGGGTATGTGATGTAATGAGCACTGGGTGTTATATAAGACTGATGAATCACTCACCTCCACCTCTGAAACCAATAATACATTATATGTTAATTTATTGAATTTAAAAAATAAAACTTAAGAAAAATGTTTAGCAGAATTCACTTGTGGAGCCATCTGGTCTTAGATTATTTTGTTGGGAGTTTTTTTTTAATTATTGATTCAATTTCATTACTAGTAATCAGTCTATTCTATTACTTCCTGATTCAGTCTCAGAAGATTGTATGTTTCTAAGAATTTATCAATTTCTTCTAGGTTGTCCAATTTGTTGGCATTTAATTTTTTATAACAGTCTCATAATCCTTTGTATGTCTGTGGTGTCAGTTGTAACTTCTTTTCTTTCATTTATTTTTTATTTTTTAAAAGATTTTATTTATTTATTTGAGAGAGAAAGTGCAAGCGAGGGGAAGGGTAGAGGGGGAAAGAAGGGGAGAGAATCTCAAGCAGACTCTGCTATGAGTGTGGAGCCACATGCAGGGCTTAATCTCACGACCCTGAGATCATGACCTGAGCCGAAACCAAGAGTTAGACGCCTAACCAACTGAGCCACTGGGGTGCCCCTTCTTTTTCATTTTTTATTTTATTTATTTGAGTCCTTGCTTTTTCTTTTTTTCTTGATGAGTTATTTTTTCCAAGAACCAGTTCTTAGTTTCATTTATCTTTTCTATTGGTTTTTTTTTTAGTCTCATTTTTTAAATTTCTGTTCTTATTTTTATTATTTCCTTCCTTCTGCCAACTTTGGGCTTTGTTTGTTATTCTTTTTCCAGATCCTTTAGGTGTAAGGTTAGATTGTTGGAGATTTTTCTTGTTTCTTGAGGTAGGTCTGTATTACTATAAGCTACCTTCTTAAAACTGTTTTTGCTGTGTCCCAAAGATATTGAACTCTTGTGTTTCCATTTTCATTTGACTCCATGGATTTCTTTGTTTGTTTCTTTGTTGACCAATTGTTTTTTTGTTTTGTTTTGTTTTTTAAAGATTTTTATTTATTTATTTGACAGAGAGAAAGAGATCACAAGTAGGCAGAGAGGCAGGCAGAGTTAGAGGGGGAAGCAGGCTCCCTGCTGAGCAGAGAGCCTGATGCTGGGCCTGATCCCAGGACCCTGAGATCATGACCTGAGCCAAAGGCAGAGGCTTAACCCACTAAACCACCCAGGCGCCCTGACCCATTGTTGAGTAGCATGCTATTTAGCCTCCACGTGTTTGTATCTTTTCCTGTTTTTTTTTTTTTGTAATTGATTTCTGGTTTCATGATATATTGTGGTTGGAAAGATGCTTAATATGATTTCAACCTTCTTCAATTTATTGAGACTTGTTCTGTAGCCTAATGTTCACATAGCCTAACATGGAAAATGTTCCGTGTGCCTTGAAAAGAATGTGTATTATGCTGTTTGGATGAAATGTTCAGTATTATTTATTAATTCCATCTGGTCTAATGTGTTGTTCAAAGCCACTGTTTCCTTGTTGATTTTCTGTCTAAATGATCTATCCATTAATGCAAGTAGGTTGTTAAAGTCCCCTACTATTATTGTACTACTCTCATTTTCTCCCTTTATGTCTGTTAATATTTGCTTTTATATTTAGTTGATCCTAGGCTGGGTACATAGATATTTACAATTGTTATATACTCTTTTTAGATCATTCCCTTTATCATTATATAGTGCCCTTCTTTGTTTCTAGTTACAGTCTTTGTTCAGTCTATTTTGTCTGATAGTTTTTGTTTTTGTTTTGTTTTGTTTTGTTTCTGCTTGCATGGAGTATCTTTTTGCATCCCTTCACTTTCAGTCTGTATGTGTCTTTAGGTCTGAAGTGAGTCTCTTGTAAGAAGCATATAGATGAGTCTTGTATTTTAATCCACTAAATTCACCCTATTTCTTTTGATTGGAGTATTTAGTCCATTTATATTTACAGTAATTATTGATAGGTATGTACTTATTGCCATTTTGTTGTTTTCTGATTGCTTTTGTAGTTCCCTGTTCCTTCTTCTCTTACTCTCTTCCCTTGAGGTTTAATGGCTTTCTTTAGTATTATGCTGCGATTCCTTTCTCTTTAGTGTGTGTGTGTGTGTGTGTGTGTGTGTGTGTGTGTGTCTATTATAGGTTTTTGCATTTTGGTTACCAGGAGGTTCATGTATAACATTCTATGTATATACCAGTTTATATACCAGTTATATAAATATATACCAGTTTATATTAAGTTGATAGTTGCTTAAGTTCAAACACATTCTAAATGTACTATATTTCCCTCCTCCACGTTTGATGCCATATTTTACATCTTTATTTTATGTATCTCTTCAGTTATTTTGGTAGATATAATTGATTTTACTGTGTCTGTCTTCTAACTTTCATACTAGCATTATAAGTGATCGATCTACTGCCTTCACTACCTGGATGTCTATTTCTGCTCCCAGGTTAGAAAGTTTTCAGCTATTTTTCCTTCGAATAAATTTTCTACCCCTTCTTTCTGTCTTCTCCTTCTGGGACCGCTATAATGCAAATGTTAGCATGCTTGGTGTTGTTCCATATTAACCTATCCTCACTTTTTACTTTTTTTTTCTTTTTGCTGTTTGGATTGTTTGCTTTCAACTACCTTGTCTTCCAGGTTGCTGATCTGTTTTTCTGCATCCTCTAATCTATTATTCACTCTAGTGCGTTTTTCATTTCACTTATTGTTTTCTTCAATTCTGGTTTGTTTTTTTATATATTTTTTATTTCTTTGTTGAAGTTCTCATTGAGTTCATTCACTCTTCTCTCAAGTCTGTTTAGTATCTTTATGGCCATTACTTTGAACTCTTCATCAGGTAGATTACATTATTTCCTTGAGCTCTTTTTCTGGGGTTTTGTCTTGTTTCTTCATTTGGAACATAGTCCTCTATCTCTTCATTTTGCCTCTTTGTTTGTTTTTATAGATTAGGTAGGTCAGCTACATCTCCTGGTCTTGAAAGTAGTGGTCCGTGTAAAAGTCCTGTGGTGCCCAGTAGTGCAATCCCCCCTGGTCACCAGAACCTGGTGCTCCAGGGGTGTCCCCCATGTGGGCTGCATGAGCCCTCCTATTGTGGGTGGGTTACAAGGGCTGTGGGCATACTGGTGGGTGGGGCTGCCCCTAGCCTGACTGTTAGCAATAACTGTCTAGGACTGACTTGTGCACACTCATGGCCAGGTCTTGCCCCTAACCCTGCACTGCTGGCTGAAAGGCCCGGCTTTGGCTGCTGCAGGAGTGCAGGTTGGTGAGGTTAGCTCCCCTCTCCCTGGGCAAGAGTCACTCTGGACAGGTGCAAGTCTCCACTGGGGCTGCCCACTGGGTGCGGCAGGTGGTAGTTACTCTGGGAGGATGTCGGTCTCAGCTGAGGTTGCTTGCTAGGAGTGGCAATGTAGGAGCTGCTTTGGACACCTGCCATAGCAGGCAGGTTGGGTGGAGCAGGTCTAAAGGAGAAAGCTGGGGTGGGGGGCAAACTGCATTAGGAAGGTAAATGGAGAATGTCGTAACTGCCTCCCACAGGTGTTTGATTAGAAAGGCTGAAGGAAGGCAAGAAAAATGGTACCAACTAGCCGTTCCATTCCCAGAGAAAGCTTCTGCAGATTCCTGTCCCTCTGGCATATGTCCTAAAATTATTCAATAAATCTTTCCCATATAACCCAGGTGCTTTTCAAATTGCTGTTTCTGTGTTAGGTCTCAGACCAAGTAATACAAGGCACTGCTTTCTATGAACAGAGTTATAGACATCTAGTTCTTCCAGAGTTAAGCCCTGCTGATTTCCAAAGCCAGACATTCTGGGAGCTCATCTTTCTATTGCAGGTTCCCAGGACTGGGGGCGCCCAATGTATGACTTGATCCCCTTGCTCCTCTGTGCCTGTGATATTCTTCCCACTTGTGGGTTACCACACAAGGGGTTTGGTTGGCAACAGCATCTCTGCCTCTCCTACCCTTCTTGATATAGTCTTCTCTTTATGTCTTTAGCTGTTGATAGTCTGTTCTGCCGGTCTTCAGGTCATTTTTAGAGTGAGTTGCATTACACATAGTCGTTGCCTCGGTGTCTGTGGGAGGATGTGGATTCAGGATCCTCCTACTCTGCCATCTTCCCTGGCTCTCTTCCTCATCTCTTCTGATAAGGACATCAGTCATATTGGGATTACAGCCCACCCTAATAGCCCGATTTCAACTTAATTAACTCTTTAAGGTCCCTATCTCCAAATAAAGTCACATTCTGAGGTACTAGGCATTAGGACTTCAAAATATGAATTTGTGTGTGTGGTTGGGGGGGCACAGTTCAGCTCATAACACCATGTACTGCATCTCTGCCTGTTCCTCTCCACATACACTTATGTTGTGATCTAAGCCTTTGGCTACGTGCCCTTCCCCTGACAAGACTCAGAGCTCCATTTGGATAGTAGCAATGTGTCACTCATCTCTGAGTTCCCAGACATGGAACCATTAACCACTGGTTCCAGAAGTTATTCAAAAGCTTGAACACACTCTAAATTTGAGGGGAAACAGCTCATTAACAAAACAAGTTTTTCCTAGAGAAGAAACAGATGGCTAAGGACAAATTCCAGCCCACTGATGTATTTTGTTTGGCCACATTGTTGTTATTTTATGAAATCAAGAGATTTTATTTTTAAAAAATCTGGAGTTTTCACTTCTTTGAAAAATGTAGAGATTCAGCAACTCAAGGCTTTGTTCCTGTATAGCGATAGTCAGTTTGGACATATTAGTAGCTGCCACCTTTATTTCTTTTTCTAGTTTTTATTATGAATATCATTTATTATGAATTCTCATGTGCTTGTCAAATAACTAGCAATTATTAAAATGTTTCCAATCTCATTTCACCTATTCCTCTCCATTATTTTGCTTTTTGCTTAAATATTTTTAAAGCAAATCACACACATTTTAGTATGCCTTTGTATCTGAAAAAGATTTTTTAACATAACCACTATGCTATTGTTATATCTTTAAAAATAAGCAATATTTCCTTAATAGCATCTAATATACAGTATATACTCATATTTTCTTATTTCGAAATTATCTTTTTATAATTAGTTATTCCAATCAAGATTCAAAATTACTAATCACATTTGAATGATATGTTTCTTAAAACCCTTTTAAGATATTATTTAGTTGATAAAACTGGGTCATTTTTCTTATAGAATGCCCCAGAATTTAGAGTTTGAGTGGTTGTTTACTCATGGCATCACTTAATTTGTTCTTCTAGCTTTCATACTTCCTATAAACTGTAGTTTGACCCAAGGCAGCACTGTTCAATGTTACTTTCTATAGGGATGCAAATTTTTTATGTCTATGCTGTCCAATAGAGTAGTCATGATTGCATGTGATGAGTAAGCCCTGAAATAACTGAGGAACTGAATTTTCTAGCCTGCCTTGTAGTTATCTACAGCTATGAGCTAGGGTTTAGTGGATAGAAAAAGGGACTTTTGGATCTTGCCTCTGAAGGGAAGAGAGTTAGCTTTCACTCTCCCTTCTTCAGACTTCAGATTTCTGCCTGACATGTGACTATAATGATGACTATGAAACACCATGCAAGCAATATTCTAGAGATGACAGAGAAATTAGAATGAACCTGGGTCCCCAATACCATAGCAACCCCAGACTCTTGATGTTTAAACTATTATGGGAGACTAAAACTTCTATCTTACTTAAGCCACTGTTAACTTGGATCTTACTAGACAGCAAACAGATCACTAACTAATGCATATCCCATTTAACTCATCACGCAAGGCCATGGGGGTAGAAAAAGGCTCTTAATGACCATATGCATAGGAGTACTGTTTCTGTGGATGTCAGTTATCCTTTTTCCTCAATCTGCTGGGTGTGTCTTCAATTATCTAATAGACAAAAACTATTTGTCTGTTAGATAATTATCTAATACCAATAGTTTTTGCAGGGATGGCATATGCATGAACTCAATAAGGGACCCTCCCTCACAGAGGCCAACTCTGCCACTGTTGACTACCTAATTTTCTAGCAGGGTAGCAAACCCTAGCACCAGGATGGTACCATCCCTCTAGGGTCCTGACAGCTAGTTACCCATTGTCAGGTTGATTTTATTTCACCCCTTTCCTTCATGTAGACTGTAATAAGAATAAATGCTTAAATGTGCATTTGAATAGGATTCCCCTATCCATCATTCCTCTGCCAGTACTAACATCTGTCCACTTATTGAACATCCCATACCAACATGCTTTCTTAGTCAATATTGCCTCTAAACAAAAATTTATTTAATGGCAAAAAAATGTGAAGCAGTAGTATAATGCTCCTGCTGTTCTTATGTACTCTGGCCATAAAGAACAGAACAGTAAAGGAGGGAAATCATTAACACCACGCTAAAGCTGCAAGACCACTTATGAAAATGAGAACAAGGCCTGTACTGTATTTTCTTGATTGGGCAACTGGCCATCAGAATAATGATTACATTGTCCAGACTCCCTTGCGACTATCTATGGCTATGAACTAAGGGTTAGTGGACAGAAGGAAGTGATGGACTCAACTTCTGGTCTTGCCTCTAAAGGGAAGGTAATAGCTTTCACTTCTTCAGACTTCAGACTTCTGCCTGGCATCCGAAAGTGGTGCCAGAAGATTGAATAATTGCCCTTTCCTCTTATTCTTGTTAAAAATTAGCATAATTTAAACAGATCTTTAATCTCTTTCCTCTTGTTCCCTGTTGCTGTTTATAACAATAGCCTTCAAACTTCTTTGCCGTAATTCTTCAAATGAATATTTAAAAAACATTGTTGCATGATTTTAAGTAACCTAAAATTTTTCAGCATAAGTTTAAGTGGTAATAATTTTGACATATTATATATATTTACATTTTTAAAAATAAGATGCATCATTCTTTTAAATAAGTTCAATAGAAACTTTACAGTATAGCAATTTGAAAGCTACTAGCATCCATTAAAAAATATATGAACAATTTCTAATTCCAGTGTAGCTAACATACAGTGTTATATTAGCTTCAGGTATACAATATAGTGATACAACAATTCTGTACACTTTTCAGTGCTCATGATGATAACCATACTCTTAATCCCCTTCACCTATTTCACCTCTCCCCCCCTTCCCACTTCTCCTTTGGTAGCCATCAGTTTGGAACAAGTTCTTTTTTAACAGTGAAAAGTTCTACATCATGTTTTTTCTCCTTGAATTCATATTTGCCTTCTACTCTCCTCACAAAATTTTATCCTCATGTATTATATTTTTATGCTTGGTCTTATATTGACCATTCTTTCCTACTCTGTGTCACAAAAATACATATATACACTGAAATTAGAATCTAAAAACAGAGAATCTAAGGTTAAAAAAAGTCTCCTACATTGAATCAACCTTACAATTATTATGTAAACACAAATGATCAAAACAACATACAAAAACATTTTGATGAAAAATAATCAATATAAAAATAAAAGATTTATTAGATATTCATCTCTTATTGAATTAGACAGCTTATAAAATATACAACTATAGATTTATCAATGAAAAATATTCATTAGTAGAATGAGACAGGGTACAGCCTCAATTATATTCCAATTTTTAAATCTTTACAGATTTCATTTCTGAGAAGTGCTATTCCTATATATATATATTTGAATATATATATATATATAGAGAGAGAGAGAGAGAGAGAGCGCGCGCGCGCAATTTCATTTCCCCCCCTTTTTTTCCCAAGCAATCTCCACCGCTAACATGGGGCTTGAACTCCTGACCTTGAGATCAAGAGTTGCATGTTCCACCAACTGAGCCAGCCAGACATCCCACGTGCAATTGCATTTAATGTCTGAAAATGATAGTTGGTAATCATGCCTTTGACAGAATTAGAGCAGCAAATCATCATTTGCAAAAAAGGAACTAATCTTAGTTGAATAAAATATTTAATTTGGGACATTACATCCTGACTCCATTTGGCTAACACTTACCATAATTGCGGTTTCTAAGAGTACAGTTTAATCTGTTTTGTGCCAATTAACAAAATAAAAGAAAAATGTTGGGCTACTAGTAAAGCAAATCTAAAGAAAGCATTTCAGTGAATGCATTACTTCTAAAATTAAAAACATATTCCTGTTAATATGTATCTATTTAGTACCTTTTAGGAATAAATAAATGAGCAGAGAATTGGTTAATGAGTGACAGCCAGCAGTAAACTTCAAGCAAAAATAAATACGGATTTAGAGTAAACAATACTCTTTTTCTTAAAAGATTTTATTTACTGACTTGAGAGTGAGAGTGCGTGCCCATGCACAATGAGTAGGTGGGAGGGGTAAAGAGAGAGGGACAAGTTGACTCCCTCTAAGCACAGAGCCCAGAGAGGGGCGGGGTATGGGATCATGACCTGAGCTGAAGTCAGACAATTGAGCCACCCAGGCACCCCTAGAGTAAGCAATAGTCTTGTTAAAGTTAATGAAAATGATTCTTTTTGTCAGTCTGAATAAATGTTTAACAAAAGATAAATTCCAGCTAACGTGGGCTGTAGAATATACAGGGATATTTTGACAGAACTAGAGTAAGACTGCTCTAGGAAATCCTTGGCTTACAGGTATGTTTCCTATGGCATTTCCTCTAGATGAATAAAGGGACACAAGTTTGTATCATCTTCTATTGGAAAGGGATGGCTGCAATTGTATGTGGGAGAACAGTACCACGCAGAGATAGGAAAGCTTCAGATGTATAAAATGGGTTGGTGGGCATAGTGGAGAAGACAGTTTTCAAAGTACTGTTCAGCTCACAATACTTCATGTTTCTTTGAAAACTTCCCTTGATACAGATTGTATCAAGGGAAAGGTTGACCATTCATCAATCACATCTATAATACATAAAATTGTTGATTCTGGGATTGATACCCAGCCTAAGATGAGCCAATCATATCTTCCAAGGAATTTGAAATTTTGGACTAAAAGTCACCCAAAACATAATTTGTTAACCTGAGTCACCTTAATGGCAGAATTCTATTTTTTTATTACACTGAATAATTTTATTTATTTATTTTTAAAGATATTATTTGTTTATTTGACAGAGAGAGAGAGCACAAGCAGAGGGAGCAGCAGGCAGAAGGAGAAGCAGGCTCCCCGCTGAATAGGAAGCCTGAAACAGGCCTTGATTTCATTCCATGATCCTGGGATCATGAGCTGAAGGCAGATGCTTAACTAATATATAATGTTCTATTAGTTTCAGGTGTACAACTCAGTGATTAGACAAGTCTATATATTATGCAATGCTCACCACATTGAGGTTAGTTAACTATTTGTCACCACAGTTATTTCAGTATTATTGACTATATTGCCTATGCTATATTTTCCATTCTTTATTTATTTTACAACTGGAAGTTTGTCCCTTTTAATACCCTTCACCCATTTTGTTCTCCCTCTCTCCCCTACAGCAATCACCGGTTTGTTCTCTGTATTTGAGTCCGTTTCTGTTTTGTTTTTTGCTTTTTCATTTGTTTTTTAGATTTCACATGTAAGTGAAATTATGTGGTATTTGTCTTTCTCTGTGTGACTAGTTTCACTTGGAATAATATACTCTAGGTCCATCCATATTGTTGCAAATGGAAAGATTTCATTCTTTCTTATGGCTGAGTAATAGTCCATTGTATACACATACCACCTCTTTATCCATTGATCTATCAAGGGACACTTACTTTGTTGCTCAATCTTCTGTATCTGGCTATTGTAAATAATGTGTCAATAAACATACAAGTGCCTGTATCCTTTTGAATGTTTTGTTTTCTTTTGGTAAATACCCAGCAGTGAAATTACATGGCTATGTGGTATTTCTTTTTAACATTTTGAAGAAATTCCACTGTTTTCTATAGTGGCTGCACCAATTTATGTTCCCACCAACAGTGCACAAGGGTTCCCTTTCCTCCACATTCTTGACAATACTTGCTAGTCCTTGTCTTTTTGATATTAGCCATTCTGACTAATGTGAGGTAATTGAGGTACTAATGTGACTAATGTGTGAGGTAATATCTCATTGTGGTTTGAATTGCATTTCCCTGATGATTAGTGATGAGCATTTTTTCATGTGTCTGTTCACCCTCTCTATGTCTTCTTTGGAAAAATGACTATTTCGGCCTTCTGCCCATTTTTTAACCAGATTTTTTTATGTTAATGACATTTTATCAGTTCTTTATATAGTTTGGGTATTAACCCCTTATTGGATATGTCATTTGCAATATCCTCTCCCATTCAGTAGGTTTCCTTTTCATTTTGTTCATTTCTTAATAATTTTAATTCTTTTCTGAGTTCTGTCACCTCAAATAAAATTTGTTCTTTCATTTGTTATATTATTTTCTTTGTGTTGAGTTATTAGATTTTCATTTTTAATCTGCTTTATGAGAATGTCTTTTGGGCAAGTTTTCATCATCTATAGGTATATTATTCTCTCTTTCCCGAACTTTGATGGAATTTAATCTCTCATCTTTTCTGTTTCTCAATTTTTATGTTAGTTTTTGTAGGTTTTTAAAAAATAATGTTGTTTTGGATAACTCTTTAGAGTGAAACTTTCTATCTAAACCTTGATAAGTTCATATTAGAACATTGTAATTCTAGAGTTCTCTTGTTTCAATGTTTTTTCTTTTTTTTTAAATTTATTTATTTATGAGAGAGAGAGAGCAAGCACGTGAGCAGGGGGGAGGGGTAAAGGGAGAGGGAGAAGCAGGCTCCCAGCTGATCAGGGAGCCCAAAGTGGGGCTTGATCCCAGGACCAGGATCATGACCTGAGCCAAAAGCAGACAACTGACTGAGCCACATGTGCGCCCCTCAATGTTTTTCTAATGAAAAATTGGCAAGAATATGGCAAGCTTACATTCTGAAATTTGACTGTTCCTTCTTACCTCCATCCCACTATTAAGCTGGATATTCTTTTTCTTTGGCCTTTGCTGTGTCCTGCTAAATTTGGATGCTATACCCAGATGTTTCTCCTCTTTGAGAAGATTTGTCCCTGAATGGAGCTTTACTTAGAGAACATATATGGACCATATCATTCCAGCCTTTTCAGATTTTTTGGCAACGCTTTGCATTCCCCCCTACAGAGAGACATGTAATATTGATTCCATCAAGGAAAGAAGAAAGATTAAACATCTAAATCTGAGATTTAAAAAAAGGAAGAAAAATTTTCTGAGGAAAGTCCTTTTGTGGCTATTACAACAGCTGTCTAATAAAAATAATTAAGAAAATAAGAGAAATTCCCTGAAGTTTCATGTAGAAAGCACCGAACTGGTTAACATTTCTCTTGTAAGTAACAGGAACCATTTCTAACCAGCTGAAATTTTAAAAAGATAATTTATCATAAAAAGCAGAGCTGATTCAAATGGCTCAAAGGTAAGATGCAGCCAGGCCAGGAAGATACATCACCTCCTCACCCCCTTCAACTCTCCTTCAATCTCTGTATCTTCTTTTTTCCTCCTCTCTTACTACAGACTAGCTTCGCCTACTTCCTGGTTCACGGGGTGGAAAGTATCCATTGATATCTGAGTTTCCATCTCCTCTGTTCCAAAAATGAGGCAAAATAAGCTTAGAATTTCTAGTCTACATTCCAAATGCCCTCAGAGGGACTGTGATTGGCCCAGCTTTGATTCAGGTGCTCTGAGTGTACGAAAAGGACCAAGAGAGTGGAGGCAAGTTATGAGAACAGGAGGGTTCCCACTGTGATCAACTTTTGGCATGGATGGAGCCTGAGGATGAGAAAGAAGAGTCAGTTCTTGGAAAATAGGGAGCCAAACAGACAAAGCAGGTATGAAACCCATACTTCTATTCTCATCAACATTAGGCATAGATATTTTACACGTGACATTTGCTTATAAAGAGTCAGGAGTAAGAAAAACTGGTTCAAAAACTAGAAGAATGAATAAGAACTAGGAGATCTTTTCTACTCCATCTTCAATATTATCTTCTGAAACAAAATCAAGGCTGTGAGGCATATAATTATTGCCTGGGAGGTTAGAAGCAATAAAAACAACAAAACGAAAACCCAAAACGAATTCGGAGTTTTAATATGTTTGCTGAGCACTGTTACTTTTTGCAGAAGGAAATTTAGATTCTCCAGTAAACTGAAAATGTGATAGTAGTATGAGCTTCTGAAATATTTTGTTTAAGTGGACATGGAGAGGTTAGCTACAGAATTTAATATAAGCAAAATAGACCAAATAAAATACATATTTCAGAAGTAAATACTTTACAAACTAAGCTACAGGCTACACTTGAGAAAGATCAGCTTTTTGAAATAGCTTTGGTTAGTGAATAGCTTTGGCTAGTGAATCCCCAAAAGATTCATTTTCAGAAGAATACAAGTTGCAGATCCTAGAAAATATTTACTGTCAGCTGTCACTGGGGCTTTTTTTAATTTACTGTTTTACTAGTTTTTCATTTTTAAGATGAACAGAACAATAAATCCTCTCAGCCTTTGGAGAGCAAATATTTTGAAGATAAATATCTCAATTCTTCTGTCATACTCTTGATAAAGTCTTCTTGGGAAAGATGCATATTACTCATAAATATCTACGGTACATAATTTTTTAAAACAAATTTGAAGTTTAAAATATATGCATGAATTTACATTGTATGAAAATGCAGTTACACAGTTATACCTGAGGTGGGCTTCTAGCATAAGAGAAGCCCTCCAGAGAACGAACCATATTTTCTCATTTTTGGTGAGGAAAGTTGGCATTGCTTCACCATTTTCAAACACAAAGAATCTCCCTGCAAATGTACTGTGATGGTAAGGGATACTGGTAATGGGGAAGGCTGTGCACCTGTGGGGGTAGGGAGTCTATGGGAAGTCTCTGTACTTTCCTTTCAATTTTGCTGTGAACCTAAAACATAAAATCTTTAGAAAAACATCTTCCTGATCTTTAGAATATCATTTGAGTTTCTCTCTTAGATATGTAGGTGTCTAGTGTCCCTGATTGTTGACTAAATTGTGAAGAAGAGGCCAATGTCAGGTAGGCCCACCTCAAATAACACCTAAATTTGCATCTGTACACATGAGCAATGACAACTAATAATCACTTCCTAGGTAAGAGTCCAAGGAAACTTAACCATCTTTGCTTAGGTTGTGATCTCTCCTTTTGTCAGAAGGCAGGAAATCTCTCACTTTACTTATCTCCCAAATTCTTTGTTAATCTAGAATTCAGAATAATATTAATATATGTATATGGAAACCGAAACAGGTGAGTGAGAATGTATTTACCTGCTGACTACAAAGAGAGAATAAAGACAGTGCAGCGAATTTTGAATAAAATTGAATTTATTCGACCATCCATTAAACTGAGGTTGCTTTTATGTTAAAATAGCCTGAGTTTTTGATTGATGGTTTGTTTATTCATTTTTTAAGATTTATTTACTTATTTTAGAGGGGGAAGGAGGGGCAGAGGGAGACAGACTCAAGCAGACTCCATGCTGAGCATGGAGCCCGACTCAGGGCTTAATCTCATGACCCTGAGATCATGACTCGAGCCAAAATCAAGAGCCAGATGCTCGACTGGCTGAGCCACCCAAGCGCCCCTAAAATAGTCTGCTTTTAAAAATGATGATGGTAACAAAAAGTTCTTTGTTTTGTTTTGTTTTGCTTTTTAAAAAATGTCCTGACTTGGCAAAGTAAGGTCACAGAGCCATGAGAATGGGAGCTATTGTCCTAAGGCCTGTGATTCAGGAAGAACAAATCCTCACTGTGGAAGATATTTCCATTTCCTCTCATGCATGTTTCACCCTATGGCCAGGACTGGCTCAGCAATTCTCAATCCATAATGGAAGCAACCTATTTTGCCAAAATGTTGCTTGCAATTATTCTGCGAATAGAGCCCAGAAAGAATTTATGTACCTATCAAAAAGTAAATGGCTAAATATACCATAGAACAAGGGATATCATACAGCAGTTAAAAGAATGAGGCAGATGTAAATGTATGACAGTTAAAACTCTCCTTAACCAAGTATTTTATGAAAGAAAGAGTATATTCATCATCTAGTGTATTAGTCTGGGATCTCCAGAGAAATGAACCAATAAATGTATATCCTCTAACTCTATCTACCTACCTACCTACCAATATACACATAATGATAGAGACAGAGATTTATCATAAAGAATTGACTCATGCAATTATGGAGGCTGAGAAGTCCAAGATCTGCTATTGGCAAACTTATGAAAAAATATTAATTTTTCAAAATCATTGGGATTTCTCTTATTGATAGGAGACCATGAATTTATTACAAGGAAAAGACAGAACCAATGAATAATGGGTACACACTCTATTAATTAATTGATTTATACAGAAGTTATGCCCTTTGGAAAATATATATGTATATTTGCTAACTTAGGACATCCTCATTATCACCCCTTTGCCCTACAGGGGAGAGGCAGCATTTTGCCCTTTACCACTGAGCCCTGGCTAGGACAAGCCCTTTCCTAACTCCCCCAACCAGAGCTGAGATACATTGGCAGGGGAGCTTAATGCAGGCAGTTACTTCTTACTGCCCTTAGAAATGGTTTCTGTCAAAGATGCCCTCCCCAGTGGGACCCTGCCTTGACTGCCCCCCTGTTTGGCCCCCATCTATTTTGATGTCTCAAGATCCACATCATACTCCCAGCAAGGACTCAAAAGAGAAAAAAGTTCTTCTTCTCTACTTCCTGTACGTCCTCCATCCTTAAATTTTGCACCCCAATAATTTACAATTACTAGCCAAGTGGATGATCGCCAGTAGAATTACTTCCCTTCAAAAGAATCACCACCCAAACAGGGCTATGGTTATTCTAAGCTCCACCCCCCTCATACCCCTCAGGATAATTATGACACAATGGCAGCCAACATCAGGACATTCTGGGTTATGGAATCTTAGTGGGCATATCCACAATCCACTCTGCTAAACTGGACTAAGTCCAAGACACTTCTTCAAAGTCCTAGAGGTAGATCAGGTATGCCTATCTCTCCTGCAGCTTTAGAGGTTCTGCTCCTAATTCTCTGTGCATTACTCCACAAAGAACACATATATACACATCTCTAGCAATAAAAACCAAACAGAATAAAATCTAAATCCAAATATGGAAAATAATCCATTCTCCTGTGGAAGACACAAGTCTGCATGGTCTTGGCTTTGCTAAAATACCACTCTTTGGCAAGACACACCAGGTTTACATTATAAAATAAAATATTTGGCTTAATTTCTCAATCTAAACATCTCCATTCTGGCAGCCTCAGTTTCCCTTAGGAACAATACTTTTGTGTCTCTGGAACTGAGGAGCATTCCAAAACAACACACACAAAGACAAAGGGAAGTCTCCTCTTCCATTGAAGATTACTGTTGAAGATCTTATAAAAGAGCTTCCCCCATTTCTGGGCTACTGAAAGTTTATAAAGATTAGGGCACAATGTCAATACATTGTGGGTGTGTGGGTGTGTACTATATTGCAACCTGCGGGGTAATACATGATAATGTGTGAATATCCCATTGCCCCATAATCCTCAAAAATCTTCCACCCAATAATTTTAGCATCTGTTGATGATCCTTGCCTGAATGATAACAATAGTGGTTGCAAATGGTGATTTTTCTAATTCTATACTTTTTTTTCACATTTATTAGCTGGCAGCCTTTGAAAGAAGAAAGCTCACCTCCACCACCACCTTTATTTTGAGTATCACTATGGACTAATGGGTTCTTTTCTGACTCAAGATGATATAAACCATTATCATCGTTCTTTTTGATGTTCAATGTATCACAAATTCGGGCAGCAGGAAAAACTTTAAGCTAATTCCTGTATCTTTTTGACATATCCCCGTTAAATTTGAGTAATTCCTCAGTTTTTCACACAAGATGTTTCCAACTTACTGTGTATATCCTGTATCCCAGACATAAAACCAGCCATTTCCTCAAAGAACTTGGGTTCCTTTAGAAACTGTGTACGGGGTATGCCCAGTATTACTGGAACATTATTGCTTTTAGGCTTCTTCAGGAGACAGAGCTAGGAAATAAACATTTTTAAAGAAGCATGAGTTAATACTGATACTCCAATTTGATTAAATCTAATTTCAAAACAAAACAAAACATGATTCTTCCTAACCTCCTCCTATTCCAGTTGGAATCTCCCTTCTCCCATAGTGAGGAAAGATCTCCTGGTTTCTAACAATTCTCTTAACATATACAAAACAACTTCAGAATTTCTTTACTGATAGCATTATAAAAAATAGACCTATGAAGAAAATATCATTATTTATTCGCAATTCTTTTTGTACTTAAAATACATTCTGTTAAGGGAGTACTATGCTCAAAAGTAAACTGAATTATTTTTTCTGAGTGGTTATGGTATCAATGCGATAGTTTCATTAGTGAGGTTAATTTGTAGCAGTGCCCAGTATTAGGGTTTGTTTTTAAATTTTTATTGATTTAATATGCAAAACATTTACATGGTTCAAAAGTCAAAACTACATAAAGAAGTAAGCTCAGAGAAGTCATACTATTTCAACATTTTCACTAGTTTCTGGTTTATCTTTATATTTCTTTTAAAAATAATATGCAAATATAGGGGCATCTAGGTGGCTCAGTTGGTTAAGTGTCCAATGTTGATTTTGGTTCAAGTCATGATCTCAGGGTCATAAGATTGAGCCCCATGTTGGGCCCTATTGCTTGGGACTCTCCCTCTCCCTCTTCCTTCCCTCCCCGCCCCAAAGCCACTGGTATGTGCTCTAAAATAATAACATGCAAATATATATGTTGTCTTATTTCCCCCATTCCTATAAAAATGTTTGTATTATATATACTCTTCCACAACTTGCTTTTTTTTTTTTAAACAATATTTCTTGAAAACACTCCATGTTGGTTTATAGAGATCTCTGCTGCATAGGTTGTTCTCTGTTCCTGCCACGAAAATTGATTTGTTTAAACTTTTATTTCTACTAGGGACAATTTTGGAAATTTAAGTTTCCTAGGAAATTATTTATTTCAACTAAATTTTCAGGTGCATTTGCACGAAGTTGTACAAAATAGTCTCAAACTTCAAAAAATTTCTACCATTGCAAAGCTTAGATCTTCCTTGTCATTTCTTGTTTTGTGTATTTTCTCTCTGTTTCCTCTCTTGATTAGGTTAGCTGGTAGTGTGTCTATTTATTTTTTTGCCTAAAACCATTTTGTTTCCTTCTCCCAAAGATTTATTAGTTCTGTAATTTTTTCTTTTCCAATAATTAATTTCTGCTTTTTAATCTTTATTATTTTCTTCTTCCTGCTTTCTTTGGTTCTTTTACTGTTCGCTTTCTAGGCTTGGAATTGAAAGTTTAGTTCATTTATTTCCATTTTCTTGTTCTTTTACTGATAAAATTATTTTGTGCTATTGATGTTTCTCCTATCACTGCTCTAATTATGCCTCTGTCTCCCATATTTCCGCTAAGATAAGTTAGAAGCCTAATTAGATTTTTTTGTGCCAGAATACTTAACTGATACTTGTGTACTTCCAATTACATCACAGCACAAAGTACACATTATTGTCCCAGCTTTATTGCCCAGTTGATCATTGGGCTCTAGTGGTGTAGCCAGTTTTCTCTATTGTAAAGTTCCCTATCAACATTTTACCTAATATTTCTAGTAACCGTCGGTGATGTTTCCCAGATAGCCTTTACATCATTAGAGGATGCAAAATGGTGATGGTCTATCCTATCATTGTTTCCTTATTCATTAGCTGGCACTCATCTACAAAAAACTTTTCCTCAGGGCATCTGGCAGGCTCAGTGGGTGGAATGCATGACTCTTGATCTTGGGGTGTTAGTGCGGACCCCACATTGGGTGTAGAGATTACACCCAAAAGTAAAATCTAAAAAAAAAACCCCCAAAACACCTTCCTCATCTACGAAAAACTTTCTCATTAATTATTCCATTTATACAGGAAAGGCAGGATACTTGATTATCCGCTCCCCTCCCCCCATTCATCAATGTTTAAATTAACATTACTTAGTAATCTGGCAACCTCCAACGGTAACCAATGTGTTCTTTAAAGCATCATCATGAACAGATTTATACATATTTGACATTTCAATTCATTGCAGTCATTACTGTTTTTACTTAATTTTTAAAATTTTATATTTTTTTTTTAAGATTTTATTTATTTATTTGACAGAGAGGAGAGAGATCATAAGTAGGCAAAGAAGCAGGCAGAGAGAGAGGGGGAAGCAGGCTCCCCGCTGAGCAGAGAGCCCTATGCGTGGCTAGATCCCAAGACCCTGAGATCATGACCTGAGCCGAAGGCAGAGGCTTTCCCACTGAGCCACCCAGGTGCCCCTAAAATTTTATATTTCTATCTCTTTTCTCTTACAGTGAAAATCTCAAATTCTAATGCTATTAACACAATTATTTATCTGCCTTTTTCTCCTGTCATCACTATTTTTACTACATATAAGACAACCAAATGCAGTATAAAATTTCTTCACAGTTCTTTTTTCTTTTCTTTTTTTTTTTTTTCTTTTCACAGTTCTTTTTTCTTTAGAATATATCCTGCTAGGGGTATACTGTATTTTAAAATGAAGTTAATTATTTTATCTACATAGGTATGGTACCAAATTGATATATGGTTATATTCATTTGTTTCCATTTGTATTCAATTTTAGAAATTTATTTTTCCCATTTTCTAATTACAGAAACCGTTTATATGCTTCAGAAGCCAAAACTATATAACAAGATGCACCAACAGAACTTTTTCTTCTATCTTTGCCCTTTTATCCTACACTCTGTCTCCCAATATAGGAAACCATTTTTATTAGTTTTTGATGTATTATTTCATTGTTACTTTGTGAAAAATATAAGCAAATGTTTTCCCACCATAACAATATTTTCTCACCATTTCTCATACAAAAGGTAGCGTACCATAAACAATCTCTTGCATTTTGTTTTATTTCACTTAACAATATAGCCTGGAGATTGTTCCATACCAATATATCAAGATATTTCTCATTTCTTTCTACAGCTGCATAGTTCTCCACTGCTTAGATGCACCAAGTTTATTAAACCAGTTCCCTGTCACTGGACATTTGAATGGTTTACAGTTTTATAGGTTTGTGCCTGTAATTTCATATTTTTGCAAGTATATCCTTGGGAGACATCTCTAGAAGTGAGATTGTTGGGTCAAAGGTAACATTGCCAAATTCCCTCCCCCCATGGTGGTTATACATTTTGCCTTTCCACAAGCAAATGAGAAGACTCCAGTGTCATGAAGATTTTCCTGTACATTTTCTTCTATGAGTTTTTTTTTTTTTAAAGATTTTATTTATTTATTTGACAGAGAGAGATCACAAGTAGGCAGAGAGGCAGGCAGAGGGAGAGGGGGAAGCAGGCTCCCTGCTGAGCAGAGAGCCTGATGCGGGGCTCTATCCCAGGACCCTGAGATCATGACTTTAGCTGAAGGCAGAGGCTTTAACCCACTGAGCCACCCAGGCGCCCCTCTTCTATGAGTTTTATGGTTTTAGCTTCTATGTGTAAATATTTGATCCATTCCTAGTTAACTTTTGTACATGTTGTTAGGTCAGGGTCCAACTTCATTCTTTTGGACATGGATATTCAGTTTTCCCAGCACCATATGTTGAAAACACTGTACTGTACATTCACCATGAATGATATTGGCACCCTTGCTGAAGGCATTCGAACATATTTCTGGGCTCTCTATTCTATTCCTTTGGTCTTACTGCCAATACTACACTGTTTTGATTAACTATAGCTTTGTAATAAGTATTTAAATCAGGAAATGTGAGACCTACAATTTTGTTCTTTTCTTTTTCAAGATTATTTTGGTTATTTGGGGGTCGCCTGAGATTCTGATGAATTTTAAAATGGATTTTTCTATTTCTGTAAAAAATGCTATTTGAATTCTAAAAGCGATTGCATTGAATCTGTAGATCACTTCAGGTAACACTGACATTTTACCACTATTAAGTCTTTCAGTCCACGAATACAGAATATCTTTTTTTTTTTAAGATTTTATTTATTTATGAGAAACAGTTGGGGGGGGAAGAGGGGGAGAACAGGGAGGGAGTGGAGAAGCAGAAGGAGAGGGACAAGCAGACCCGGTGCTGAGTGCAGAGCCTGACGTGGGGCTTGATCTCAGGACCCTGAGATCATGGCCTGAGCTAAAACCAAGATGGGATGCTTAACTGACTGAGCCACCCAGGCACCCCCAGAATATCTTTTCATTTATGTCTTCTTTCATTTCTTTGAGCAATGTTTTATAGTTTCTAGTGTATGAGTCTTTCGCCTCCTTGGTTAATTCCTAAGCATTTTATTGTTTTTGATGCTGCTGTAAATAGAGTTGTTTTCTTAATTTCCTTTTCTGATTGTTCATTGTTAAATATTTCCCTTATTTTAGAAAGGTTGAGCATCTTTTCATACATTTAGAGGCTATTTGTATTTCTTTTTTTGGTGGAATCGTCTGTTCATATCTTTTACTCATTTTCTTATTGTGTTGTTGGTATTTGTCTTCTCAATTTTTAGGAGCTCTTTATAGATTACTAATATTATCTGTGGATAGAGGTTTGAGTTACACAGGTGTATGCATGTCAAAAATCAATAGATGTACACTTAAGTTTTGTGTATTCACAGCATTTAAGTTTTATATCTGAAGACACCTGTAAACAAATATGGAACTCTAATGATAAACATGAAGAAGTACTTAAAAAGCAGTATAATGATGTTTGCAGTTTTCTTCAAAATGCATCGAAAATAATATGAATGCCTATATGGGTGTTCCCTATATAATTTTTTCAAATTTGCTATATGTTTGACAATGTTCCTAATGAAATACGGAGAAAAAAATCGTAGCCCTTTAATCATATACGACGCAAATATTTTTTCCAAGTTGTCATTTTTTTTTTTTACTTTTCTTAAGGTTTTTTCTCATGAAAAATGTTTTTAAAATTGTTTATAGATGCATTTGTGAATCTTTTATTGCTTAACTTGGAGTCACGTTGTGCAGAGTTTTCCCTCTCTTAAAAATCAATTCATTCATACTTTTTTCTAGTACTTGCATTATTTCCTCTGTGTGTGTGTCTGGCTCAGCCAAAACATTATTTTTTAAGAAATAAATCATTGTGGATCTAGTGGAGTGCCCTGGGCACCCTAGTCTCTGTCCCTTTATCCCATCCCCGGAAGTAATCACTGAGCTGATTTTGGCATTTATCACTGTTGTGCTTTGGTTATATATATATATGTATATATATATATTTTTAAAGATTTTATTTATTTATTTGACAGAGAGAGATCACAAGTAGGCAGAGAGGTAGGCAGAGGGAGAGGGGGAAGCAGGCAGAGAGCTCGACGAGGGGCTCGACCCCAGGACCCTGAGATCAGGACCTGAGCCGAAGGCAGAGGCTTAACCCATCAAGCCACCCAGGTGCCCCTGGTTATATATGTTTACCATACATGTATATTTACAAACAATATATAGCTATGGCTTTCACATCTGTAAAACATATTCATAAATAGCACCTTTCTGGAACTTGCTTTCTTTGATCAATATTATATTTTTGAAATTTATCCAAGAACAGAAATATAGCTCTAATCCATCCATTTTAACTGTCACATAAAATTCTTAAGAAAATACTGCATTTATTTATCAGTCTCCCATTTGTATATTTTCAGTTTGTTTCAAATTCCTCTCATTATAAGATAGCTGTCATAAACATTCTTGCAGATATCTTCTTGATCACACGTGCAAGGGTTTCTCCAGGGAAGACACTGAGGAGTGCGGTTGCTGGTTTACAGGACAGGTACATCTTCAATCTTGCTAGAGAGGTGGTACAACTTGATAGAGAAGTATACACAATACCTTCACCAGCAGTGACGATATACTGACAACTTGGTATTGCTGGACTTTAAAATTTCTGGTGGGTATGGAAGTATATCTCATGGTGGCTTTAATTTGGATTTCCTTGATTCCTATGAAAATGTGCATCTTTTCAAACATTTATTGACCATGCAGATTTCCTCTTCAGTGAATTACCTGTTCATATTTATTTTTTTTAAGATTTTATTTATTTATTTGAGAGGGACAGAATGAGAGAGAGAGAGAGAGAGCACAAGAGGGGGAAGGTCAGAGGGAGAAGCAGACTCCCTGCCAAGCAGGGAGCCCAACGCAGGACTTGACGCAGGACTCCAGGATCATGACCTGAGCTGAAGGCAGTCGCTCAACCAACCGAGCCACCCAGGTGCCCTATCTGTTCATATCTTTTGTTAGTTTTTCTCCTGGTCTATGCAGGGCAGTTTTCATGGGCATGGGACTCATACACTTAGAAGTGTGCTTTGTTTAATGCTCTGCTGTTGCTATCCTAAATTTCTTAATAATTTAACAAGGGTCCCTGCATTTTCATTTTACACTGGGCTCCATAAATTATATAGCCGGTCCTGAGGTTGAGCCATGTTTGAAATGAGTTTTGAAGGATGAAAAGGGATTTGTATAGATTTGTACTGTTCAACATGGTGGCCACTTAGCTAAATGTGGCTACTTAAAATTAAGTAAAATTTAAAAATTCAATTCTTCAGTCTCGTTACCTACATTTCAAGTGCTCAATAGGTACAAGTGATTAGTGCCCACGGTATAAGAAAACAGACAGCATGTTTATTTTTACAGAAAGTTCTATTGGACATTGAAGCTCTAGACTCTTCTGCTTGAGGTGTGGCCCACCGACTAGCAGTATCCTATCACCAATCAGTCTCTTAAAGTGCAGAATTTTATACTCCATCCAGGGACTTACTGAATCAGAATCTGCTCGTAACAAGACACCAATACCCCCCACCCTCACCCCTGGTGATTCTCATGCACATTCAAGTTTGAGAAATACTACTACAGAAGACATAGGCCTTGGGAGAGGTAGGTAGGTGAGTTTCCAGGGTGGGGGGATTCAGAGAGTGAAACTACGTTCTGAGGGTACAGTGGGTACAAAGACAAGTGCATGAAAATGTACCCACAGTAGGAACCAGAACAGGAGGAATTTGTAGGCTGAGGCAGATTGAGAAGAGCTTTATAGCCCTTTGGATTATGCCCTGCAGGGAACCATTGACCAATTTAAAACAAGAGTGATTGAAAAGATTTGGGTTTGAGGAAGACTCAATGTGAAAGACCAGACAGGCAACCCAGAAGTCAGGGGAGCGGATAGAAAGCTCGGACATAAACCCAGTTGTGAGATAAAGCTTTCTAGGGAGCAGGTGATGGATCAGAAGGGCAGGGGTCTGAGAGAGAGAGAGAGAATCCACAGGATTCTGCACCTGTGACTGTGACTGCACCTGTGGAGTTAAGGGAGAAAAAGGAAGGTCACACTAGGGTGACTGATAAATGGGGCTGCTTTTAACTGAAGGTCACACTTGAGTAACTGATAAATGGGGCTGCTTTTAACCAAATCTGGCATCCGGAGAATAAAAAGATCTTACGAGGTTGACTTGGACATGTTAAATTTGAGGTATTCTGGGACATCTATCCACTGCTTTCCTCACCTGCCAAATGAAGCCAGTGATAGCATCCATCCCACAGGACTGATGCATTAACAATCAGCTGATACAGTATGTGTGAATACACTTTGTTAATGTTCAAGTCATAAGACATGTCATCTAGTATCAGCCCTGCATGGATCCACAGTCTGATGGAAGGACGTAGAGGAGAGACTGAAATACAGCCTGCCTTTGCACAAAAGCAGCACCATCCATCTAGTTCAGTAAGACAGGAGACACTGGAGGAAAATGCTGAAGAGAATGAAAAATGTGGACAGTCAAGTAAGAAATATAACAAATCATCAATTAGAAATCCACCCCAGCTGCTTCTAAACATAATAAATTGTCAAAGCTTACCATCAAGTAGAAGACAGAGTTACAATGAGATTTGGAAGAAAGCACATATTAGAAAATTCAACTGAGCAATTAGTAGCAGCATTTACTATAGATTAGAAACGCTCTACAGAATCACTTCTGCCTTGGAACATACCCAGTATATATTACAAACTGTTGTTACGTTTCAATTTTCATCTGCAGACAAACTTAAAGTTAAAATGTAGTAAGTCTTTAAAGGTGATTGCTAGTTTAAACTTATCATTAAGCAGACTGCTTCCTAACTCTTGATTATATGTTTGGAAAATGCCCAGGAAGTTTAACCATCTGATTGGTTAGACAGTATCTGGGTATGAAATATAATTCATTGATGCATGCTGTTCTTCTAGAATTTATAGGTAGTGCTGGGATTCTTAAATTTGTTCTGCTTTTGTGAAGTCAGCAAATAATCTGACTTTAAGCTTCATAAAACTATTCAGTTAAATTCAATACATATCTGTGGAACATATAGTGGGCAGGTGGGAAGGTATGATCACTTCTCTCAGGGAGCGGATAATCTCAAGGCAGGGTCACTTCTAAACAAGTACTGAGGAAAGTGAGTCAGTACTCATAGAATCAGAAACAGGATGGTAAGTATGAAGGCATCATAAAGTGTAAGGGCTTCTTTCCATCTAATCAAACCTCTCAACCTTCCTGTTAGCGTACAGGAAACGCAGGAGCTAGAGAAACGCAATATGAACAAAGGATAGAGTAAGGCAATAAACTGCCATCAGAGATCATAAATTCGAAGTTTTATGACTCAATTTGAAATGATCTGAATAAGGCTCTGAGAGCCAGTCTAATGTCAAGGTCATCATCTGCCCTTGATCACCCTTGGTGGGGCACAAAGTAGAAATCTGCCATTTAGTTCAGCTAAGCTGCGGCCACAGTATCTGTAGCAACTCCCATAGAGAGTGAGAGACTATTTGCCAAGCCCTTGAATTCAAGGTGGCCTCTGGGTTTCCTCTGATCCACAGAATGTGACATAGGTGACCTTGTTGATTCCCCAGGCTATGCTTTAACAAGCCTGACAGCCTCCACCTGCATAGATGTTGCCCACACACGGACAATGTAGCCTGTGAAGGATGAGGGGCCACATCCTCCTGTCTATGAGAGAATCCTCCTGGAAGATTCTCCAGGAGAAGACTTGTGGCCCTCCGTGGATAGCATCACCAACTGCCAGACATGTGAGACTACTTTGGACCTTCAGCTCAGCTGACTCTCCAGTTCAGCATTTGGAAAACTACGGTGTAAGGGGCAAATCTGGCCCTCGGCCTGTTTTTATGTTGGGCCCTTGAGCTAAGAATAGCTTTTGCTTTTCAAAAGTTTATAAAAAAATGAAATAAATAAGTAACAGAATAATATGCAACAGAGACAAAGCCTAAAATATGCATTATCGGGTCATCTATAGAAAATTCTGCTGATCCTTGCTACAGCCGAACATAATTGTGTAAGACCAAACAAAACCACAAAGGAACCAACCAACCAACTCTCAGAATCGTGAGAAATATCAAACGTGTATTTTTAATACATGGGAAAGTTCACTCTACTTCAATGGATAACTGAATCACAAGCTGCTAAACGCTACACAATGAACAAAGAGACTGCCTCAAAGGAAATAATCTTAAAGGTTTTGGACCTTTTCTTCTCACTCGTTTAATTCAGGTGGATTTCTTATCCCAATCTGGTTGTCCATGGCTCTGTTTTGCATTCTAGGGAGATTTGGCAGCTACAAGTACACATACATACTAGTTATTCATGGGACATTAGAAACATTTTTAAAACAAGTATTGGGGGGTACCTGGCTGGCCCAGTCAGCAGAGCATGTGACTCTTAATCTCAGAGTTATGAGTTTGAGCCCCTCACTGGATATAGTGATTACTTAAAAATTAGAAAAAAAATTTAAAAAACACAAGTATTGAACTATAACTTTTCTAAAATAAAAATACAGAATTTGTAAGATATAATATCAATGTCCTAAAGCATCCATCCAGATACAGAGGTCTTTCTCCACCCTAGATTAACCTATCTGCAATGGAGCCTGCCTAGTTTTGGTATCAAGGGACTTCCTTTACTCAGTGAAGTAAACTGTTAGCCAAGGTGGGGTGAAGAATGGCTGTGATAAAGGATTAGCTAGCAGTAATCACTTTACCCTTTGCAAAGGGCATAGCCACCTGCCAGGGCTGTAACCAGGAAAAGAATCACAACAATGATTTAGATCCGAATATTCATTCAGCTTGAAGTTCCACTACAACTATCTAAAAATAGTTTTGTTGTACACCCATTTTAACTCCTCTATTCACCTATATTATTTTCAGAGAACCTTCAAATTATCACAAATGATTTTTAAATGCATATCTCACTCCTCTATTCTTTCCCTCTTGCAGACAAAGGACAGCGGCAGTTTGATAAGGAAGCAGCAGCAAGTGAACCAAGGAATCTGTAAACAAAAAGAAATGGTGGGCCATATTTACAGTCAATGCAAATATGTGGGTCACAATAGGGAATGGGCAGTTATGGCTTGGCTCAAAGTTCCTTATATGACCCAGACCCACCAGAATTTGAGCAAAGGACTGATATGATCAACACTACACATCTAAATTTGCATTTGGCCTAGAGCAGTGTGGTAGCTCCTTCCCAAATATTTCCCTCCTCTCCCACAGTGGGCCTCATGTCCTGGTGATCATGCCCTGGTGATCATGCTCTGATCTCTTCCACTTGAATCTTGAATAGTCCTACGCTGGCTTTTGACCAATAAAATGTGACAAAAATGATGCTACATCACTTACGAGGCTCACTTCTGCCTTGCAGCTTCTGGTCTTGGGACTTTCAGTATGCTGACTCTGATGAAATTCAGATCAACTGTTAGGGGCAAGAGCAGACACTAATTAGCTGATGCAAATGAAAATTCACTGATACAACCCAGTGACTTAGACCAACTCACTAAAAATTATCCTCTCTTGAAAAGTGGGGATACGGGCTGTTTAAAACTCTCCATTTGTCTGTGCATTAAATGATGCCCTTTGAGAGTTCTCTTGTGGAAGCTGAGGTGCCCATTGTTATATAGAGTAAACTTGACATAACTCTTGCCCAGCACAGCTTATGAGCTTATAATGGATGAACGCACATCCATAGATATTTATATGAGCCAGAGACCGGAGGACCACAGGCAGAGATAACACACAGCATTACATACTCTTGATTTGTTTCTGCTATTAGAATGGAGCTGGTAGTATACATCAGGTATGCCCAGGTAAACATTGGACATTCCTGGATTTTATAAAATCATCTTAAAACATACATCACAAGACTTGTAGAAAACCCCACTGCTTTTACAGAATTAACCACAGAAACTCTAAAGTGGCCCAAACTCTAAAGAGACCAGAGTTTTGCTGTTCTTTGAATAAAGCTAGAATTTAATTCACTGAAGCATCTATCAGAAGGTGATCTGCAGTAGGAGGTACCAGAATGAACCAGATGATTACTCTATCCACCCAGGTGAATGGATTTTTAACCTGCGTTCTCCTCGAATGAATCGAAGATTTTCTCTTACAAGGAGTTCCAAAGTCTCCACTCCCTAGATTACCTATTAACCACAAAAAGGAAAGTAGACTTTATAATGGACTATATGGAGAAATCTGGAGGACAATTCAGGTTTCAGGTATTGATACTGGGGCAACCTACTATTATATATTTAAAAATTAATATTATGTGTTTAGTATTTAATACTATGTTCTTCTGGATGGGAAACAATATGACGAGCACCTCTTAAAGTCTGAACGATTCTTGACATCTAACCAAACTTCTTGATCTTTCTTCTAGTTTACAGTAAATGGGGGCACTAGAGAAAAGGTTAAATGATATCAGGAGGAATAGAAGGTCCAACAAATGGAGAGAGCTGAACCCTCTGCCAGGTAACTGTCCTAGACTCTCCAAAAACTTAATGCCATGAAAAACAATGTGTGTGTGTGGGGGTGGGGGTGGGGGTGGTCTGCATTAAAAGAGAAACATAACAAGTGCAATGCATGAATCTTCATTGAACTATCTTTCTACAAAACCAATATATAAGACATCTTTTTTTTACAATCAGGGAAATTTGCATATGGGCTTGATATCAGGTTAAATTATCACATTACTAAGTTTCTTAGATGTGATTTAAGTTTCTTATGTGGTTGCACAGAAGGATGTCTGTCTTTACTCTTAGGAAACGCAGGCTGGAATATTTAGAAGACATAAAAAGAAATTATGGCAAATGTTAACATTTATTCAACCTTGGAATTAAGTACTTGGGTGCTCCCTGAAACATTCTTTCAACTTTCCACGTGGTGATGCTGGAGCCAAGCTGTTCACAATCCCAAAGCCAAGCGGCCTGAAGGGGAACTGTTTTCAGATGGCACTATGCCAGCGGTGCCAGGAGAGGAGAGGAAACCTTATTTCTGTATCAATTCAACCACCTCCACCGAAAGACCCGCACCACCCAGAAGAACCCATACAGCAACACCCAGCTCCCACGCCTAAAAGCCTCACCGCTTCTTCCAGTTATTGACGACCGTGGGTAGGGCAGACTCTCTCTGAATTCTCCAGACCAAAGAAGAGTTTCGAGATGAATTTCCCGAAAGCAAGCGACTTCCTGGGACTCCTGTTCTTACACCAGACCACTGTAACCTGACGTATCCACCCCTTCTTTCACTCTCCATCGATTCTAGAAGAACGCGCATTTCTTCTGAGATAAGGAACTTCCCGAGGTTTCTTCTCTCCTTAACAGCTCTTTGCGCACTCAACAAGTAAATCCCTCCAGGACTGCCTCGAGGCCGTGCATTTACGCCGCTAGTAAACAAGACAAAATCCTTGCCAGAGGTCCGTCACTAAGTTGCCCAACCTCGGCCAGCCGCAAACGCAAGACGCCTACTGTACTCAGAACGCAAGGTGATGGTGAGGAGCCACAGAGCGCGCCCAGGAGAGTGCGCACGGTGCGGGCCGAGTGGGGCCGCGCTCGCCGGGACTCAAGGCCCGCGCGTGCGTGCGAGCGAGCAAGGGGCTCCCGGGCCTCGGCGCGTGGTCTGCGCGCGCCCGGCCGTGCGTGCGGCTGCGGTAGGCTGCGTGTGCGCGCGGGGCAGCAGCGTCGGCCGCCCGCCAGCGGGTTCCGGAGCAGGTTTCGTTCCATGCGCAAGAGGTCAGTGTGAGGCGGGGTCGCTGGGGGTGATCCGAAAGCCCTGGAGACCCCAGGGCTGGGTGGCGGGCTTGGCCCTGGGACTCGCTTCACCCGGACGGCACTGCCGGGGCGGCGAGGCCGGGAGGCGGGCAGGGCGGTGCCGTCCACTCCGGCCCTTTCCCAGAGCGCGGCCGGGGTGGCGCTGGAGCAGCCGCGCCCAGGGGCTCCGGCCTCTGCGACGAGCAGATGCCGGATCCCGGTGAGCGGGGAAGGAGAGGCCCGGCGGGGCCCTGGGGCGACGTTGAGGGGCGCAGGGACGCGTGGCGGGCCCAGGCCGCGGCTGCAAGGAGCACGCTGTTCTGCCTGCTCTGCCTTAGGGCGCAGCCCCCGGATCCCGTCGTCCTGGGCCGCTCCGGCGACAAACTCGGGAAGCAGCCCGGGGCGCGTTCCCGCGGCTGCAGGGGAGAGGACGGGGACGGTGTCTCTGTTTTGGTGGATTTCCCAGCAGGCCCGGGGAGAACGAATTCCCAAGGCATTGGGGAAGAGCTTGGGATTCGGATTGTGGGAGGGTTCTTCTTCATCGGGAGGGATTGTAAGAAATATGGACCCAAGGAGGAGAATGGGCGAATTGGGCAGAAAGAAAAGGAAACCCCAAGGAGCTAGGGCAATCAGAGGAGATCTTAACGCATACAGGCATTTTAAAAGAAATCTGAAAGGTGCAACGAAACCTCACTTTTCCAAGCAGTAAGGAATGATGCCAGTAGTAAGCATGCCTTGGATTCCATATTTCCTTCTCTTCCACTCCTCACTGTTGGCCTAGGAGGGAGATTTGCAAAGCAGAGATGGTTTTTTATCCTCTGTATTTTGCACATAGTACCAGTGTTTAGGACGTGCTGCTTTGTCAGGAAAAGCTGGTACCAAGGAACAGATTACCAAACCATATCTTTTTCTGTTGTCAGAAGTAAGGAAGATTTGAGTTTGCAGTCTTCAGCTGAGAGTAAGTTTGTGTTTTAGCTTTCCCCAGGTGTCTTAGAGGGATGTAGAGAGCTGATTTTGTGCTCTCAGAATGTGTTGATGCCTGATAAAAGCGCATCTGAACTTATATCAGTCTAGAGAAGGAAGCTATTTATTAAGAAATAAGAGTCTAAAACATTTTTTTCTTCTAGACTAGAAGGTTCATTCAAATGAATGGTCATTGGGTAATTCCAGCCATGAAAACAAAGCCTGTTATCAAAACAGTGGCCAAATTATAACTCCAGATTGGATGCATGAGGTGATTTGAGAGCAAGAAGGAAGAAGAGAGGACCAAAGCTTTTCCAAAAATGAAGAGAATGCTGATATATAATAATTTGCTCCTGTAGCAGCTTGCTGGGTATATAACATTGATTTTAGATGTCATATTGCTCGATGGTGTTATGACTTAGATGTATTCTTTTTCTGTTCTTTTGCTCAGTAGTTCGCAGCAAATCTTTTAATTAAGCATGGAATATGGAAAACAGCAGAAAAACTTCTGCTAGTGCTTTAGTCTCATCTGAAATTCTGTAGGTAAGTTCATCTTATTTTAATTTAGAAATTATCCTAACTGGTTAAAATTGACTGTAATAGTCTCCTTTACAAGATTTTAAAAATCATTTACACAGCTGCAAATTCTGTTGTATATTCTAGTATATCTTTTTTCCCTGGAGGATTTGAGGAGTTGTAAGAGTTAAAGCTTTACTAAACCATTTTGGATGATACATGTATTTCTAAAAATTGGATTATTCTTAAAATATTGTGTTAACTCAGGAAAACTTAACTATATAAACTTAATTTGGTGGCCATATTCAACTTCAGACTCCACTCTCTTTATTCCTAAGAAAATACTCCAGTAGATACTTTTTCCTCTGTTCTTATCCCTTGAAATGATTTGCCTTCTCTCTCTGCCCAGTCTGCAGCTCTGTTCTTTCCCCCATTGGGTGATACAGGTAGAATTCCATTAAGTTCCTTTATCCCATTCACAACAATATAATGTCGAGGCCACATACACTTTCTTCTTGCAGCTCTAACAGTTACCATTGCTCATCCGTGCTCACTGTGTGGTAATCACACTGTACAACTTCCTGAACGAGGTCAAATATAGCGGGTCAAATAGCATGCTCTTAAATGGCCTTGCACAGCAGATGCATTCAAAAGTTGCAGTTCATTTGACAGCATGTCTTTTGCAAATATCTCTTTTGGGACTGTGAAAAATGGTTTTATTTCAGTAAAAAGTTGTCTATTATTAATATTGATTTGCTTTTGGCACCAGAGCTTTTGGTACATTGTGAATTAGATGCGAGGGGAAGGTGAGGGTAGGTGCAGGAAGCATGGTGGTTTGTAGGAGGCTTGTCTAGATGAGGGGAAGTTGAAGCCACAGAACATCCCCAGGGTGAGGTCCTGAGGCACTGCACGATGGAAGGTTTGGCCAGGAAGATAACTTGTAACTCCTGTAGCTCTGAGAAATGAGGGAGTAAAGCCAGAAAGCTAGGGTAGATTATTAATTTTTCAATTTATGTGTTTCTGACCCTAAATTAGGAAGCCAGGCCTTTTGTTATCCCTTTAGAGCATCCATAGCCTCGGTTAATACTCATCAGCCCTGTCTGCTGTTCGGGAACCATGTTATGTGGGAACATGTTACCACCACTAGGATCCCCTCTTCAGTAATAAGGAAACACAGAGAAGAAAGATTTTAGGAAATTGAGATTTTCTTTTCTTTTCTTTCTTTCTTTCTTTCTTTTTTTTAGTAAGCTCCATGCCCAGCATAGGGCTTGAACTCACAACCCTGAGATCAAGAGTCACATGCTCTACTGACTGAACCAGCCAGGCACCCCAGGAGATTGAGATTTTCTTGACGTTCTAAGGTATGCCATTTCATGAGGCTAGAACAACACTCCCAGACCAGCAGCCTGTTTAGTGAATAAAGTTTTTTGGAGCACAGCCACACCTATTTGTTTAATATTGTCTATGGCTCCATTTTTGCTACAAAGGCAGAATCAAGTGGCTGGGATAGAGACTGTATGGCCCACAAAGGAAATGTTTGCTATCTCCCCTTTTATTTAAAAAAATTTTTTTTGCTACTCCTGGGCTAGAACATAGAATTCTGCTAACTCCAAGCTGTGCATTTTGAGCAGGCTTTTTGAAGTTAGCATAAAGAAGCACTCAATTTGGCTCCTATTTTGGTAACAGACTTTGTTTTCAAGGATGGAGATACCTCCTTTCTAAGAGAAAAAACTCTTATCAACTCTTCTTTCTTAATGTTAAATAGTTCTTTTCTCTATATGATAATAGGTTCTGTAATTTTTGTTTTTATCAAGCATCTGCACATTCTGAGAGTGCAAAGTCAGCTCCTGGCCATGGGCCCTGAGCTGACCACACATTTAGACACAGTTGAGCTGGGAGGTCTCCCACCCATCTTCTCCAGGTGGGCTTTACCCATAATGTTCGGTCTGAACCTTGGAGTCCTCAGCCTTCCTCCATGCTCTGCATGGTGTCAACAACTTGAGGGCAAGGCAGGGATCTTTTTCCCCATTGCAGTTCCAGCCTCTAACACAGGTCTGGCATATCGAATGAAGAAATGAATGAAATACACTCAGATAACTAAGGGAAAGGTAGTTGGTGACTTAGCCTGACAGACAAGCATGACAAAGACATGTAATATTCCTAACCTAGGGCAACAATGAGAAGAAATATTAACTAGAACAGCTTCTGCTATCCTTTTGCTCGAATGAGTAAAGCTGTTTATAACAAAACAGAGACAGGAAGCCTAGCTTTCAAGTCAGCTTTTCTGCTATTCTGCCTGACTTATGTGATCTTTGCTCCAATTTTCCTAGCTTCTCTCCAGACCCAGTCATCTTGTTGCCTCTTCCCACGGGCTGTTCTGTCATGTGGCTCTTTCAGACTGCTCACCACTGACTGTAGAGGTACGTCCGCTTTTGCTCTATTTGGGTGTATTGGTCAGTACTATATTCTCACAGTCCAGCGTGAGCCCAAGAAGTATATGTTGAACACATGACTGGCTATGGGAAACACATTGGCCATGAGGGATCAGCCAGTTTTGAAACCAGCGAGGCACCATCATTGGGCTCACCTGTCCACTTCCTTCCGAAAGACCATTCGGTGCCCTGCCCTCTTCAGAGAAACTTGATTCTTGTGAATGATCTAAGGCTCCCTTGATCTTCAGGTGGAGGAACCTTTTGAATATGGAGATGAGTCAGTCAGACAAGTACTCTGACTCTGCCGGCTCCTCACAGGTCATTGTTTTTGTGTATGAGTGTTTGGTACTGTTTACTAAAGCTCAGTAATTTATTCAGGGTTATTTGGAATATAAACTCATTAACATTATTCTTCTCAGCAGTTCCTCCTTTTCTGAAACGTGTACTTGAAAGGAACACTAGTTGGGCATTGTCTGGATGAGAATTCAAAAGAGCATGATCTGCTTGGAAATTGAAGCGTGTTTGTGCAAAGAATTCCCCCCCCCCCTTTTTAAGTTTCTGGGTTAGTTTTGACAGCTCTTCATCCCTGAGGAAGATCAGAAGTGCTGCACTTTGTGTAAGAAAGCATGAAGATGCCAGGCCAGTGAGATTAATACAAATTAAGAAAGATGCCTAGCGGTGCAGTGGTTGTGGAGCCCACTCAGGACGAGGACTGCAGGATTCCCAGCCCTGTTTGCTGGCTGTGAGAGCCTAACTCATGATCAGGTCTCCACCTCTCAGTCTCCTCAACTGGAAAAAAGATGCTGTGGTAGTAATGCCTACCTCCTTAATTGTTTTAATCAACAAATAGTCAAAGGATGGAAAGTACTTACTACAGTGCCAGGACCAAGCAGAGGCTTTTGCTAAAATTATGGAGAGAGGGGAATGTGAAGAAATTGGATAAAGTAGAAAGCAAGTTTTTTGTTTTGTTTTTTTTTGACATTAACTTTGTTTGCCCCGACAGAGTAAAGCATATTTCATTTTAAAGTGTTATTAATTTCGGCAAGTATAGCAGTTGCAGTTCATCCATTCAGTAAATAAAATTTGGTTCTCTATTATATGTCCAGCTGTGCTTCAGAGTAAGAGGGAGGAATGTAAGCTTTATCAAATATGCCCAATCCTTAAAATAGATTGATGCCACTTGAATATTTCACACCTCAGTTTGCAAAGGTTAATGTATTTTGGAGTTCTCTGCCAGTTGCCAGAAATACCTATTGTAGGACTTTTGAGAGTTCACATCATTCCTAGTTATGGGAAGATCATGGGGCAGGAGGAAGATCATGGGAGAGGGGAGCTTGTGTGGAAGAGAAACCGAAAAAGTTTGAAGTTGGCATGTGAACCTCTGCTAGTAGTTCCTATGGGTTTATATGTTCAGGGTAGCAAAACATTAGAAACTTTAAGATGCTAGAGGAAACATCATCTTTGGATTCTAAAATGAAGCTTATTGGGGTGCCTGGCTGGCTCAGTCGGTAGAGCATGTGACTCTTGATCTCAGGGTAACGAGTTCAAGCCCTACGTTGGGTGTGGAGCCTACTGAAAGAAAAAAAAAAGAAAGCTTACTGATTTGGAGGGAGAATGTGGATAAACTAGGATTTATTTGCATGTCTATAGACCATATGGTGTCCTATAAGAGACATTGGGAGCTAGCTGCAGGGTCTGTAGATGGAACAAATGTAAGCAAATAACAGTAAGAGGAGCATGTAGTGGACTTTAGTAATAATAGCAGTACCATCTATGTCGTTCTTACTGCGTGCCAGCCACATCCTAAATGTTTCTGATTCACTGAGTTTCTGATTCACTGCAATCAGATGGGGTTGGGCATTTCTAGCAAGCTCCTAGGTGGTACACAGGCACTGTACTTGGAATAGTGAGGTCTAGAGCAGCACATTGGAATGATCTGGAAGACTTTGAATATATTGCCATCTGAGCCTCACTGCCCTCTGCAACTCTCATTTAGTTAGTCCCGGTTATAGCCCGGCTTCCAGAGGTTTTCAAGTTCTCCAAGAGATTATAATATACAGCCAAGTTTAAGAACCACTGGGTTCAGAAAGAAAAGGGAAGAGAGAGGTAGTGGTCAGGCATCACTGATTTTGTTTCTTTTTTTTTTTTTAAATACTTCCTAAGTACAACAGTAATGTTTTTTTAAAAAGATTTTATTTATTTATTTGATACACAGAGAGAGAGATCACAAGTAGGCAGAGAGGCAGAAGAGAGAGAGGGGGAAGCAGGCTCCCCACTGAGCAGAGAGCCCGATGCGGGGCTCGATCCCAGGACCCTGAGATCATGATCTGAGCCGAAGGCAGTGGCTTAACCCGCTGAGCTACCCAGGCACCCCTGATTTTGTTTGTTTTTAATATAATCAGAGGAGGTCAGAATGGTAGAGTTTTATTTTGCTTTGTTTATGAATTAATATGTTTGGTTGGAGAGGAAGCTAGAGGAAGTAGGGGAATTTTCTTCATGATGTGTGTTGATATGTGGTTCTTCCTCTATAAGGAATAGGGCATGACTGTGTGTACTAAACTCAGTATGCACAGGGCCTTGTTGGGGCTATTAGGATTTCTGCCCTTTGCGTTACTGTTCTTTATGTGGAAGAAGAGTCATAATTTACATAACTGGCAGTAGTTTTATAATTACCTTTAATGATAGCACACATTTTCTCCTTGGGTGACCCCTGAAGCTCGTATGCCCAGGTTTAGAATTTTATTGAAATATAGTTTTTGGTGGTGTTTTTGTTTTTGTTTTTGCTTTTTCATGTCTGGACCTTTTAAAATGAACACGATCAGAATTAGTGTAGCCTATTAGAAGAAGGCTTTGTATCCCAAGAGAGCTGAAGAAAAGTAAGCATAAACTAACAGATTCATGAGTTTGCTTTTGGATTCAATTTTTGTTGGGGATCTTTTCTTAATATATTGGATGGATAAAAGCACATTACCAGACCATTTGCACAGCATTCAGATATCCACCTAGCACCTACTATGTGCTAGGCTCCAGGGATGTGAGGGGAACAAGACGTGCAAGGCCTTTTCCCTCACAAACCTCAGATTCTTGGGAAGGAAACAGATAATAGAAAAACAGACAGAAAATCCATCTGGGTTAACTGCCCAGAGGAGAATAATGAGGGGTGTGAAAGAAAGTATGGGTGGGGAATAACTTGAGATAAGGGGTCAGGGAAGGAGTCTCCTAAGTGACATTTTGCTGGGATCTGAAGCAGGAGAAGGACCCAGGCTTTTCAGGAACCAGCTTTTGAGTTGAAGGGACAGCAAGTGCAGACTCCCCGAGGGTGGGAAAGTTTGATACAGTTAAGGCTCAGAAACGAAGCCATTATGGCCGAAGTAGGGATGGGAGGAGGCATGGCAACAGATGAAATGGGGGGCTTGTGTATTCCTGAGAGACAGACAGGATAGAGAGACAGCCAGGATAGATAGATCTTCAGAAAGTGTTAACATTGTTACCCTGAAGCTTTCATTGTCTGTGCCTTGTTTTTGCATTCACAATTCTCTAATGAACATATATTACACTTGGAATTAGAAGAGTTTAAATGTTTTTTAAAATAATTGAATTTGCTTTCCTTTTGCAGAAAATAAGCAACATTTTTGTATCCCAGGAAAGAATTTAAGGTTATTTTGGCTTCAGTAATTGTACCATTGAATAATTCTTCTGTTCTCTGGAGTCCTTGCATTTCGACTGATCTCTCCAACCACCCTCCCAGTCCCCCAGTTTTCTAGCGTCCAGTATATATTTTTTAAAGATTTATTTATTTTGAGGGGAGGGATGCATTGGGGGGAGGGACAGAGAAGAAGAGAGAATCTCAAGCAGACTGTCTGCTGAGCACAGAGTCCAACGCTGGGCTCCATCTCACTGCCCTGAGATCATGACCTGAGCCGAAATGAAGAGTCAGACGCTTAACTGACTGAGCCCCCCAGGCGCCCCATAGTTCCCAGCATATTTTTGATGTAAAATAAGGTCTGTATCTGCATAAATTATTAGTTATCATTTTTTAAAGGATTTTATTTATTTGAGATAGAGCGAGAGAGAGAGAGCATAAGTGGGGAAGTGGGGTAGAGGGAGGGGGAAAAGCAGACTCCCTGATGAGCAGAGAGCCCGATGTGGGGGTCGATCCCAGGATCCCGGGATCTTTACCTGAGCCAAAGCCAGACGCTTAACCGACTAAGCCACCCAGGCACTCCATTATTAGTTATTGTATTCCTGTTGTTAACAATCCGTATTTCAGGTTTTGAGAGGGAGAATATTGAGTCTTTCTGTATAAAGATGGTAAGGTTGTGATGCTGCTTTACTGTTTCAAGGTTTGATGGTCATGAGAAATTAAAACCATTCAGAGCATCTCTGGTCAGTAGGCATGTGGCAGATTCCCTGGGATAGGAAGGGTAGCGCCAAGAACATGAGATTTGGAGTCCTATTTGATTTTGTCTCTACCACTTACAAGCTTGTGACTTTGGGCAAGTTACTGACTCTCCCTGAACCTTAGTTTCCTCACCTATTTAATGCAAACAGTAAAGATTTCCAAAGCACCTGCCTTTATTGGTGGGCTGTCTGGAAGATCACATGAGTTAGTGCCTGGTGGCAGTTCCCAGTGCTCTCACCATACCTGGGCATTTGGGGCCAGCGTGTTGTGTAAACACCTGCCAATGGTGTCGTGCACAGTAACCAAATAAACAGAATGATTGGATTGCCAGGCTGTTTTAACTTTTTTTTTTTTTTGAAGTATAACATCCAAAAAAAAAAAAGTAAGTACAGATGAGGAAATGAATTATCACAGTGAACACAGCTGTAGGCACCATCTAGGTCAAGAAATAGAACGTGGCCAGCACCCCGGAAAGTCCCCTCAGGCCCCTACAAATTATATTTCCTAATTTTCTCCAGGGTTTACCAGTGTCCTTGGTAATCTCTTAACACCATAGATTACTATTGCCTGCTTTTCAACTTTGTGTAAATAGAATCATAGTGTCTACTCTTTCTGTGTTGGGCCTCTTTAGTTCAGCATTGTGTTTGAGAGACCCTCTGGGATGTCATGTGAGGTTGTAGTTTGTTCATTTCCATTTTGTATAAGGCGCCGTTATATAAATTTGTTTCTCCCTTGTACCATGGTTGTCTCCAGGTTGGGGTTATCATGGATAGTGTGCTGATACGAACCTTTTTGAACATTTTTTGGTGTTCCTGTTTACATATTTTTGAGTGTTCCACCTAGGACTGGGAGCTGCTACATCACAGGGTACGTGTTTATTTGGCTTTAGTGACTAACACTAAAATCTTTGCCAAAAAAAAAATTGAACCAGTTTGTACAATTTTTTAAATTCCAAACCACTGCTCAAATTTTTATTTGTTAATTCACCAAAATTAGTTTACTAATACAGTGACTACAAAGATGATCTAGGACAGGATTTTCCAAAGTGTAGAGTTCAGTCCTTGCTAGAGGCACTGAAAATTAAAATAAGTACTTCAGATAAATTTGAGGAACATTGCATAATATAGCCTCTTCTCCAAGAATGTACATTAGCATATTAAAAACAAATACTAATTTATTTGAATGACTTCCATTTTTTTTGGTCCATGGAGCCCTTTTGAGGATTCCGTAACACTTGCGAATAAGACAGATGCAGCCCTCTTTGGCTCCCAGAAAGTTCTGGTGTTAATAACTGAGATGCAGATTTAATCTCTGAGGGTAGAGGTTTCATTTGATGGTTAAAGCATTGGAAGCCGACAACCTGTTTTGTCTCTGGAGGTTTTCTGGGCTTTTCTATTATTTGAGATGTTTCTTCAGCTGTTGTGGATCAACCACTAACTCAACGAGATTACTGGTGGCCTGCTGTGCACCAGCATCATGCTGGGCTTGGGGGGTAGAGAAGATTGTTTGTTTAAAGTAAAGTATTTAGAATTAGTTGGTGCATGTAATATAATCACAAGTTCATCTTTTATAAAATGGAAATTATTTTAAAATTATAAATACAAATTCTTCACAGTGATAAATGACATTATTACTTAAGAAGTCAGTCATAAAATAATGGTATATTTTCCTGTTGGGCCTTTTTATATTTTTCTCTTCATCAATGTTTTAGATCCTATCTGTCCCTCTCCTGGGACATGCAATTCAAAGTGGTGTCAGGGTTCACAAAGCTTGGCCTTCCTAAGGAGGCTTGTGCTAGGAGGACAGCTGCCCTGTGCACCCGCTGTCAAGAGTGTGAGCCAATCCCAAGTCTCAGGCCAGGCCACTTTGATTCCTGTGACGTCATAGTGGGTCCGCATTTATCCACACACCTGAGTGTCACTTTAACTTCAGGAACTACTGAGTTTACTGACTGAATAGCCCGTGTTCTCCCACAGAAACCTCATGGTAACAATTGGTATTGTGGTACTTGGTTTATAGCTGAAAAAAGACACTTTTGAGAAATTAAGTCACTTCTCCAAAGTCACACAACCATTAAGTATTATAGCTGAGATTTAGGTGAGCCATTTAACTCTGATGTCCAAGTATTTTTATTATGCTTTTTTCCTGTTTTGATAAATTTTAAATACAAAGAAAACTAAAAATAGAAGAGAATGCCTGGGGGCGTCTGGGTGGCTCAGTGAGTTAAAGCCTCTGCCTTCGGCTCAGGTCATGATCTCAGGGTCCTGGGATCGAGCCCCGCGTCGGGCTCTCTGCTCAGCAGGGACCCTGCTTCCCCCTCTCTCTCTGCCTGCCTCTCTGCCTACTTGTGATCTCTCTCTCTCTCTGTCAAATAAATAAAATCTTAAAAAAAAAAAAAAGAGAATGCCTGTATTTCCATCACTTTGAATTAACAAATGCTAATACTTTGTAGAGTTTGTGGCAAGTCTTCTCTGTCCCCTTTTCACCACATGCTCCTTTCATTATTCCACAGCCACACCCACACTGCTGAGTGTGGGAGGTATTCCTGCAGTTTCTTTAAAAAATAATTTTGTGTGAGGGCTCCTGGGTGGCTCAGTTGGTTGAGTGGCTGACTGGCTCAGGTTATGATCTCAGGAGCCCTGCATCGGGTTCCCTGCTCAGCCTGTAGTCTGCTTCTCCCTCCCCCTCTGTCTCTCCCCCCCCCTGCTCACTTGTGCTGTCTCTCTCAAATAAATAAATAAAATATTTGGAGAGAAGAAAAAGTTGTTTGTGCATAGCTGCTTCTGAAAGCTCAACTCTTTCTTGGGTGCTGTTTAGAACTACTTATAGAAATAGTATTACATATGTATTTAATTTTTCGACTTGTATATTTTACTCAACATTTTATTTTTAATACTATCCAAATTGATACTCTGTGTATAAATCCAGTTCATTTGTTTTAACTGTCTTATAGGATTCCACTGGAAGACAGTACCAGGTTTTATTGATTTATTATCTAATGGATAGACATTTAAGTGGCCTCAGATTGTCTGTTTTCATAGCCCCATTGTGAGCGTGCTTGCACATGTCTTCATGTGTCTACATATATAAGAGTTTTTCTAGGATGTAGTCCCAGGAAAGGAAAGTCTGGTTTTCAGTTTATTAGATGTAGCCATATAGCTTACCTACCAAACGGGCGGCGATGGTGTACTTCGACCCACAGTGTGTGACAAATAGCATTTACTCTAATACCTGATTAATAACAAACTTTTTAATATTTCCTCATGGATTAAAAATTTGGTATCTGACTTTAATTTGCATATACCTGATCACTAGTGAGACTGATCCTCTTTTCATCTTTATTGGCTTTTCTGATTTCCTCTTCTGTGAACTTCTTACATGTCACCCATTTTCCTTTTTATTTGTAAGCTTTACATAAACTTTATACAAACAAAGAATAATAACATTATTACAAATATATACTATATAACAAATATAGTGAAAAGATTCTGGATACCAATCCTTTGTTTCATTTGTTGTAAATATCTTCTGAGTCTGTGGCTGACCTTTTAACTTGCCTTGTCCTGTAAGCTTTATATTTTAATGTTCCCCAATGTATTTCTCTTCTATATATATATTTTTTTCTTTTTTTTACTTTTTAAATTTCCCATATCCACCTGAATTTTATTTTGAAAATAAATATGAATATGGTTTTACTTTTGCCACATTTATTCCGAACCATTTATCGAATCTTTTCCCCATCGGTTTGTGATGCAGCCTCTGCTATTTTTCAGGTCACAGTTTGTGTGCTGATCTGCCTCAGGTCTTGGTGCTATTCAGCTGTTTAATCTTTTTGCTCCTCTGTTTTAATTACTGTAGCTCTTTCGTAGAATTCGATAACACCCAACCCACCCCCAGCTTCATTCTTTGTGTTCAAATTTGTATTGGTTATTCTTAAATCATTAAGTTCCTTTCATAATCCTATGAATTTATTATTAATTTAGGAAGGTGGAATCTTTACTTTTGAGTTTTCTTATCCCTGATCATGTGTCTTTCATTTATTCACGTTTTTTTTTATTCTTCAGAAAGTATTTTTACCTTTCCACATCAGGATCCTGCACATTTTTTGTTAGTTTTATTTGACACTCTGTAGTTTCTGTTGCTGCTGTGTTTTTCCTTAGATTCTTGGGTTTTTAATGTTTTGGATATATATGTGAGCTCATACTCAACATCTCGGTAAAAACATGTTAGTTCTTATCTGTTGTTTTTTCCCTCTTGAGTTTTCTATGTAGATGATTACATAATATGAAAATAATGGCAGGTTTTCTTCTCTTCCTTAACAGTTTTTACATCTTATTTCCTCTTTTTGTTTTAGTGGCCGTAACACTCTCTAGAACAAGAGTGAATAGTAGAGGCAATAATGGGCATCCTTGTCTTTTTTCTGCCTTTAATAGAAATATTTTTAAAGTTTCACCATTAAGTTTGCTGCAGTTTCTCTAACAGATTAGATACTTCCCTTTTATTCCTAGTGTCTGTTTTTTTAATAATCTTTTTTGTGTTTTTTTGTTTTTTATTGTTTTCCACTTTACTATTCCTTCTGTTTTCTTGTTTCTGTAATAACATTGGAATTATTTTTTTAACTTCTTGAGCTCAGTACTCAGCTCATCTATTTTCAATCTTTTTTAAAAAATTTATTATTCATTATACTTGAAAGTCTGCATACTGTATCATTCTGTTTATGTGACGTATTCTGGTTTGGCAAAGCTATACGGATGAAAAACAGATCAGTGGTTGCCCGGAGGCTCAGGGAAGAATGGATTAAGGGACATTAGTAGAATTTTTGTTGTGCTGGAATTGATTCGTATTGTGATTGTGCTGGTGGCTACATGTACAGAACAGTAAAATAAAAAGGGTGAATTTTATTTTGTATGTAAATTGTATACCAGTTTAGAAAAATCTAGTGGACACAAAATGTATATAAGATAATTCTACTTTTAAAAATGTGTATCATTTTAAAAGGTTATGAGTTTTCTTTTTTTTTTTTTAAAGATTTTATTTATTTATTTGACAGGGAGAGCGAGATCACAAGTAGGCAGAGAAGCAGGCAGAAAGAGAGGGGGAAGCAGGCTCCCTGCTGAGCAGAGAGCTCGATGTGGGGCTCGATCCCAGGACGCTGAGATCATGACCTGAGCCAAAGGCAGAGGCTTAACCCACTGAGCCACCCAGGCACCCAAGGTTATGAGTTTTCTGTAAGGACTGCTTACTGCTTTAGTTACATCCAGTGTGTTTTTGTATGTACCACTTTAAAATGGGAGGGAAAATTTTTATTTTTTATTTTTTAGATTTTTATTTATTTATTTTTGACAGAGAGAGAGTGAAAGAGGGAAAACAGGCAAGGGGAGTGGGAGAGGGAGAAGCAGGCTTCCCGCTGAGCAGGGAGCCCAATGTGGGGCTCCATCCCGGGACCCTGAGATCATGACCTGAGCCAAAGGCAGACGCTTAACGACTGAGCCACCAGGCACCCCTATTTTCATTGTTTTGAATTTTAATGTATTCAGATGTTTTAAGAATCAAATTAATGTAAAAACTATATAACTTACAAATTAATATAACCAAGTAATATTATTTAATATTACAAAAAAATATCAAGTAATACAAGAAAGGGATGCTCTCAGGGAACCTTGGTAGCTCAGTCAGCTAAGCATCTGCCTTTCCTCAGGTCATGAGCCCAGGGTCCTGTGATGAAGCCCTGCATTGGCCTCCTTGCTCAGTGGGGAGTCCGCTTCTTCCTTTCCCTCTGCCTCTCCCCCCGGCTCCATGCTCTCTCTCTTTCTCTCTCTCACTCTATCTCAAATAAATAAATAAAATCTTAAAAAAAAAAAGGGATGCTCTCACCACTTTTCTGATCTACCCCATTCCTCCCTACCCATTGTATGTGTATTTCCATTGTTTTTCTCAAATACATACAGATATACATTTTTTTTCCTCTTACTTTTTTTTTTAAATGTATTTATTTTAGAGGGGGAGAGAGAGAGAGACCAGGAGCCCCAGAGGGAGAGGGAGCAGGAGAGAATCTCAGGCAGATCTCACAACCCTGAAATTATGACTGGGGCCAAAATCCAGAGTCAGATACTTAACAGACTGAGCCACCCAGGTGCCCCTTTTCTCTTTCTTTTAACACAAAAGTTAGCATATTATAAACATTGTTCGTATCTTCCTTCTCCACTTAATATATTCTAAACATCTTTCATGTCAGTACTTAAAAAAAAACTTCATTCTTTTTTTTAAACATCTGAATAGTATTCCATTGTGTGGATGTATCATTGTTTATGTAAGTAATCCCTTATTAATGATCCCTTAGGTTATTTCTAATCATTTGCTGTTATAATGTTTTAGCTAATAACAATAAAATGTCTTATCATTTTAGATATATATATATGGCTGTGCCTAAAATAAATTCCAGGATCAAAATTACTGAAGAAAGAGTAAATGTATTTGTAACTTGTATAAGTATGTCCAAATTGCCCTCCTGAGAGGTGTTACCGTTTCCTATTCCACCATAAATGAATGGGGAAGGGAATTTGTTTTCTTAACTCCTTTTAGATTTTATTACTGAAATATTTTAAAGTAAATACAGATATCTTGACTTTCTGCTCCTAAATATATACTCCTAGAAATAGGAAAAGTTTTTTAAATTTTATTTTTAATAGCTTTATTAAGGTATGACTTACATACCATAAAATATTTCATTTTAATTGTATAATTCAATGATTTTTACTAGATTTACAGAGTTCTGCAACCATCACCCAATCAAATTTTAAAATATTTCCGTTACCCCCAAATGATTCTTTATCTCCATTTGCAGCCAGTTGCTTATGCCACCACCAGGTAGCCACTAACCTACTGTCTATAGATATGCCTTTTTTGGATATTTCACATTAATAGAGTCCTATATATATGGTTTTTTTGTTTCAGGCTTCTTTTACTTAGCTTAATGTTTTTTAGGTTCATCCATGCCCTGAGTTCTTTTTTTTTTCTTTTTTAAGATTTTATTTTTTTATTTTGAAAGAGAGAGAGTGTAAGCAGGGGGAGGAGCAGAACCAGAGAGAAAATCCCAATCAGACTCCACACTGAGCATGGAGCCCAACACAAGGCTTGATCCTACAACCCCGAGATCATGACCTGAGCTGAAATCAAGAGTCAGACACTCAACCAACTGAGCCACCCAGTCTCCCCCATGTTCTGAATTCTTAAAACGGATATGTTACAGCCTGTATCAGTACTTTTTTCTTTTTGTAGCTGAATAGTATTCTATTGTGTTGGTTTACCACATTTATTTACCCAGGAACATTTTCTTTTGTAGGCTCTTAACATTATCACACCTCAGTAGATTAATAATCCTCTTGGCATCACCTAATGCTTAGGTCGTATTCAGATTTCTCCAGGATCCAGTCCAGGACCATACATTGCAATGTGTGTGTCCTTAAGTCTTTTTTAATCTACAGCTGTCCCTTTTTTTCATGGTACTAACTAGCTAAAGGCACCATGCTAGCTGGCAATCTCAGTTCTTGGATTTCTTTGAATGTTGCCTGTGGTGTTCCTTAGCTTGTTCTTCTATTCTCTGTATTTTGTGTAAAGATTGATTAGACTCCAGTTAACATTTTTGGCTAGGATTCATCAGAAATAATACTGTCTTTTTGCACTGTATCTCATTAGGAGATAAATAGTATGTATTGGTTCCACCATTTATAATGCTAACATTGATTATTAGTACTCTAATTCTTCCAATGTAAAGTTTATATTGTTTCAGTCCTTGTGAGTAAAAGGTTATCTTTGTGGTGTTACTTTGGTACCATATAGATGTCCGATTCCTTATTAATCTTTCCTTTGATGTTTAAAACACTGATTAATAATCATTGCCTGAATCAATAATTTCATAAGAAGTTGCAAAATGATAGTTTTCTTATTCTCTCATTCTACCTACATTTACAATTTGCATTTTTCTATAAAGAGGAGTTTTTCCCTCTTCAATTGGAGCTATTTGTCTCCCCCGAACTGTAGATCATTCTTTAAAGCAGAAACAAAAATGCTTGTCTTCTCTCTCACAGCCTGCCCCAAACCAATAGTTTTCAATTAAGGAGTTGATGTAATAGTGCCTCACTGAAATGTAGTAAATTGATCTTATTCAGTTGCACATATTGTACACTTTCCAATATGGTATTTTCTTTAAATTTATGGGTTAAACAAAAATTTGTAAGGATCTTAAGTTTCCAAACAAGTTTTTTTTTTGTTTATATGTTTTTCAAGTTATATTTTTGTTATAATTATATTGTGGTCAAATAGTGTCAAATAAGGTGGCCTCTATTAAATTGAGGTTTGTTTTTGTTTTCGTCTGTGTTTTCTTTAAGTAATCTCTGCACCAACGTGGGTCTTGAATTCCCAACCCTGAGAACAAGAGTTGCATGCTCTATCAACTGAGCTAGACAGGCGCTCCTGTTAAAAATTGAGTCTTAAAAAATTCTTGAAATGGCTTATGTAACCTAACATGACCAATTTTTTAATAAACATTTCATGTGATTTTGAAAGGAATATTACTATTCTATTAAACCAAATTTGTTAATACTATTTGAAACACACATATCCTTATTTTTGGCCTGCTGACGTATTAGTTATTTAGAGGGATTTGTTAAACCTCCCACTAGGATTATAAATTTTTCCATTTGTACTCATACATTTCAGAGTTTGCTTTATATATTTTTGAGGCTATGTTTTTATGTTTACATAGCTTCATGATTGTTAAATTATCTTCTTGGATGGCTCCTTTTATTAGTAGCAAAATCTTGTTGTCCCTTTTAAATACTGTTCATTTAAAATATGTGACATTAGTATTTAATTGCAGCAGGCTTCTGATTGGCATTTTCCTGATATGTTTTCTTATTTAGTAATTTAAAAACTTTTGGGTTGTTTTGTTTTAGGCATGTGTCTTATAAGCAGTATAACGGCAGAATTTTAAGCCAGTTTGAGAATCTCTTGTCTTTTAGTAGGTGAGTTTATATTTACTCTGATAGTACATTCATATTTACTTCTTTTTTATTTTTTAGGACTTTTTATTTTACTCTTTTAGAGTGAGGGTGGAGGTGGGGGCAGAGGGAGAGGCTGTGGTGTGAGTAGAGTTTGCAGAGGGGCAGTCTGTGTGTTCTGGACCACCCAGAGGGGAGCAGACCGAGGTTTCGAGGTTTCTCTCGGAGGCGGAGGTCTGGGGACGACAGGCAGATTCCTTGCTTGAACCTTCCGAAAAGGCACAAAAAGCTGCAAAAGAACAAAAATCTCCAGAGAGCAAAAGCCTGAAAAACCAGTTTCCACAGAGCCCAGCCCTGTGGTAGCTGGCAGGGCGACTCAATCCAAGAAAGATTGACTGGAAAACAGTGCAGCAGGCCCCTCCCCTAGAAGATAAGCCAAAAACAAGAGGGCAATACCACAAGGTCCCCATAAAACTGTAAGACCTCAACATCAGGGGAAATCAATATATTAAGCTCCTGATAATACCCTAAAACCTGTGTAATTTCATAGATACAAGTTTTTTTCTTTCTTTTTTTTCACTCGTTCTCACGATTCTTGGTTTTTAAAATTTTTTTTTAAACTACTCAACAGTACAACTAGAGACTAAATACAACGATAAACCCAGGAAGACCCAAAATAACCTTCCTCGCCTGCATCGAGGATTTATAACCACTCTCCCATCTTATCCTTCTGTCATTGTTTCTGTGTATTTGCTTTTGTTCTGGTATTATATAAATCTTATTCTTGGGGTTCATTCTGACTAGGTTCTTTTATTTTTTGTCATTTACTTTTGTTGGTCTTTATGTTTGTTCGTGTTTGTTTATATACCTTATAAGTCTTATTTTTGGGGCCCATTTTGGCTGGGATTTCTTTTTTTCTCTTTCTTTCTCTTTCTTTTTTTATCTTTATTCTTTCTTTTTGGTGGTGAATTCCAGTTGCTCCAAAACCTTCCAGGATGCACCTTGCCTGGATCGTGGATGATATATTCAGCTATACATCCTCTCATTCACTTCTTATCAAAATGATTAGGAGGAGGAACACCCATAGAGAAAAAACCCAGAGACTGTGCCCTCTCCCTCAGAACTATTGGATATGGACATAAACAGTATGTCAGAAAGGGAATTCAGGGTAACAATCATCCAGGCAATGGCTAGGATGGAGAAGAACATTAATGACAACATAGAATCTCTAAGGGCAGAACTGAGAACCAGTATGGCAGATGTTAAAAACGCTATCAATGAGACCCAATCTAATCTAAATACTCTAACAGCTAGGGTTTCAGAGACAGAGGATAGAATTAGTGATTTAGAGGACAAGATGATTGAGAAGAAAAGTCAGGAGGAGGGCTGGAACAAACTGCTTAGAAACCATGAGAAAAGAGTTAGGGAAATAAATGACGCCATGAAACATTCCAGCATCAGAATTATTGGAATCCCCGAGGGAGGGAAGAAAGACAGAAGACTAGAAGATATAGCCGAACAAATTCTGGATGAAAATTTCCCCAATCTGGGGAATGGAACAAGTGTTCGTGTACTAGAGGCAGAAAGGACACCCCCCAAGATCAACGAGTCTAGAAAGGCACCCAGACACATAATCGTAAAATTTGCGAATTATAGTTTTAGACAAGAGGTCCTGAGGGCAGCTAGGGAAAAGAGATTCCTTACGTACAGAGGAAGACCCATCAGAATAACATCAGACCTGTCCACAGAAACCTGGCAAGCCAGAAAGGGCTGGTAAGACATATTCAGGGCACTAAATGAGAAGAACATGCAGCCAAGAATACTTTATCCAGCAAGGCTGACATTCAGAATGGATGGAGAGATAAAGAGATTCCAAGACCGGCAAGGATTAAAAGAGTATGTGACCACCAAGCCGGCACTACAAGAAATATTAAAGGGGTTTCTATAAAAGTAGAAAGAACCCATGAGTGACATAGAACAGGAACTTACAATCTATATAAACAAGGACTTTACAGGCAACAGGATGTCAATAAAAAGTTATCTTTCAATAATCACTCTCAACGTGAACAGCCTAAATGCTCCCATAAAATGACACAGGGTTGTAGACTGGATAAAACGACAGGACCCGTCCATATACTGTTTACAAGAGACACATTTGGAGCCTAAGGATACATCCAGACTGAAAGTGAAGGGATGGAGAACCATCTCTCATGCCAACGGGCCTCAAAAGAAAGCTGGGATAGCGATTCTCATATCAGATAAATTAGATTTTAAGCTAAAGACTGTAGTCAGAGATACAGAAGGACACTACATCATTCTTAAAGGGTCTATCCTCCAAGAAGATCTAACA
>CM052898.1:100656802-100701833 GCA_028534135.1 Potos flavus | reverse complement strand
GACTGTGGACTCTGAGAAACAAACTGAGGGTTTTGGAGGGGAAGGGGATGGGGGGTTGGGCGAGCCTGGTGGTGGGTATTGAGGAGGGCATGCATTGCATGGAGCACTGGATGTGGTACATGAACAATGAATATTGGAACACTGAAAAAATAAAAGTAATTGAAAAAAAAAAGAACTCACAGCACATAAGCAGTTTTGCAACTGCGTTTTTCATTTGGTAATATATCAAGGGAATATAGGTAAGTTTCATTGTATATAATGAATAAATATGTGCTCTTATATGGATGTATCATAATTTTGTTTAACCAATTCTCTATTGGGAGGCATTTAAATCAAATTTTTTCATATTTTAAATTACACACAGTTGCCTACTTATTTCTTTGGGATAAATTGCTAATAGTGGTATTGCTTGGTCAATGGGTATGCAGGTTTAAAATTTTGATACTTGTTTTCAAATTTCCCTCCAGAATACACAAGAATGCCTTTTCCCCTCACACATACTGAGTATTCTTTTTTTTTTTCCCTTGAATTTGCTGGTTTGCGATTTTTGTCAATATTTCTGCTTACTTGTGAGTTTGAATATCTTTTCTTATTTTATTGATCATTTGTAGTAGTTCTCTTATGAATTTCTCTTTTGGCCATTAATTCTCTTGTAGTATTCATCTTGTTCTTAATTTTGGGGGGTCTTATAAATCTTTGTCGTAAAACTTCAGGTGTTTTTTTTCCAGTTTGTTTTTTATCTTTCAACCTTGTTTATGCTTTTTATTGTGGTTTGTTTTTTCAGTTTTTGTTTTTCTTTTTTTGCTTTTCAATCTTGTTCAAGAAATTTTTGAAATTGTATTATTTTCTTATAGTTGAGTAATTGAAAGGTCTTCCCCACTTCAAAACTATTAAAATATTCATCCATATTTTCTTTTAGTGCTTTGAAAGGTGCATTTTTCTCCCGCTTGAGTCTTTAATCCATTGGGAACATTTTTTGTATCTCAGTGCCTCCCTGTTTTTCATGTCTTGCTCTGGTTTTCAAACTTGACTAGTAAAAACCAAGACAGGAACGTACTGAATCATGGTGGCAAGTGAGATTTGCCTCACTGTTTCTCTTTTCACTGTTTATCAATGTGCCTGGGGTATTTGTCAATAGAGATGGAGGTTCAAAGGGGAAGGATGGGTTGGGAAGTGGTGGTCGGCCGTCCCACGCCAGGGTTGCCTGCTGTGAATGCGTATGTGGAACAGAGGATGAAAGAGAGGGCACCAGCACAGTGTCTCTTAGAAGTTTTGTGTTTCACTTATTTTAGTGACCCCTGCGTTCTTATTCAGGAAAGTTGAACTGTGGTAGGGTGACGGAAGACGCTGGGTGACGTGAGAACTGAGATGTATGTTTTAAGCCTTGAATACCAAGTGCTCTTTTTCCATGATGAAGCCATGAACTCTCTGATTCTGTGGACTAGTGGTAACTTTTTAAACTTTTTATTTCAGTATCTGTTTCTAGTTCAGAAAGAGACTGGAGGAGATGGGCTTGCTTTTTTTCCCCCTCTTTGACCTCTGATTCCCTGACCCATAAGTAAATGCTGTTAAGTTTCTTCTCTGTCTTACAGAAATTCAAGCATTATTTTTGACTGCTGCATACTACTGAATGTCCAGTTGGTGAAATTGAAGGTCTTTCACACAGAAGAAATAAATCAAGAAGGCAAGAAATAGAAATATATTTATGGCTGTGAAACCTATTTTTCTTTAAGTAGTAAGAATTCCTGAAGATTATTATTTTTTTTAGGATAACTCCTTTGACAATAAAAATCAATTTAGAGAACACAAACAGGAAAGAATAGCTGCCCAGGAAGAACACAGCTGGTGATGACAATCTGTTTACTGGACACTTAAGGGCCAGCTACATGTTTTGTACACGTTATACCCCATTTACACTGCCCTGACATCTTCAGTGCAGAGATGCGGACACTGGGGCTCTGAAAGATAAAGAACATACCTGCTCGCCCTATTTGTTGAAGGTCAGAGCTGGGGTGTGGACCGTGGTCTCTGCCTTTGGAACCACCTGTGTTGTGGGTAATCTAAAGTCTGTCTGGCCAGTCCTCAAAAGACCTTTCCCCTTTTTTGGGCTAGAGAGTTCTTCTTCTCTTTGCTGCTGCTTTATTTTCTTTGTGGGCCCACAAGCAGTAGACGTCACAACCACAGGCACATTTTCACTCTTGGACACCATGGCTTATAGAACGCACATAACATAACTTCTGTAATAAGATTTGCTGTTTTGAGTTCTTCCCATTATTGAAGAATAACGAGGCCTTCATTGCCTCGATGCAACTGTAAATGCCGCTCCTCACGCAGGATACTTTCCTTCTCTTGGTCCGAAGCTTATTATAATGGCTGATTGTTAGAGTGAGGCGTAAAACTACACCTGACAACTGTTGTAATAAATGTACAAGCTTCGTTAGCCAAGGTGTAAATTGAGCATCCTAAGGTTGTGCGGTGTCTAGTCCCCCGATGAGGAGAAAATGTAAGAAGAGGTTAATTAATTCTCTAATCCTTTCTTTGGGTCTCTTCTGTTTCACATTTTCCCAGGAGCTGGCTGTGTAAGGCTAGTGAGGGAGAGGGAGGAGGGAGTGGGGTTGACAGACCTACCTTTTATCCTTATACAACTAGAAATAGCATAACAGACAAGTCTATGTTCCTTGCACTCCTGTTGTAGGTCTCTCTCTGTCTTGCACTCTGATGATTGTGAGAAAAACTTTGCCACCAAGGTCATAGAATATAAATGGAGAGGCTAGACAGATGTACATGAAACTGAAGTGGAGAGTTTGCCAGAACATTCCATTGTATTGCGTGACTTAAAGTATAGAAAGCACTAGAGAAAGGAAAGATTACCGTGACCAGAACTAGGCAGAGCAGGTACGATATAGCCAGACAGAACGGACAAGGAGTCTTGAGATCCTGCCATCTTCATAGTATTAAGAGGCAGAAGAGTTGTGTGTCCAGAGACCTAAGACTGACTCAAAGTAGAACCCTTGGGAGGCCAGCCTTCCCATATGATGACATTAATTATGCCCCCCTAACAAATTCCGGCTCTCCAGAGCCCTACCCCCAGATGATTGTGGGTGAAAGGGCACCATCAGAGCCTCTCAGCCTGCCCCCCGTGTTGTTGATCTGTCCCGTCTTCTGAAGTCCCTTAGTGTTTGATATAAACAGTCTGCCATGTTCCCCCATTGCCTTGGAATTGCCTTCTTCTCCCGTCTCCTTCCTCTGGTCTTCTTAGTGCCTGATGTAGTCTGTGAATGGTGAAGATCTAGGGAACACTTAGTATACGTTTGTCTTTAGATCATGGTACCAGGAAAGCCCTGCGAGATCCTGAATTGTAAACCAGCCACGTTCTCGGGATCTAGCGCAGAGCTGAGGCCACACTGTCACTGCAGGCTGCGTGCTCTGTGTCCCCTACCTCTGTTCTCGTCTCAGCTGGGATCTGTGTAAAAAGCACATGTTCTTGAAGGTTCCATCCCATGATTCCGATCTGGCACAGGGTTTCTGAATAGATTAGAATGGGAAACATGCAGTACTAGGGACCGACCTTTAATTAAGCGCTTGCTATCCAGACTGAGCACTGAGTTCAGCCAGCGTGGTAAAAAAGGGAGCTGGGATGTGTTTTGGGCAAGTAGAAACTCTGTCACAGTCTTGAGCATTTAAAAACTCTGGAAACGGTTATCCTGTTTGTGTCTAGAGGACTTGCCTCTCAGGTGAGGAGTCTCTGCTTTCCTCCCATCTCACATGAATAATTGTAGCTACTGGGTTTTCCTATTTCCACATTTGCTAGAATCCATGTCAGATCACACAGCTGAGAAAGACCCTTGGTTTTTTGGGACATGTTGCTGGTAACATCTCCTTGCATTAATTTCTTTACATCTTTTCCATACTGGTGAAGAAAAAAATGCAGCTTTTTGTCTTGGGGTTTTGTTTTGTTTTGTTTTGTTTTGTTTCATTGCAGGTTTATTTTTTAACCCCCATTACTCATCTCTCTCTGTCCCTCTGGACATCCAGGACAAAATCGTATTTGAACAGTTATTTAAATCAAACAAAAAGTATTATTTTTCCTGAAGTCATGAAGGATATGTTTTTAACCTTGATCTTGATGTAAAAAGCTAAAATCCACTCTTGGTTGTTGGTATCCATTTGCTTATAGTTAAATGAAATTAAGTAGGCTTGGATCAGGATTCTTGGTTTTGCTTGAGCGCTTTTATTGTCCCATCTCTTTCCCTTTAAGGAGATAATCAGGTATCATTTAATAATGTGTCTTGGGTGGTGGAGTTCTACTAATCAGATCTTTGATAATCTTCCAGAACCTGAGGGTCGTGTGCTTCTGAGCTGCTGTGGATGGCCCTGGCTCTCTTGACCACCCTTCCGAGTAGGATGTCCCTGAGATCCCTCAAATGGAGCCTCCTGCTGCTGTCCCTGCTGAGTTTCCTTGTGATGTGGTACCTCAGCCTGCCCCACTACAATGTGATAGAACGTGTAAACTGGATGTACTTCTACGAGTATGAGCCCATTTACAGACAAGACTTTCGCTTCACGCTTCGAGAGCACTCAAACTGCTCTCACCAAAACCCATTTCTTGTCATCCTGGTGACCTCACACCCTTCAGATGTGAAAGCCAGACAGGCCGTTAGAGTTACTTGGGGTGAAAAAAAGTCTTGGTGGGGATATGAGGTTCTTACCTTTTTCTTACTAGGCCAACAGGCCGAAAAGGAAGACAAAACCTTAGCATTATCCTTAGAGGATGAACACCTTCTTTACGGTGACATAATACGACAGGATTTTTTAGACACATATAATAATCTGACCTTGAAAACAATTATGGCCTTCAGGTGGGTAACTGAATTTTGCCCCAATGCCAAGTACATCATGAAGACAGACACTGATGTTTTCATCAATACTGGCAACTTAGTGAAGTACCTTTTAAATGTAAACCACTCAGAGAAGTTTTTCACAGGTTATCCTCTAATCGATAACTATTCCTATAGAGGATTTTACCAGAAAGCCCATATTTCATACCAGGAGTATCCCTTCAAGGTGTTTCCTCCCTACTGCAGTGGGCTGGGTTATATAATGTCCAGAGATTTGGTGCCAAAAATCTATGAAATGATGAGTCACGTAAAACCCATCAAGTTTGAAGATGTTTATGTTGGGATCTGTTTGAATTTATTAAAAGTGGATATCCATATTCCAGAAGACACAAACCTTTTCTTTTTATATAGGATCCATTTGGATGTCTGTCAACTCAGACGTGTGATTGCAGCTCATGGTTTTTCTTCCAAGGAAATTATCACATTTTGGCAGGTTATGCTGAGGAATACCACATGCCATTATTAATTTGACAAAAGCCTAGAGAAAGACAGAGTACTCTGTGGAAAGTATTAAAATTACTTTAAAATCTCCAGTGGAAAATTCATGGGAAGGTCACTGTGTTGATTTACGCTGAACTGAGACTCATGAAGTGGCCACGGACTGGGGACTGGAGGGTTACACTAGTGATTTATCTAGATAAAAATCAAGTCAGGCCCTTTAAAGGTGATAGTAAGAGGAATTAAACATCTTATAAAGGAATTGGAGATTTTTGTTAATAAAACTAATAGGACCAAACTATTTGAACATGCCATTCTAGAAACTAGAACTTGTTAAAAGGGTTTCATTGAATTATAAGCTCATTAGTCCATAACAATAAAGCAATGTGGAGTCCTATTTGTTGAACAGTCTAGTCAGATAAAAGTTTTGTGTATATCTTACGTGGATTACAAGTTTTTAAAAATACATGGTTCTGTGTAAAAAACTGAAGTTATAGAAAAATTTCATCCGTTTTGGTCATTCAGAAGATACTTCAAGATGTTACAGCCTTTCACGGTTATGAATTACTGTTTAATATTACGTAGGACTTTCTGGTGTTTGAATGTTATGGTTGTTTCAATACTGTATAAAGAGAATAGTGAATCACCGTTCACATCTGAACTTTTTCCTGGTTACTTCACTGATGAGTTTATTATTTGATAGCTCCATTAATATAAAGTCATTGGTCGTTATTGCATATCAGTAATCTCTTGGACTTTGATAAATATTTTACTGTGGTAATGTAGAGAAGAATTAAAACAAGGTCTGAATTATTGTCTTGTTTTTAAAGATACAATTGCCAGTGTTTTGTGTCACTACATCTCTCTCATTTTTCCACTTGAAAATTGGGAATAATATAGAATGCCAGGCAGCATGTTTCCTTTTGGAAAGGGATCTGAAGACAAAAAAGAAAAGAGAGAACTCAATGGCCAGGGTATTATGAATGTTGTTATTAATCTGTTTCGTGTGTGCTCATTAACAATCAATTTGAGAATAAAGAGGGAAAAAACATGCTGCTGCTATTGTTACTAGTTTCACATCAAAAGGAAAGCCCTAATATGTGGTCAAAGATCATAACAGAATTCCATGCTATGTAGAAGCACATTTCTTCATAGGAATGGTGATGGAGGTCACCTCTGACCTACCCGTAGGTCAAAGAAGAAGACCCCTTCCCCCGTATTCTTGGGGTTGTGCAATTTCCCGTTGTGGCCAATATGGGACAAGTGATTCCTTTTTTCTGGATGACAGGTTGGAAAAAGATCAAATCCATTGGCAGAAAATATAAACTTAAAAATAGTGGTTAGCTCTAGTAATACTCAAATATTTATAATTCTGTAAGAAATGCTTAATTTCAATCAGACCTATTTTATTTATTTAAGATACATTTATTTAAGAGAGAGAGATAGTCGGGGGAGGGGCAGAGGGCGAGGGAGAGAGAATTTTAAGCATAGAATCCCCACTGAGCTCAAAGCCTGACTCTGGGCTTGATCCCACCACCCTGAGATCATGATCTGAGCTGATGTCAAGAGTTGGATGCACACACACACACACACACAAAAGAGTTGGATGCACAACTGACTGAGCCACCCAGGTGCCCCCAATTAGAACTGTTTAATGTGTGGTTCACTATAAGATGGTTATTTCCATTTTCCTGGTCTCAGACCTGATAATCAGTTATAATAAAATCAATGAAATAATCTGTGGAATCCATTTATGCCCTTGCTAATCGCCTTTCATATAGGAGTCACTTTCTTTAAGACAGATGGTGGTTATTTTTGTGGTATGATTAGATTGGTTTTGTAGAAGTTTATATTGATGTTGGGGAAGCTAAGTTAATTTCTTAAGAGAGAATATTTAAATTCCCTTTAAAACAAAAAGCACAAAAACAAAAACAAAAATCACAATTAAAATGTGAATAATTGCTAAATTTCAGAAGATTGTTTCTTTTCAACTAGAAATTAGTGCCTTAAAAGATCTCTAAAAAGTTAAATGATTATGAAAAACAAGATGCTGGGTCATTTATGTTTTTTGTTTTTAACTACAATGTTTCTTAATAGTCTAAACTTTCAGTAGTAAATATCAGTCAGCTATATTATTAAAATCTTGGCCTCTTGATGTTTAACCAAATAGCATTTTTTATTTTAACTCCTAACACAGTTTAATGCTGGAGGCTAACCTTGCGCCAATTCTCCCCCGCCTCCCACAGCCCCACCATCCCCAAGGCCTTACACACTGTGCCTCACACATTTGCTTTTCTTGCCCATAACATTGAGTTTGTGACTTCTAGCACATTAGCTTCTGCCAGATTATGCTGCAAGAATAAGTCTCAAATCTCGGGTGACATCAACCATGTGTTCTTTTCAAGCACGTCGCATGCCACTACTTGCTGGCATTGGTCACAACCTGCTGCTTCTATCTTCTCATCTCGGGATCCCCACTGCAAGGCACGCCGTCTGGAACATGCCATTCTTGTACAGGGAAGGAAAAAGAGCTGGCAAAACACATTGGGGCATAGATAGAGAGAGAGAGAGAGAGAGAGATAGATGTATGTATATATCTCCACGGACCAAAGCAAATCCCATGCCAAGTCCAGTGCCGGTGGTGGCTGGGGTCAGTGTATTCTCACAGGAAAGAGTGCAAGTCATGTGGTGGCAGGCAGGACGTGTTGTATAGGATGGGGTACAGTAATAGAATCTGCCACACCTAGTGTGTGAAAGGGAGAGGAGGGAGGCTCAGGGATCTGCAGTTCTGAGTCTAAATGGATCAGAAGTTGTCTGGCTCACTTGGAGCTGGTGGGTTGTTTTTTTGTGTTTTGTTTTGTTTTTTAGATTTTATTTATTTATTGGACAGAGAGACAGCGAGAGAGGGAACACAAGCAGGGGGAGTGGGAGAGGGAGAAGCAGGCTTCCTGGTAAGCAGGAAGCCTGATGTGGGGCTCGATCCCAGGAACCTGGGATCATGACCTGGGCTGAAGGCAGACGCTTAACAACTGAGCCACCCAGGTGCCCCTGGAGCTGGTGTTTTGATCCCTTTCCTGAGCTGGCTACCCTTTCACCCCTGTTAATCTTTCCCTGGCTTCACCCTAAATGTGCTGGGCATTATCGTGTTCCCAGCAACTCACCAGATGCAGAGCAGCCAGAGCTGAACTCTTTTAAACAACAGTATTTCGGAGCATTAGGTTGGGGACAAAGACCTCTCTTGCAGTCTGGTAGGCAGTTGTTGCAGGAAGGAGGGAGAGAAAGGAGAATTGGAAGGGGGCCAGATTTCAGTGGGAGTGGAGGGTGAACATGTGGCAGGTCCATCTTGCCATCTTTGGGGTTGTTCCATCCTTTAATCCACTGGGAATTAATCTTTATATTAAGCCAACTTCTCTGGATTTTGTGTGAGCTAAAGACTAACTCTAATTGGAAATCCCCTCACACTCTCCATCAGCTCTTTGGTTGTCCCAGTGTGATTAATATGGGAGTAAACCCTCACGGAGTCCATCAGAATAGATGGCACATGTTAATGGTGTTGGTAGGAGAAGGACATTAGCAAGGCCCTGAAAGTCAAGGGGAGATTTGAGTGGGCAGTCCCTCGACAGAATTTGTGCCCAAGTTGGAAGGGCCATCTCATAGGTCTTGCAGGGACAAAGAAGGGCCCAACAAGGATAGATACCATCCGTCACTCTGTGTTGAAGGTAAGTGATGGAGGCACAAAACTTGGACTTAGTCTTTGAGTCCTGGGTATGGTCAACACAGCCAGGGGTAGTAGTTAATGGAGTACACAATTTTCAAAATTCTAAAAGTTGAGAGGAATCCATATACTTACCTAAGATAAGGTTGCCCAAGTTAAGGAAAATGTTTCCACTGGCTAGAATTTAATCAGCTAAGACAGTAGCCATGATCAGCTTATAATAAACAGAAGCTTAATTGGGAGTTAATTTTGTTTGATTAATAAAATGGAGAAACCAAGTTATAATTTAGTGAGTGCAGAGTCATGGATGATGGTTCATTGAGGGCAAAGAGATCTCTGTCAAGAAAAGACTTGAGAACTATTGTTCTTTGATATGAAGGCATGTAACTTGTCCAAGATCATTGTCAAGCCAGGACTAGAATGTTCCAGGTCCAGCTACACTGTTCCTCCCTTGCAAACATCGAGTTTGGTTAGAGAACTTTCCTCAGTGGAAATGCAGAAATTTCTAAAAAGGATTACGCCTGACTCAGGGGTGAGAGGCACTTGGAGGTACCAGGCTATAGTCTCCAAAGGATTTAAGGAAATGTGTGGCCACCAGGCATCTTGGAGAAGTCACGCAGGCTGCTGGGTAAGATGCCAGTGGACAGTGGCCAATTGGGCCAGGGACCAGTGCTGCCCCTAGCAGCATGACAGGTTCCTGTAGCCAGGCCCCAGCAAGAGAAGACATCATAGGAAGCTTGCTGCACAGGCATTTCAAAATAAATGTGTGTCCTCAGTACATATGTCAGGATGTTTGCTTATGGAAATGCCTTGGGCTGTGTATGAGGCAGGGATGTGGATTTCAGGTTTCCAGAAAGTGACAAGGGCCAAGACCAGGGAGATACTTACGAATAGGACCTGGGTCTTTGTGCCACAGGCTTCGGCTTATTTCTTAAAATTTCAGTGAAGGGGCATCGGTTACCCAGGAGAAAATAACACAGCAAAATATCTGTTGCAACCCTCGAGTCACTTGTCACGGGGAATATATTAACTTGCAATTTCAGACCCCAGTGCCGGAAAAATGGGTTCTCTTCTTCTTCAGGAAGCCTGAGCCAGGTTGCCCGGGTTTGAATTAAGGCTCCTCTGATTACTAGCTTTGTGTCTCGGTTTCTTTACCTCCAAAAAAAGAGGAAATGATCTACCTCATAGGGTTGTTGGCACACAGTAAATGCTATGGAACTATTGGTTATTTTCTGTGTTGTTGATGAAAAGCTGCATTTGGACTTCTAAAAGAGTAATTCGGAATTTGTCACAGAGTGCCTACACTATGGCTGGTTAGAGGAGTAATTGTAAGCCAACTCACTGTAACAGAAGAGATGCTGCATGTCCTCTGAGACTAGGTCAGAAGAAGCCTTACAGCTTTGCCTTGGTCTTTTGGAATGGATGCTTCTGTAAGCAGTCCCACTACTCTGAGCCCACCACACGAAGCAAAGCCAAGCTGGCCCCGTGCAAAGTCGGGTGGCGAGAGAAGTGATGTCTGGCCAGCTCCCAGGCTCCTGCCAAGCCAGCCAAAGCATCAGATATGTGAGTAAAGAACTCATTTTGGAGTTGAGCCTTCAGATAACTCCAACCCCAACTGTGTAAGAGCTCAAACGAGAGCCTCCCAACTGTCCCCCTCAACCCACAGAAGCATGAGAAATCCTAAATTTTGCTTTAAGCTTTCAAGCTTTGCAGTGGTTTGTCATGCATAGATCATTAAAACATCTCTCCTCAAGAAAAATTTCCCATCATCTGTAGCCATCTGTTATGGACCTCCAGAATTCTTATGTTGAAATCTAATCCCCATTGTGGCGGTATTAGGAAGTGGGGCCTTTGGGGGCTAATTGGGTCATGAGGGTAGAGCCTTCATGAATGGGATTAGTGCCCTTATAAGAAGAGGTCAGAGAGTTGGCCTCCCTTTTTCCACCATAAGAGGATGCAACAAATTTGTCATGTGCAACCAGGAAGGGGGCCCCACAGAACCCAACTGCGCTGCTGCCCTCGTCTCGGACTTGCAGCCTCCACAACCACGACAAATACTTTCTATTTATAAGCCACCCGGTCTGTGGTACTTTGTTATAGGAGCCCTCACAGACCCTCCCCAGGCCCTGGGCCAAGCCTTCCCTCGACACATCTGGCCCGTTCTCCGCAGTTGCAAGGCCTCACCCCTGTCTTAGGTCATCAACTAATAATTTAAAAAAATGTCTCTCAATTTAGTCTCGTTATGTTTCACTGTTGCCTTTTAGACTGTTTGGCAGGTAGGGTGGAGGTAAGTGCCACTTAATGTTTCTCTCTTAAGGAAGTCCATTTGAGACGTTTCCCAGATAAAAAAAAAAAAAAATCAGCTTCCCTCAAGATAAATTACGGCATTCTCTTGAAAGTTTGCAGCAGGAGCAGTGACGATTTTATTTATTTTTTATTTGAGAGAGAGCACGAGTGGGGGAAGGGCAGAGGGAGCGAATATCCAAGCAGACGCCCACTGCTGAGCCCGATGCCGAGGCTTGATCCCACAACCCATGAGATCAGGACCTGAGCTGAAACCAAGAGTCAGAAGCTTAACCGACTGAGCCACCCAGGTGCCCCTAAAGTGATGATTTTAAATATCACTCTTCTCCCCTCACTACAGATGGAGAAACTATACAGAAATAAGCAGGATGAGACTGTACCAAAATGTTAACAAGAATTGCCTCTCAATCACTTCTTCCTGTTTAAAGTACCTTTTATTACTTCAACAACAAGGATAAATTACTTTTATGTTTGAACAAATATATGAACAAATTTAGGTAAAGGTGAAAAGCGGGGTCAGAAACTATCCTGGGGAGAGGCTAGTGGGGGACAGGCCCCAGTGCTGCGCTTGCTGCTGAGCCGCCGGCCCCATCGCCCACGCTCCCACCTTCTCCCACGCCCACCACAGACGCCACAGCGTGCAAACCAGTCCCAGCCAGTGGGACCCCTGCGGATGTCTGGGAGGGTTCCTCCCTGATTAAAAAAAAAAAAAAGACAAAGGAGAAAGTCTCTTTTCTTTGATCAGACGTTCTGTCTACAGTGCGGGGCCCCACAGCTTCCATGTTGATCCCAAGAAGTGACAACCCTGAAGATCAGGGCGTGGACTGAGGTGATGAGCCTGGGCAACCCTGAAACCACTTACTTCTAGACCTTTTGTATGGGAAGTAACCGCTGTGGTGAGGCCAGGAGTCTGTGACTCCCAAATGAGGGCGGCCCGACTGTGGGGCCTCAAGAACGGTCTCCCCACCTGCGGGTTGTGCCCCAGGTGAGTGGGGAGATGTGAGGAAATAAATCAAACCCTCCTCTGGTTTGTGACCCCAGGAGCTTTGAGGGTGTGGGATAGAGAATGGTGCCCCTCCTGTGAGGCGGGGAGAGTGGAGCAAAAAGGAAATGCCTTCTCTCTCCCTCGCTGCCACCTCTGCCACCGGTGCTTGTCTTCCATTTAAGGCAGCAGAGTCTGCGGTCCCTCTGCGGGGAGCAGAGTGAGAAGACCAGGAGGCCAAGGGTTGTAGCCCCAAGAGTCTGTACGCCTCTCACCGGCGGAACCAGGGCCTCTTACTTGGATGTGAAGAGAGGTCAGGGCCACATTGGCTTGCCTTTTAAGGTTTGCTCCCTGACTATTGTCAGAGAAGGTTTGTTTTATGAGCTTGGCACAAAGTAGTCTCAGGGCCTGATGGTAACAACACTCAGTATGTCCTCTTCATAAATGAGAAGCTGGAAAATCTCTGGCTGTTGGTAAGGTCACAGTGAAGTGACTGGTGCTCGGGTCGCAGGTCTTAACCGTTCTTCCTGCCTTAAAGCTGCTGTAATTACTTTATTCCAAATGAAGTATCTCAAGGTTTTACGATAGTCGAAAACCTATAAATAGTGACTAATTTGATGTTCTAAGGTCAAGTGATAATTAACCCTATCTCTTCACTCAATGAGTAGTAGGAGAGTAACTTAACCTCACTTTTGTTATTGAAACTTTTGATTTGTACCTAAACAAAGTAAAATTTTAAAAAGCATTAAATTTGTAGAACTGAAATTTTATATTTCTCAACCTTAAATTTTAAAAGAGGTAGAGGGGGCATTATTCACTTTGCCTGCCAAATAACCTCTTTTCTAGACACTTCTAGAAATTTCTGAGAAATGTGTCATCAGCTAACTCCACCTACATGGTTAATACAACTCACCATGTTAGTACAATGTGACCCAAGCCATGAGGATTTCCCCCTCTTAAGATCCCAGCACCCTAGAGACAGTCTGTTGGTCTACTTGACACGATTTGGCAATGGCAGTCCCTCTCAAAAAATTTGGAATGAGGACTAAGCAACCCAAACTAAGAATGAGCATTATTTCCAACTTAGAAGGTATAAATTTGGGAAATTTTGCTATTAGCTGTTTTTTTTTTCTTTCAAAATGAGATTTCATTTTTTTAGAACAGTTTTAAATTCACAGCAAAATTGAGAAGAAGGCACAGCAACTTCCCATATGCTCCCTTGCCCCTACATGTGCACAGCCTCTCCCACTACTAGCCCTCCTCACTAGACTGGTACGTTTATTACCATGGCTGATACCACCGTGACACGTCATTATCACCCAAAGTCCATAGTTCACATTGGACTCTTGGTGGACTCTCAGTGAAGCTAAGATTGTACTCTCTGGGGAGAGCTTCAGAAATGGAGTTTAGGGCTCATGGAAGGGCAGAGGCTTACAGAAACAGGGAAAACACCCATATTCAAATAGACCCTTAGCCAGGGCCAGTGCCCTTTTTCCATGGCTGGTCTATGGCCAGGCTGGTAGGCCCAAGACTCTATAGGTTTCTTCTCCATTCAGACCTTGCAAGAGATAGCAAGGATTCCCGTGGATGCCAACCCCAGACTGCGCCTACCAGGCGGGCCAGATAAAGTGCAAGAGGATAAAGAGTTGATATCTGGAGTCCAAAGACTTGAAGGCTCACCTAGCACCTTCAGGTGGTTTATGGTTCCAGATCACAAATGTGTCAGTTTATTCATCTTACTGCTTGGAATTCTTCTGTTATATGAGTAAACAGCAATTTGTTTATCCATTTTGGTTATTTCCAGTTTGGGGATATTATGAATAAGACTGCTATGAAGATCCTTGTACAGGTTTTTTGTGTGTGTTACTTCTTTTCGTTCCTCTTGCGTAAACATGTAGGAATGGAATTGCTGGGACATTGGGTAGATGTGTGTATAACTTCATTATAAAATGCCAAATAGTTCTCAAAAGTATATCACTGTACATTTCTACACATTTTTTCTTTTACGGTTCATGCTTTTTGTGCCCCACCCAAGAAATCTTTACCCACACCAAAGTCAGGGAGATTTTCTCTTATATTTTCTTCTAAAAGCTTTTTGAGTTTTAAGTTTTAGATTTAACTCTATAATCCATCTCCAATTTAAATTTTTAATGAGAGTGAGAAAGGGTTTAAAGTTCATTTTTTCCATATAAATACCCAGTTGTCTCAGCAACATTAAAAAAACAAAAACTTGCCCCATTAGGGAGTGCTTAGTCCATTTATGTTTAATGTAATTATTGATATGAATGGGTTTAAGTATCCCATTATTTACTTTCCATTTTGCACCTTTGTGGCTCCTTCCATCCTCTCTTTTAACTAAGCACTAATATTCCATGTAATTTCCTCAATTGCCTTCTTAGGCATTTCTCTTTTTTAAAATTATTTTTTAAATTGATTGTTTTGGAGCAAGACTTCTCAACTGTGGCATTACGACATTTTAGGGTGTTGCTTTCTTTGTGTTTAGCTTCCCTGTGGTTTGCTGATCTTTCTAGTTCCATATATTGATATTTTTCCTAATATTTGAGAAATTCGTGGTCATTATTTCTTCAAATATTCTTCTGCTCCATTCTCATTCTTGTCTCTTTCCGGCATTTGAGTAATATGTATCTTATACTGTTTTGTAGTGTCCTACATATCCCTAAGTTTCCATCACTTTTCCTTCAACTTTTTTTTCACCTTTTCTTCAAATTCGGTAATTTGACTCCTTCTTTTGCCATCTCCAAGTTCTGTTAAGCTAATTTGTGAATTTTTCATTCCAGTTATTTACTTTTCTGTTCTAGAATTTTCACTTTTAATTTTCCATTTCTCAGTTGAGATTCCTTATATATTTTTTCATTAAGATCATAGTTGTCTTTAATTCCTTGAATATACTTATTATAGCTGCTGTAAAATATGCTAAGATCAATTATGTAGGCCAATCAGAGGCGGTTGCTATTGACTGCCATTTCTTCTTGACTATTGGTCACATTTTCTTGTTTCTTTGGGTTTCTGGTGACTTCCTGATTTTGTATTATACTAAAAAATTTGAGTAATATGTTATAAATATATAAATATTCTGGATTCTATTATCTTCTAAAGAGTTTTGACTTTTGATTTTTGTTCTAGTAAGTAGTTCAGTTATTAGCTGGTCATCTTGACCTTGCTTGGAAGGATGAAGGGAGGAAGGGGGTACATTATGTTTGTTTCGGCGTGTCTATAAAAGCCTGAGGTGTTCTCAAGCCCCTCCAACTTATTAGAATTCAACTTCCCACCTCAGCCTCCCTTGTAGATCTTGTTAGCACTTGGTTTTAGGCCCAGTTAGGTTAGGTCTGAAATAGGCCTTAATCTACATAGTGGTTTTTATTCTTAAGGCATGGTCTAGGTATCTCAGGTTCGATGTCTGGGTTGTTAACAGTGTTTTTTTGATTTTGTTTTTGATCTTAAGATATTTATTTATTTATTTGAGAGAGAGCACACATATGAGTGAGGGAAGGAGCCCAGAGAGAGAGGGAGAAGCAGACTCTCCACTGAGCAGGGAGCCCTGACAGGGACTCGATCTTGGGACCCTGAGATCATGACCTGAGCTGAAGTCAGACACCTAACTTACTGAGCCACCCAGGCACCCCTGGGTTGTTGACAGTGTTAAGGAGGTCTCCCTACTCTGCTTGGGCCAGAACTTGGTATTCCCCAGCAATGCTCAGTATCCAGTAATTCTTTTCCACTGTCAAGACAGCAGCAGCCATTTTCTGTTAAGCCTACGTGTTTCATGCTGCACACACTCAGTAAAGCCCTCAGCTAAGGACTCACAAGGGACCCACCTCTAACTCCTGAAGCTCCCCTTCTGTATCATTCTCCACAGATTCTAGTCACATCACTTGCCCGGAACTCTGATTTCTGTACTATCTATTCAGTCCAGTTTGGACTCCAGCTTGCTGTGCCACAATCAGAAAACTGCCCCCTTGGGGCTCCTGGTGGCTCAGTTGGTTAAGCATCTGCCTTTAGCTCAGGTCGTGATCTTAGGGTCCTGGGATTGAGCCCCGCATGATCAGCAGGGACACTGCTTCTCCCTCTCCCTCTGCTCCTCCCCCCTCTCATGCTCTCTCTCTCTTACTCTTGCTCTCAAATAAATAAAAATCTTTAAAAAAAAAAGAAAAAAGAAAATTGTCTCCAAACAGACAGCTGAGTTGATCATGGGACAATTTGCGATCCCTTCTCTCAAGGATTGCTATCTTGCTTAATATAGCATGTCCGGTTTTAGAGTTGTTTATGGTAGATGGCCTAGTTCAATACCAGTTAATCTGTTCCAGCTGGAAGAGGAAACTCTGTAGACTCCTTGATAGCTTTTGAGTCTTAGGTGTGAATTGTTCCCAAGACTGCACTTAAATACCCACTGACCTTGAATTCCACGAGGTGCCACTTATATTGAAATCCTTAAAGTCCCCTTTCTGCTTAAGCTACCAGGATCTGCAGCTGTTACCTCAAAAAACCAGAGAGATTGTCACTACTATATTTTTAAAACAGGGGCGCCTGGGTGGCTCAGTGGGTTAAAGCCTCTGCCTTCGGCTCAGGTCATGATCTCAGGGTCCTGGAATCGAGCTCCGCATTGGGCTCTCTGCTCAGCAGGGAGCCTGCTTCCCCCTCTCTCTCTGCCTACTTGTGATCTCTCTCTCTCTGTCAAATAAACAAATAAAATCTTAAAAAAATAAAAAAATAAAAAATAAGACAAAACAGAAGGAACGAAAGAGAGAGAAAATATAAGCCATCACTGTAAGTCAATGTGGGGTGTTTGTGGCTCTTGATTCCTAGTTCTTTGAGTCTGTGGCTGGTATTGAAAAAGTCCATACTTCTTACTCTAACCCAGATGACAAACATTCATCTTGAAATCTTGAATCACATCCCTCATTCTATATTGGAAATTTTCTGGGGCACCTGAGTGGCTCAGTCCGTTGAGTGTCTGACTCTTGATTTCGGCTTGGGTCATGGGGTCAAGCCTGCGTTGGGCCCTGTGCTCTCTCTCTCTCTCTCCTCTCTCTAAAAAAAAAGAAAGAAAGAAAGAAAGAAATTTTCTACCTGTGGAAAGGGGTAGAAGACTAGAATTTCTGGGAGGCATTTTCTACTCTGGCTATCAAATATTTTAACAAAAAAGTAGAAAATTAATCCAAGGCCATATTTTTCTGCTTTGTTATACCCAATTCCAAATTCATTCAGCAGTCTGTTGACTCACTTTTATTGTTCTTCATCTAGCTTCCAGGTACTGTTCACACCTGAGCATTTGGTCTTCAGAATACCTAAAAGTAGTATTATGTGTGTGCACGTGTGTAGATGTGTATCTCTTTCACTGTGTCCAGATTCCAGTGTTCTTTCCTGCATCTGTGAAAAATTTTGTAGGTGGCTATTCTCTTCTAAACACTTTTCTTAGAGGTGTGTCATGTCGCTAGAGTTGGCATGTATGTATACTTCTCTAACCCTCATCACCTACTACTGGTTATATACTAGATAAACTTGGTTGATGAGGTATAGAGCTGGGTGAAAGTTGGGGTTGTGTGAACAACAAACAATTTTTGTTGCATACACTTTTAAAAGTTATCTTTTTTTTTTTTAAGATTTTATTTATTTATTTGACAGAGAGAGTGAGATTACAAGTAGGCAGAGAGGCAGGCAGAAAGAGAGGGGGAAGCAGGCTCCCTGCTGAGCAGAGAGCCCAATGCGGGGCTCGATCCCAGGACCCTGAGATCATGACCTGAGCCGAAGGCAGAGGCTTTAACCCACTGAGCCACCCAGGCGCCCCAAAAGTTATCTTGTTTTGAACCAGAGCCCAGCTTCTTCCTGTTCCAAATGAAAGCACCCAAAATTTCAGTATCTCCTGTCTCTTGCTTCTATTGTACTTTGGCCTTGGCCCGTGAATTGTTCTTCTGCTTTCCACATGGCGTCTCAACTCAACAGCCACTGTAACTGAACAGCACTGAGAAATGAAAAAACTCCAGAGGAGACCTTAGAATGGAAAATGAGTTTAACCAAAAGAAAAGACTAGCAGCAGTCCCATGTATAAAGTACAATAACTTTAATGTTTATTTTTGCTTTAATCTTGTCATCAAGGGTGAATTTTTAGCTGTTCATTTTGTATACAACAACACAGAATCAGTGATTGCATGAACACATTAGTCTCTACAAAGCTAAATCTACCCCTAGCACACATCAAAGGGACCTGAATGACATGCCATGCATCTCGAGTGGCCGTGCACCGCCATATACTCTGAGCTCTACACCAAACTGACATTTTAACATTGTTTCATATGTCTCTTAGAGACAAATATAGAATGGTAGATATAAAAACTTCTGAAGAGTACTGAGAGTAATGAGGTTTTGCCAAGGTTTTGTTGTATTTATTATGGATAGTTTTCAAGGACTAACTTACTGGAAAGCCTGATTGTTTTGAGCAGTCATTTTCACCTGCAATTTAATTATTAATTACAATCTAAAGATTCCTAAAAGAAAGCATTGTTTAATAAATTATGGATCCTGGAATCTTTTTATAAACAACCTCTTATAATTTTTAAAAGAGCAATAAAATGCTGCTAGAAAACGTTCATGATGGTGAAATTGGTTTAATAAAAGTTTATACAAAATCACTGTTTCCAAATCCAGCAGGGAATCAGATCAGAACTTTGCGGATATACCATTCATAAAAAACACTACTCAATTATGTGGGTTTTTTTCTCTTCCTCTCTCCGACTCTCTTTTCCTTCTTTCCTTCATTAATGATGGGGCTCCACTCCTGGTTTTAATCCTACCAAATCATAAATCGTTTGACTTAATTTGAATTTTCTTTTATATGTTCTCATGGTTAAGAACAAAATGGCAACAACACTCCCTTCTGATCACTGTGAGATATTCCCAATCTCTTATCTTTCACTTTCTATTATTCTAATTGGATAGGATTCTAATGTAATTTGGCAGTAGCTAATATTACTTGGTAAAGAGGCAGTTGGCATAAACAGAAAGAGATGTCTAGGGAAGGTGACCAGGCAAAGAACTTAGAAAGAAGTGGTGGCCTCTGTGGCTAAAAATAAAAGTCTGGTATTTAGTTTTGCTTTGCAATACAGAAAATAGATGTTGCTATTTTGTTCAAAATATAAAACTTAAATTTCATGCCCAGACTCTGGAATGTCTAAAGTTACTATGGATACCAACTTTATGATTTAAAAAAACTCTGGCATTTAGTCTTCTGTTCATATTTAAAACCAATAAATTATTATATTCCTGAGACATGTCAGTTTTCTGTGTAATGAATTCACTAATTTATAGATTCAGGAACACTATTGATAAACACTCTCAGAGGGCGCCTGGGTGGCTCAGTTGGTTAAACGTCTGTCTTCTGCTCAGGTCATGATCCCAGGGTCCTGAGATCGAGCCCTGCATGGGGCTCCCTGCTCAGTGGGGAGTCTGCTTCTCCCCCTCCTTCTTCTTCTCCCCCTGCTCATGCTCTCTCTCTCTCTGTCAAATAAATAAATAAAATCTTAAACAAAGCGAAACAAAACACTCTCAGTTCTGGGTTCTTTTTTGGGGCATAAGTTTGTTACACTATCTAGTTTCTTGGGAAGAAAAATTAAAATAGGCCATGGAGAGATGTTCTCATTATTTCCTATTCTCTTTTTCTGCAATTCTCTCTTTCCTCCAGGAAAAGATCCTGGAGGGAGAGACACCTTGGCTTTGACCATCCTACTACAGAGCCCTTGTATAGCTACTGTCCCACTTGGGTGGAGGCCTTTCACGGGGACAGCCTTCCCGCCCTGGTCTCCAGGGGCTCCCTGTCTCACTTCTTTACTCTATCCTTGGGAAACAGGTGATCTAACATGGAGTAACTATCTGATGGAATTTGCTTGGGTGCGAGCAAGATATACCTAATCTTTTGTCATGTACTCTCTTATGTGTAGGAAAGAATTACTGTAGGGGCTCCTGGGTGGCTCAGTGGGTGAAAGCCTCTGCCATCAGCTCAGAGTCCTGGGATCGAGCACCAAGTCGGGCTCTCTGCTCAGCAGGGAGCCTGCTTCCCCCTCTCTCTCTGCCTGCCTCTCTGCCTACTTGTGATCCCTCTCTATATATATCAAATAAATAAATAAAATCTTAAAAAGAAAAAAAAGAATTACTGTAATTCTGCCTTGTCCTTACAAATCCAATGCCATGGGAGGAAATCATGAAAGACGGCAATTTTCACCCCATTCAGCCAGTGCTGAGTGTTATTACATCTATGAAGCCTCCACTGGGCTGTAAACTCCAAGAAGGCAGAGATGATGCCTGAGTGAGCACCACTAGGTCTACTCAGACCCTCTCTGCTTGGCACATCACAGGTGCTCAGGAAAAAAGAAAAAAGGAAAGGAAAGAACAAAACATACAAGCAGATGTACTTACGGCAAATATAATGACTTTTCTAATTAAAATCCGTTCATAAGGTAGATCAATCTGTTATGAATGCAATGATGCTTAGATTTAAAAATATACTCTGTACGTTTGGCATATAGAAATTATGTAAGTGAACATGGTTCACATTGGAGGGTTTTGGAATTAACTTTTTCATTACTATTTTCCAGGCTTGTCAGAGTAACTATTCTTTGCTTTTACTAAAGTTTTTTCTTCTTTCGTTCCTGTTTTCTTTTCCCCCCAGCTCACCATAGGAACGCCTGAGGCATTGCAAAATAGATTTTAACTGGACAGCCTGAACTGAAGTCCGTGTAAGTGCTATAAATCAAATCCATTTGCTTGAGTAATTAGAGGGTAAATTGGAGACAATGTCATAGGTGTTAATGTTTCAATTTGAACAAGTGTTGCAGAAAAATTAAAAAGGGCAAACACTGCTTTCTAATTTTTTTTAAAGTAATCTTTATGCCCAGCCTGAAGCTTGAACTCACGACCCTGAGATCAAGAGTTGCGTGTTCCCCCGACGGAGCCAGCTGGGGGCCCCTGCTTTCTAAAACAGAAGCAAAAGTTATTGGCTTTTCTCCATTTTTGTGTTTATTACTCTATTTTCTGAATATATACCTGAGGTAAAAGGACAATCAAAATGACCGACAGATGAAGACCGTTTGGTTGTAGTCTGAAGCCGAAGTGGGGGCAGCAGACTTGCTTCACGTCCCATGGTTCTAGTTTTTTCTCAAATAGCAGGGTTTGTATCTTTTCATTAGTACATTCAGCAATCATTGTTTGTTCTTACAGGTACTAATACAGGCAGAAATTTAAAATTCGCACAAGCGACATCATTCTCTTGGGATAAAGATGTCTAAAACATCATTTCTCTACAATTGGTGTTTGGTTTTTTTTTTTTTTTCTAATTATATGAGCAAATATGACCCTTTGTCTTATATGGATTAGAAAAGCTCCAAAAAGCAAGAACACTGAATCACCCTGTTTTTTGTTTTCGTAATTGTTTTAAATTGCATACTCACTGGTATTCATGTTAGCATTTGAAAGATTATGTCTACCACAATTGGCCCTCTGCGGGAGCTGTGACTGCGTTGATCTGACTTCGGTTTTCTCTGGGCACTCTGAAATGAAAGGCCTATCACTTAGTCTAACTGACTACCTAAAAAAACCCTAAAAGGTGGGTATTTCTTCCTGGAAAATGCAAAAATTCTAAGGATGCAGGCTAAAACCACGTCTAAGATTTGCAAAGTAAACAGAACCTAGATCAGTGAAGGTGGTTTAGGATGGCAATAAATAAGGCCACACATATCCATTTTCATTGGGAAAGAATGGAATAGGGACTCTAATGGTACTGACTTTATAAATAACTCAATGCTCATTTTCTTATTTCAATGTTATCTCCTTAGCTTCAGAAAAAACACAAATATCAGAAAGCATGATTCATAATGTAAGAAAATATGCCTCCTTTTCTTAAATTATTTCCTTTTATAGTATTCTCTTTTAATTTTGTCTTTTATATTTTCTTAAAAATGCTTTTCTTTACATTCTGACTTTGACCATACTGGAAATTAATTTTGCCATTTTTTTAAAATTAAAAAATGTTCCAAGCTCTTTTTCTTAGATGTGATTCTGCCTGCTCTAACAGTCCTATACAAGCTTTAGAATTCTGTCTTTATTAACATGTAAAAAAAGCATTAGCCAATTCTCTCCATAGGAAGCCTCTTGTTTGAATAGGAGAGATGTGGGAACAGCTGCCTTCCACGGATCTGTGTGCCAGTGTCCACAGTGGCTGTGACCGAAGTCTGATAATCCAACTTTCGGAAAACCTACTTTTTACATTTTCAATGGCTGGGTACCCTGAAGGTTTTCTTCCCCAATTCCTTGATTATTACTTCTGCCTTTGCTTCTGTGTGAACACGTTTTAAGTTATGCATTGTCAGATTTATATAGAAACATATCATATTTAACCTCTGAATTTCCTCATGACAAAAGGTGAAGAGAGAATGTGGCGGATACACAGTCCCTCTCCCACGGAGTCAGCGAGTGACCCAGGCACACTGTCCTGCCCCCGACCCTCCCCCGTCACAATCTGCCAACAGAACCGTTGTAGCAATCTGCTTGAGCTCAGAGCCAAGGACTCAGGTCTTTGGAGATTTTGAGATTAATTTGGATTTGGCAAATGTCAGAGGGGATTGTGTGGTTAAATAATGCCAGATTATAGGACTTCTAGAATAAATGGAACCACATCTCTAAATATAAACTACACCTTTGCTGCTTGCTTGCTTGCTTGCTTGCTTGTTGGCAGAGTTTTGAACTGTGAAAAGGCCTATGGTGGTTTGTTAAGAATGAATAGCTATTACATGCTCTCTTCAAAGTCCTTAACTTGGCTTTATTAAAGTGATTGTACAATGATGGTGTGGTTATTACTAAACACATCAAAATGATCATAATCCACCCTCAGCTAAACAGTCTGCAGTTTAACAGTGGTAAGGAGAAAAAATAATGGATAAAGCATCAACATTAAGAATTAGCAAAAAAGTTGACATATTACCAAACATGTTTAGAAGCTCATATCTAATTCCACTGTCACTTGCTCTCTGAAATCTGCCACCTAGCTTAAGCAGTTCTACTTTCAGTTTTTTACTATTTTGGATAAAGTCCACACGGTGGATGTATTCCTAAGCACTGCAGGTAATTCTAATGAATGACTTTCCCCTAAATTCACTGTGCACCGTGTTTTGGACTAAAATTGTTTCATCCATTATTTCGGGATTCCCTAGAGCTTCCCAGCCCTGCCCAGGCCGAGAGTGACCAGTATGGAGCTTCAGTCTAGCGCTACATTTTAGGCAAGAGAGAACTCACCACACTTAATCCTATACATAAAATGTGAGAGGTGGGACAACATTTTAGACAGGAATTTTAGAACGAATGAGCTTTGATTGATTTCAGATTATTTCATTGAATCTGGAAAGAATGACAGAGGAAAGAGTAAACAAGTGTTAATAATTTACATTTCCATTATTATACAATGAATACATAATTTAAGAAATCTAGTTAAAATTTTAAAATGATTTATAACCAAATGTTTTTTGCCCTTTTCTATTGTTTTAAATATATATATTTAAACTTTCACATAGTGATGAAATGTAAAAATATTTATTTTGATTCAATCTGGAAAGCAGAGATGACTTCAAAAACACAACTGAAAGCTCTTGGAATGAATTTGAGAAATCGCTAGCTATATGGCAAGGCTCCTGTTTATTAGTAACACGAAAGAGAGAAGTTTAGGGCTTCAGGTAGGATTGCGGGGCTGCTGTTATCGAGGGGAAGCTGCGGATGGGTCTTATTGAGTCATACTGTCTCTTAACACCGCTTTCATTAACAAATCAGCCTCAGATGTGAAAAGGACTATTGTTTCAAAATTGCAAATTGTGCAGCTACCACAAAGAGTTGCAGTGAATGAGAGAAATAGTAATATTTCCATATACCAGAAATTCCCAGTGTGGGTCCTATGGAATACAAGCTCCTTGGAATGTTACTAGGTGTTACTCAAAAAAATTTCTCTGGCCAAATTAATCTGGAAAACACTGAGTTAACTGAAATTACATTTGTGTTTCTTCCCCTCTCCCCACTGCCCACCCATAGGACATTTCAATTAAAACCTTCTATGTGCTTATATACACTAACTTTTTAAGATAGTATGTTTCCCAAACTCATTCGACCATGGAACCCTATATTTGGAAGATCATCTTTGGAACTCGTGTTCGATGGAACACACTTTGGGGGAACACTGGATTCTATTACTCCTGCAGTGTTCAACTAAGTAGTTCAAAAGTCTAGATACCAATGATTTAATCTAGAGGCAATTAAGTAGGCCCCAGGGTGGTACCTAATAATCAGGTCATTTCTGCAGAGCTGGTTCAGGAATGCTGGTGTGACCGGCTAAGGCAATTTTAGGATAATATTAAGGGAAGATCAGTCTAATGATGATGGATCAAAGGAGGAAAAAAATCATTTCTGAAATCATGGAAGAATAAAGCTCCATCCCGAGCGTGTGTTCACATACTTTCAAATGCACAGTGAAATGTTGCCCTTTCTAAACCTTCTTCGTTGACACAGTTGTAAGAGTATTAGATCTGGCAATAATTCAGGGGGAAAAAAATCCGGAAAATCAAGATATACTAGGCAAAGGAAAAAGTGATCACTCCCTTGTGTATCCCTCATTTATTGCTGGATATCCCAATGATCCAATTCAATGATGTAATCAGTTTCCCAGAATTTCCCAGAATTGAAACCACGCCATCATCCTCATGCAATCCCGTTTGCACAGAATGTATGTGGGTTGAAATCATTACAGTTGTATGAAATAAGCCTTGTTTCAAATCACCCAGATTGCATATGCTCCTTCACTCTAGAAAATCTTGTCTATTACATAGACAAGATTCAAGAGGCCAGTACCTTCTAAGGCAAGAAATAGAATGTAGCCACTGGTTACTGGTTATGTGTACATACGCACACAGTCACGTCGTAGTAGAATTAGACTGAATTAGATATCAGAGCTCAGTGCCTTGGGCAAGTTGGTCACATAAAATGAATGCAGGTCTTAGGAACTAGATTTGGAGTTTTTAATGTAAGTATTGTTTATTCCTTTAATCAGAGAATTGCAAATACAGTGAGTTTTCAAAAAAGTTTTCCCTATCTTGTCCTAACCCTCCTCCCCTAGTCCCAACCCATGTTAAGAGTACAAATTGCCAGTGGGGCAGCAGCGAGGAGCGGTGCAATCATGAGATCTGAGCTTGGCGTCCTGCTGGGGGCTCGTAAGCATGTGGTCATTCATTCCCAACTTCATTTCTAAAAGACTGTAAAACCATCCCAAAATTTGGCACCATGGGGCTATTGGCAATGCGAACTCGGGCTGGGGAGTCTGGGCAGCCTCATGTGACAATTCCAAAGCTTTGGCAGTGCTGTTTAGGGAAGCTTCACATGCAAACTTCTCAAATCAAGTTCCCTAAAGGCTAGATTCAACTTTTCCCTTGTCCCTAGAAAATGAGCTACAGGGCACCACGGGGGTGATGTCTGCAGACCCGTAACAGCTGGACAAGGGGCAGAGAGAGAGCTCCAAGATGGGGGGAGGAAGCAAAATTCTCTGATTTTAGACATAACTCTTAATCAAATAGCTACTATTTTGCCTAAAATGTCTGTCTTTAAAAAATCTACAAGCCAAAACGGGAGGAAAAGAGGCAGAAAGAAAGGGACTAGGAAATGCACACACTACATGGTTAAAGTCAGAAACGAATAATTCTACAAAGCGAACTGTAGAAGACACCCGGTAACCTCAGCTGGAGGGGGAGGCGAGCACTCCTGCCCTCGGCACCATGAGGAAGACTCTGCGCAGGGGAAACAAACACGAATCTCCTGCAGCTTTGCTTGTTTATCCTCACCGAAACATGTCTATTTTCATTTTAGACAGTAACAATGATCGTGGAATTTAAAAATCTCTTTCCTTTGTCAATATGAATTTTAGGGTTAAGTTAAAAATAAAAAAGGAAATTGGACTGTGTAGCATAAAATGCTGAAACTGCTTGTTCCTGACCCTCAGTTAGATGGTGGGCTTTGGTAACTCTCCAGAGTGAGAATGTCCTAGATCTCCAAGCAAGCTCAGGCCACCGGGCTTGCCCATCCCATCACTGAGCACAACCAGCCTGTCTCCTACCTTTCTCTCCTGACCCCTGCCCCAAATACAGGAGTTCACTGTCTCTCAATAGGCAAATATTTCCATCTAAAATGGTGACAGGTATTTTGTACTAGAAAATTCTATAGCTAAAAAAAAAAAAAAAAAAACAGGGTTCTAATTCTATTGTTGGAAATTCTAATGTTACAGTTTACAAAAGTGAGCAAATCGCTTGGGAAACCATTATTAATTCTCATTGCAGTCAAAGGACGGTGAGTGCTTGGAGGAATTGAGACAGGCTGCAGCCCTTGGCAGCCAGAAGGGAATCTTCATCCTCCCAAGTTCTCCCCTGGAACCTGCTTCGGGAAAGCTCCACAGTTGAAGAAGGGCAGGGGAGGGAGCGGCACTGTGGGCTGCAGGTGGCCAGTGAATTGGACTTTCAAGAAGCTCTAACGACAAGTGCCCACTTGAGAAGGACAAAACCAGGTGGACACCTTGACATTTCAGACCCAGAGGGATGGGGACACAACAAAAATCTCGTCTGGTTTTTTGAGCCACCTCAGTCAGGCAAACAGGCTGACCCGGCACTCTCTGTCAATTAATTTACAGAATACTGAGATTGGAAACATGACTTTGGTGACAGGACATGAAGAGCAGCAAGTTTGGCCCCGAAATAACTCTGAGCCACTTAACAATACAGATTTGAGCTTGAATTCTCTGCCGGCGTGGTTGCCACGGAATGCAGGGCAGTGTGGGGCGGGTTGTACTTGCCTGGGGAAAGCTACCTGGTGTGGACAGTGATCTGCAACCTAACTTTATGGGCGGCTGCCTTTCCACTGTCAAGGAGAAGCACCTGCCAGCATTTTGTCACCAAATGCCTGACCGCGCTGGGAACTGTGTACTCGGCTTCAAGAACACACACGCAGTTCTAGGCTGTGCTTCTCAGAACACCGCTTGAAAGACACTTGAAAGCTACTAGGGCAGCAGAGTGGGGAAAAAACTCCCAGCCCAAAAATGGCCGCTGGAGCTTAGTTCAGGCCGGTGACTGCCCCAGCTTTCTCTCCTAATGCAAACAGCAGATTTCCCAGGGTGCACTGTGACTTACTTGGCCGCTATTTCCCTCTACCCTTAAAGATTGAAGAAATTATGGTGTTGTGATTTGCTTTATTCATTTCCCCTAATAGGTTTCTTGGTAAGACAAAAAATCATGGTGTCTGGTGGTGAAGTTTCACAGCTGCCTATTACATAAGGTAAGGTAGAAGCAAAGGTTAAGGTCATGCACGATTAGGATAAACACACGAAGACGGGTCAGGCTGTACCCAGGGTCTATTTCGGTAAGAAAGGAAGCCAGGGGAAAAGGTTATGTCTGCTGTACAGGCGGCTCTCACCCTCCCCACTTCCCTCCGTCTCCGAAAGCAGCCACGGAATAATAAACCATTTCAAATCTGTGTCTGGGCAGCTGCTGAGCAGAAAAGCCGCACTCAGGAGGACAAAGCCTTCTCAGGATGGCTCTGCCTCTCAGCAGCGGGCATCGACCCGTCCGCCCAGACTCCTGGGGGCCGCGACGGCCCGTCTCCCGCTGCTCTGGAGGTCTGCCTCGTGCATCGCTCCGAGAGGACAGAGTCTGATGCCTGGAGAATCCTGGAAGAGGTCTTGAAAAGAATCCCAAAGGGGAGAATATATGGCACATATGCCGTTGACGTCATACATGTGAATCTACAGCTATATATTCATAAATTTGAACATCGGAGGAAAGAATTGGGAACACACGAAGAAATCGTTTCCAGCCTCTCGGCTATGTGGGCCAAGAGCACCCTGGGTTCATTACTGCATATAGACCTGTGACCAGCAGGGAGGGGAACCCCACGTCTAGGCGGCTGACCCTAACTGCAACTCCCACGCCTTTCACTACATTAAAAGAGACCAGTGTGTTTGGAGTCCTTTAGTCGAAGGCAGCCGAGACCCGGAAGGGTTCACTGCTCTTCTGTTTTGCTGCTATTCCTGAACTTCACCACCATGACTGTTATGTTGTCAGGGCAGCCTCTGTAAAATGACTGTAAAACTATGCTCTTAGCCCCAAAGTGAGGTTCATCCAAGCGCTCCTTGATGAATCGGACAGCTTCTTCATTGCTGAAAGCATCCCAGAGGCCATCTGATGCCAAGATCATGAACTCGGGCTGGAGCTTGTCCAGGTCAAAGGTCAGGATATCTGGGTCCGGGATGACCACATTGAGATTTTTCAGCGGATAATCCCCCAGGGACCGAGACATGGCCAGGATTCCCTGGACTCTCCAGGAGCCATTGAAACTGATAAAACCACCTGCAAAGACAGAATGAGCCCATTAGCTTGAGCGGCCGATATCTCACCCACACGGTAGAGTCTGGGGGCACGTACACAAGGCTCACCTCCTGCGTGTGCCCCCCTCACCTCCCCGGGCACCACCGGGAAGGAGTAGCCTTCCTGCCACATGGCTCGAGGTTTCACACTCTACCAGGAGATCCTCATGTCCTCATCCTGGGCATCTTAAAGGCTCTGAGGAATATATCAGTAAAAATACTGCGGGTAGGAAGATACGTAGAGGTGAGGGCATCGGTTTTAACTTAACAACACCTTAGCGGCTCACTGACTGACAGTAGGGAGCCCCAGGGTAGGGATTCAAGGACAATGGCCAAAGAGTGCTGAAAGGCACGAGGACGGGAACAAGAGACCACCACTGGGCGACTTCATTTAGCTTGAGCCGCCCTTCGGTGCATCTAGATCTCAAAACAGCCCCCCAGATAGGATCGGGATTAAAGAAGGATATATTTTAGCCCAGTGGTAAAAAGCTCAGGCTCTTGGGTTGGACTGCATAGATTTGATTCTTGGCTCTGTCATTTCAGATGAGAAGCCCTAGCTTTCTAATTCTAGGTTACCCTGGCTACACAATGGGGACAATAAGAGTACCTTTTCCACTGAGTTGTGAGAAATAAAGGAGTTATTCCTTATAAATCACTTAGCCTAGTGCCTGCATATCACATGCACTCCATGCACTCAGTATTATCCACTATTATTTTTTCTTTAAGGGAGCTAGAACTTCATTCATGCACATACTATTTGTCAGATATCTATTAAATGTATACTCCGTGCAAGGCAATTTGCAGGCTATAAAGTTATGGAAGATCCAGACCTCTCTCTAAAGAAGTAGATAGTCTACCAGAAAGGAAAAGCTACATGTATTAACAACTATAAGCACAAAGTGGCATTCTTTTGGGAAGAAACTAGTACCTGTTCAATGCCGTAGTCAGATGAGGGAGGAGCAATGATATCTGGTTGTGATGATCAGGGAGGAGTGAGCAATAAAGCAGGGCTTTGAACAATGAGTAGGACTTCTATGGGCAGGGACGTAGGAGAACATTCCAGGAAGAGTGGTCTAGTAGGCAAGAGCATGGGCTCCGGAGTCAGTGTCCTGGGTCTCAATTCTCCTCTCACCATTCATTAGCTGTGCATCCTTGGGCACACATGCCTCTTTGAGGTTCTACTTCCTCGGTTGTAAAATGAGGATAACGTTCTCAACCTCATCAGGTAAGTAAAGAGAAAGCGTATATAAAGAACTAGGCTTGGCTCCCAGGACAGAGTGAGCAAACAATAAATGGCAGCTGATATCATTGCTGTTGTTGGAAACAACAAAAGGAGTGAAGACAGAAGGACCAACATATATTTGGCCCCTACTGGTCGCAGTGTATTGTGACACCGAGCGAGACAGGGAAAGGTGCCCGGAAAGGAGGGCTGAGGTCAGAGAAAATACTCATAAAGGTAATAAAACCAACCACAGTCCCTTAAGCCTTGTTATAAAATATACCCTTGACACAGGCTAGATTAACTTCCTTGGAGACAGTGTCCAAATTGGCTTCTGTAAAGCATCCCTGGGGGGTGGGTGTGCAGGTGGGGGGTACTGCAGGGATGAGAAAAGAGGATAAAATGGGAATGCCATTTCAGAAGGGCATGTGGGATGCTAAGATGACATCTCCAGGTATCATACACACATCCTTGCCTGTGTTTCCACAAGAGTAGGCTAACTGAATCTTAAGTCCAGGGTCACAGCAGACTCATGGGGAAACGGTGTCTTTCTAAGTAAGGAAGCCAGAGTATTCGCGCATAGTGCTTGCCGCTCATCAGAGCTTGACAGATACTCCTAAAGCATCGTTTGTTCCATCCCACCAACAAAAACCCTGACTAAAGCTGTCATTAAAAATTATTCTGCATCTCAAGCAGTTACTGAAGCAGGAGGTTGTAATCAATTTCAACACTTTTTGACTCAACAGTAAGTCTCCTACTGTGAAAACTCAAATGTTGATTAGGTTCCGGGCAGAAGCTGACCTGTAGAGACCGAGAGTCAGCTGCAATTACCCTGGGCAGCAGGGGCCCATTCTGGTTAGAGACCAGGGTACGTGAGCTCCCTTCCAACAGCTGGCGTAGCCTGCAGAGCCTACACGCGGCAGTTGTCAGTCTGGAGAGGCAGGGATCCCTCTTTTCCGTGGGCAGAAAAGAATCCCCCGAAGTGAATCATGAAAATGTAATCATCAACTGATAATCTTCCTTCGAGTCTTTGTCCTGCTGTCACCTAATGAGGCCTGTAGTGACCACCTTCGATACTCCCCATTCCCTTGCCTGCTTTATGTCTCTTCATAATGGTTATCGCTTTGTAATATACTAGATAATTTCCTTATTTTTACTTATTTATTGTTAATGTTTGTCTACTCCATTCCCCATCCCATCCCAATTCCAGAATGTAAGTTTGTATCCCTAGTCTCTCGATGTTGAAAAAAATGAATGAAAAAGGACCCCTCCCTCCTGCCGACCCCAGAATATTTACTTGTGCCCGGCACTGAGCTAGATGCTGGGAGTATGGAGAGGAACAAGACCAAGTCCTGCTGTCAAAGAGCTCACAATCAGGAAGGCAGAACAGATAAGAGAGTCAAGTATGTCCATACATTGTGAAAGGTAACCCGATAGGTTACCCACGCAGGATGTTGGGAAAATGAAGGGGCACCTACCTAGACTGGGGGAACCTCTGGTGCAGTGACAGGGAAGCCTTACCAAAAGGATGCCCTTAAACTGGGTCTTCAAGGACAAGGAATTGTTATCCACTGGCTGGTGGGGACGGCCCTCGCCAAGGCATAGAGCTAGCAGAAACATGGTTCCTTCGGGGAACGGCTACTTTGTAAGGCTGGAGGGAAGCGGGATATGGCAAGCAGGAGCCCAAAGATCTCATTAGCCTTTAAACTAGTAAAGGGCTTTTTGGGGGGCTCTTCTGGAATCTTTGGCCATGAGGAAGGTCAAGTTTGACGGCCATTTGACAAGAAATGTCACAAAGTCAACTCTCAGCTACGTCAGCAGCAGCCTCTGGGCTACTAATCATGGGGTAACCGAATATCATATCCCCCACACGCAATCCAAGCAAGCCGCCTTGTTCCCCGAACAGGACGGCAGGCCATACTTGGAGGCATTCGCAAGCTCACCAGCTCTCTTTATCCTCTTTCTCTCCTTCAGTTGGTAAGGCTTGTGATCATGAGACAGAGGAATGGCGTTCCCGTCCTTGTCACACAGGACCCCTCTCGAGTCACCCACATTGGCCACCGTGAGGTCCTTATCTGACAAGAGAGCGATCAGACACGTTGTACCTGAGAAACCAGAGAGAGAGGCACTGTCAGAGGTCAGCAGCGCATTGAGATTCGGCCATTTCCTGTTGTTACCGGATTCTTCATTCAAACCGCTCCTGCTGGGTGAGAATTTAACTCCAGACACTCCAGAGAACGACGGCTGTTCACTTCAGCAACACTGATCAAATCTGACAGTGAATTTTCTTAACCATGTTAGGATGTTACTGAAATAGTCTAAGATAACATTATCATTTCCCCAAATCATTTTTGTTTCTGCTTCTCTTAATTTAAACACATATCACATTTAAAAGGATTAGGAGAGAATCAAAATCAGTTTGAAGCTTCTGACAATTGATAGATGTTTTCTGCTTCTCACTGGTGCCTAATTTCGGTGGAATCCCAGTTGAAAGTGGGGAGGGGAGGGGTCGCGTGGGCTCCTGGGCTGGAGGGTCTGGAGGAGGCAGTAAATGACAGAAGCCAACAGCCCCATCCTATGGCGCCGTGAGGAGCTGCCGATACAAACTTGCCTAGACAGAGTCTGACACAAAGACTGGTAGCCAAAAACAGGTCAGCTCCGGGGTGTGATGGGGGCAGCCTGTAAAGGCAGAAGCAGAAAAACCTCCAGTGATGACAGAAATGAGATCTAGGTAGATGGGAGGCAGGGGTTGGGGAAGTTGGAATCAGAAGGGGAGCCAAACTGATGACCTGCTTGCCTGGAAACTATACAAGACACAAAAGGACAAGCTCTTCTCAAACCCCTCTTGAAATGAGAATGGATAAAAGCAAACAGAGATGGGCAGTCCGGTCCACCTGGAGCCTGGCCCTCTTTCCTGCCCGGTGTCCTCTGTCCAGCTCTTCCCTTTCTCCTCCCTCCTTCCCGACAGTGTCACTGAGTATGCAAATGCCTGCTGAAATGTACAAGCCAGTAAGCTGTTGCTTCAAAATGCTAACACCTTTGCTTGTGAAAATTCTCCATCAGTGTCTTCATTAATATTTCCCTCCTCGTTTAGAAGGTCATAGTCTATAACAGAATGTAAACTGCGTCTAAACAGCTCTTTAGCCTTCACAGAACAATAAACAAGACTGAATGCTTAAGTGGACATAAAGAATAAATACAGGTCAATATCAAGAGCAGGGAGAATGATGAGAATATTTAGCATATTTGGGTAATATTTCAGTGTGAAATTCCATTCTTTAGCCTATTTAACTCAAAACTGCCTTGATCAGAAAGGGAAATAGATGAAATATTGGTTAACTCAGGATTTCTGATATGAAAAGCTTAGTGAAAGAAAAAAAAGACTAATCTTAGGGATTCCAAGCAAACTGCAAATCTTTCACCTTTAAAAAAAAACACTGTAAAAATGAAAATGTAAACACAAAAACAATTCATAGAATTAGAAAGCGTTATTCTTGGTTTTTGCTATTAGTTGCCTTTTGGTCTTCAATCATTCTCACTTTGTCTTCAAGCAACCGATTGGGTTAACTTGTCTAACACAATCAGAGACTATAAGGCACATTCGTAAAGTCTGAAGGTGAAATAGAAATTTTCTTGAATATTGCAGGGCTTGGGGGTAGGGCATTCATAGACCTCTTTGAGCTGTCTCTTTGGCCCTCTTGGCCTCTTTCCTTCTCACTCTGCACACTCTGAGAGACCATGGTCGTGACCTTGGCCTGCAGGACCATCTAAGCCTGTGCCACGAGCCTGGTTGACACTCCTCAGATCCATATCAACTGGCGTGGAGATGTTTCGATTCGCCTGTACTGCCGGGGGTCCAGGGAAGGGCTCTGTGGCCTCCCCATGAGAAGAGCGGGGGATCCACCTGGCCCTGGGCCCTTTCCCCACCCCATTGCAGCACAGCAGCTTTACACCGATCTGCTGGCCATACTGAGCGGCCACGTAAGTCTTTTCTTAACAAAAGAGGGAAGGGAGAGGTCATTTCTACAGCTAGAAAAAAACCTGAAATGTAATCGCATATGTGATTAGGAATCACTGAAGGCTTTTAAGCAGGATAGTGTCATGATGAGAAGTGTTCTAAAAGATCGTTTCCGTGGCAATATGGAAGATAAAGTGGAACCAGGGAGAAAGATAGAGATAATGAAGATCTGAATTAATGCAGTAAACATGGAGATAGAGGGTAGGAGACAGTTTATTTAAAACCTGAAAGGAGAAGTCATAAAGAATGAAGGAAATAAAGGAGAGGGGAACAAGTCTAGGGTAATGTCCTACTATCTAGATGGAGGGAACTGGGTGCTCCATAGACAAGGACTTAAGGGGATGTCTGCTTGGGGCTTCTGGGAGAGGCTTTCTCTCTCACTGAAGGAGAAACAACGAAGGAAATGACCCACTTCTTCGGTCCAGTGTTGGCTCAGGTGTTTCCCAGAACTGTGGCAGCCACTTTGAACCATGAGGCGACATGCCTCGGGGTCAAGGCACTCTGCTGTGCGTAGAGCAGACAGGTAAAGAGTCTGAGTCCCTAAGATATCACGGAACTGATGAACCAGCATGAAATGGACTTGTTCTGTGAGACATCAAATATCTTTACTGCTTATGGCTTTTTAAGTTGGATTTTTCTGTTCCTTGTAGCATCCTCACTGGTTCAGGGGCTTATAGTCCAATAAGGGGGTCTATGGGTAGATTTCGAGTGGCTGCCTTGATTTACTCACATGTAAGATTCATGGCCTGCCAATTCCTTTGTCAAGGACACAATTCCATTGTTTCTGTGGGTAAAAGAGATCTGTCTCAGGAGGTGGATTTCAGAAGTTTACTGCTTTGAAGCAGTGGGGACTGTCTCTGTTAGCAACAAAATCTTAGGCCTGGCCAAAGTGGGTGAGCCCCAGATGGTAGAATGAGAGCTGCAGGCAGGTTTTAGGATCACTGAAATGTCACCATTCCTTCTCTGCAGAAACCTGCCTGATTCCTGGATGGAGGCCCGAGCATAATCTTTAAAAAAAAAACTGCTTCGCTGTAAGCAATTTTCGTTTGGGCTTTGCAGTAGTGGTTTGGGGTTGCAAGAGACAGTTTATAATGTAATCTTACTTTGCTGAACAAACTACCTTGTTGCTGAAAGCCTCCAGAAAAATATCGTGTCCAAGAGAAAATGGACAAAAATCTCCTTTTCTTTTGCTTGCATGAGAAAAAAATACCCCCCCAAATTTTGGCTACAAGTTTTGATATAAAAGATTTATTCCACAATAGTACTATTTATACCAGGTCTGACAATTATTACTTAATACCTCAGGATGTTTCTATATTAACAATTTAATCTAGAAGAGAACGTAATTGCAAATCTGGAAGATATCTTGGAAATTTAACCTATTAACCTCACTTCACAGATTAAAAAAATGAAAAGAGTGAATTCACACAGACTAGACTTCGACGTCCTAATCGAGCGAGGTCTGGCAAGTTATTTAACTTTTAAGCCTCAGAAAATGGCACCACAATCCAGTTACTTAAGCTAGGAGTCATCCTACTATCTAGATGGGGGGACCTGGGTGCTCCATAGATAAGGACTTAAGGGGATGTCTGCTTGGGGCTTCTGGGAGAGGCTTTCTCTCTCACTGAAGGAGACACAATGAAGAAAATGACCCACTTCTTCGGTCCAGTGTTGGCTCAGGTGTTTCCCAGAACTTCGGCAGCCATTTTGAACCATGAGGCGATATGCCTTGGGGTCAAGGTATATTGTTTCTTTTTTTTTTTTTTCCTAATTCCTGACATTCAATCCCTCATTAAGTTCTGCCACTCTTACTTCTAAGGTACATCTTAAACCCTTCCAGCTCTCTTATTCTCACTGCATTGACTCTGGTCTAAGCCACTGCCCTTTCTAAGTGCTGCTATTTCAGCAGTCAGGTGAAAAACAATGGTGGCTAGGTCCTGCATGGTCTGGCCCCCACCCAAACTGTCCAACGTCACATCATACTACTCTTTCCCTCCCTTCTGCTGCCCAAATATGCCAATCCTTTTGTTGTCTTCTGCTCCCTCTGCCTAGTATATTTCCCTGTCTTTGACAGTGGCTGACTAATGCATATGGGATGTCTTAGTACAAGTGTGACATCATCAGACAGATCTTCTCTGATGAGGTGGATCTGATCTCCTCTTTACTTCCCCCTCTGCCCTCACAACACACAATTGTGTAAATATCTTGTATATTTATTTAAACAATTTAATTAATGCCAATCCGACCCTACACAATATAAACTTCACAAGGGTAAAGACATTGCTTGTTTTCCCTACTACAATGCTGATGCCTAGAACATGGCAGGTACTCAATATTTGCTGAATAAACAAATTAATAGATGAATGAATAACTAATCACACACTGTCTCTCTGATCCCAATCTGACATAATGCTAAGCTCCTTCTGACTTGCTCTGAACATGTCCACCTAGGTCAATAATACAATGCAAACCATCTACCAGATACTGCCGCATCAGGGAGATGCTCAACCGTAGCAAAATACATTTTACACATGGGTCAAAACATGAGGACCATCCTATACAGGTATAACCACGTTCACAGGCACGCTGACCATAATTAGAGAGAGATTCCTGCCCAGGCCTGTCCCGAGTTCTTCCCTCCAGCCCAGGCTCCTTGTCCAATAGAAATGAAACATGGGTAGGGCTTCTGTCCTCACCAAGCCCTCCAAAGCCGTGGCACCTTGTAAAGTGATGAAAGTGCCTCATGATGGTCATTACACGCACATTCTGTGTCTGCTTCTGACCTCGATTTGTACATGAGCAAGTCAGGCACAGTTTCATGTTGTCCTGTTAATTCTTGTCTTCTTTAGGGAAAACTCACAAATGCAAATTAGTCATTAGTCTATTCCTCTATACCAGCATTCTCTCCTCTGATTTAATTTCTGGGAGGCAGACAGAGTAAAGGCACACAAGAAAATGTCTTCTAGACTTATCTAAATATTCCGGTTAAGTAATATTAGGCACTTCATCCACTTGGTGAGTTGAGTTTGAGAAAACGTAAATCCTTTTTTTGTTCTTTTAAGTGGACTCCACATGCAGTGTGGAACCCATGACCCTGAGATTAAGACCTGGGCTGAGATCAAGACCTGGACGCTTGACCGAGCCACCGGGGCGTCCCGAGGAAAATGTAAATCCTACTGGAGGTTAAGTAACTTGGGTTAGTTAGTTCAGGCATCTTTGGAAACCTTAGTTATCAATATTTTTAAAATTTAGTTTAATTAACAGCCAAGTGGTAATAACAATTTGCTCAGCACTATAAACACCACTGAGTGGCTCAAAAACACACTTGTAGTTGATTTTCTGACTCGTCAGGGTGGGCGAGGGGCAGGCATTATTCCTCTCTTTGAGCAGACAGGAAAATGGGGCGCAGAGACTTTCAGTGTCTTATCCACGGTGACACTGCTCAAGGCATATGTATTGCGTGACTACGTGACTAAAAAACCTGGCAATCCAGAGTGATTACTCTAGTAATAACAACGATAGACCCTATGACTGAAGTTTTTCATTATAATGCCAAACACTTACTTACATTGTGTAACTTCATCTGCACTACCCTTGAGATCAGGCATAGTTATCCCCACTTTCCAGATGGGGAAACTAGGTCTCCGGTTGTATAACAAGCCGGCCAGGTCACACACCTGGACAGTCTGACTCCACTGTAACGATCAGCACTTCTTCCTGTTCTAAGCTGTTCTCCTCCTACACCCACAAGTAAAAGATTTCCGTGACCTGTTTCTACATTTCTGCTTTGAATAGTCTTCATTAACTTGCCCCCTTTTACAGTGAATACGTTGGTGCAAGTCACAGAAAAGTCTGTGAATCAGGAAAAAAACTTGATCATGTAATATGAAATTCCTGTAATAGAACTGTGGCTATATTCACTTAAACGAAGCTGGTACAGCGAAAATTCTCAATGACGATCAATCAGAAGGCAGCCAAAGCGGTCCGAAATCAAAAACAAGTCGCTGGGATGAGCTGACCTCTAGGTCCTTTTCAACTTTAATATTCTGTTGCTCTTGAATTGGAGCTGCATACTCCAATGCCTCCAGGGAAGAACGCCAGGTATAAGAAAAAGCTTGTGGCCCTCTTGGCGGTGCTTTATCCTCCTACGGTAGGAGCACAGCTTCTGAAGTGTTTTCTACTCTAACAGAGGGCAGGCAGGAGGATAAGGAACAAGGGACCTCGGGTGTCGATGTCAGGCACACAACACAGAATGTGTGCGGGGCTTGCGGGGAACACACGCGAAGGGGGCAGCAGGTCCTCCGCCGTGAAGGGAACGCAGGCCCCTTGTGTATAGTTCTTCAGATTTTTTTTAAAAGTTCATTTATTTAAATAATCTCTATACCCAGTGTGGGGCTCGAACTCACAACTCTGAGATCAAGAGTCACGCGCTGCTCTGACTGAGCCAGCCAGGAGCCCCTTCCTTCAGATTTTTTAAGGGAAGCCATTATTATGTGAACTCTCCTGATTTTTAAATATTGGCAGCCTTTATTTAAAAAAAAAAAAAATCACACAGGGGTGCCTGGGTGGCTCAGTGGGTTAAAGCTTCTGCCTTCGGCTCAGGTCATGATCTCAGGGTCCTGGGATCGAGCCCCGAGTCGGGCTCTCTGCTCGGCGGGGAGCCTGCTTCCCCCTCTCTCTCTGCCTGCTTCTCTGCCTACTTGTGATCTCTCTCTCTCTCTCTCTGTCAAATAAATAAATAAATCTTTAAAAAGCCAAAAACAAACCAAAAAAAAACCGGGCACGAGCCAGGAGGCTTTTGCTTGCAAGCCAAACAAAAGGCAACTGTGGTCAAATGATTCTTTGACTCTTTTTGGGCCAGGATGATGCCTTCCTTATTCATTGTTGTGTATATATTTTTTTAAATCAGAAAGTCCTTTAAAAGAAAGTTCCTTGTTCTTTGTGCTGTCATAGGACGTACTGATGGGAGCATCGGTACGACTCAAACTTTGGACTTTGTAAATATACATATTCTAACCATGTAAATATTCATACCCTTATTTTAAAAATATATTAGCAGGGTTATCTAGGTAATGAGATTTTAGACTACTTTGTTTTCTTTATGCTTTTTTGTGTTAAGATGAACACGATATGTCATTGAAAACCAAAAGGTATTCACAATACTTCCGGAGCAGATCTGCTGCGTAAAGCAAAGTATACAAAACATAAAACAGGACAAGCAGAGCTGACAATCTAGGGATAGGTGGAAACAAAGCCCAGGAGAATAGCAGTGACCATGGTGACAGCAGCACTGCCCACAGACAGTTCAAGTTCAGATTCAAATTCTACCACAAGTGACTATCCATCAATGACTCAGTGACAGACAAGCAAGCCTCAGCTGCCTTTGGGCCCCGCACTTCCCCCACCCCCTGCCCAACAGCCTCACCTTATCTCTAGCAGAGCTACCTTCAGCTTCTATTCAGAGCAGAACTCCCTGTCCCGGTGCCAATCAAAGCACATTACCCTCAATCCCTTGCACTCCCCACCCCCACTTTCTGTATGCCCACAGCTGTGATTTAAAAATTGGAGTCATGAGGGGCGCCTGGGTGGCACAGTCAGTTAAGCATCTGACTCCTGGTTTCAGCTTTGGTTGTGATCTCAAGGTCGTGATCTCAAAGTTATGAGATGGAGCCCCATGTCGGGCTCTGCTCAGTGTGGAGTCAGCTGAAGACTCTCTCTCCCTGGGGCGCCTGGGTGGCTCAGTCGGTGAAGCGTCTGCCTTGGGCTCAGGTCACAATCTCGGGGTCCTGGGATGGAGCTTTGCATCATCTCTCACTCAGCAGGGATCCTGCTTCTCTGTCTCCTCCTGACTCGTGCCCAGTCATGCTCGCTGTCACTCTCTCTGTCTCTCTAATAAATAAATAAAATCTTAAAAAAAAAAAAAGACTCCCTCCCTCTACGCCCCCCTCACATGCTCTCTCTCTAAAATAAATAAATCTTAAAAGAAAAGATAAAAATTGGAGTCACGAGAATCCTTATTTTCTGAAACTCACCTTGCCACAACATTTTCTAATTCAAGAGACACTGTAGTTTTATTTCTTCTTGGAGTAGGAGTGGGAGGCTGCAAAATGGGGAAAACCGGGTAGAATGAACATGGTTTAGGAGCTTTGCTTCATCATGCTCCAGAACACGCTCCCACACAATGCCACATAGTGAGCCCCCTCTGTGACATCAAGTCTTTTGCAAAAGTAAAAGGAAAGGTTCCATTTTTTCTTTAGGGAACAAGAGATCGGGGTTGGGGTGGAGAAGAGGTCACCAGCAGTAGGGAAGGGAAGGGGAAGGGGAGAAGGGGACACACACACACACACACACACACACACACACACACGTGCCTAGGAGAGAGGATTTCAGTGAAGGTATTAACTGTCTAAAGGCCATTCGATGTATGCAGCACAGGAAAACCAACACATTTATAGGAAGAGGGGAAGTAGGTTTATCTTGTGAAGTTTTGACAACGAATGTTAGCTCAATATCACAATTTCAGGGCCTAGATGACATCAGGGCGCGGTGACTGACAGAAATTATATTGGTGAGCAACATATTGGAAAAAGGGCAGGCGAAGGCAGTCATGAATGAAAGAATCATGGGAACGATAAGATCACTGTCAGTGGGGACTTCCAGCCTCACCTCCCACAGCCACCACTGTGTTGAGCCCTGAAACACAGATAAAGTGCCAGTAGTTTGTAGATAAGACTCCCTGGCCCCCATCCCCTGTCTGCATCATCTTAAAGTCTGACCTGCCCAGAGCTTGTTCGCCAGTCTTTATTGTAATAATTAATGCCATGGCAGAGACAGACCTGTCAAGGCCGATGTGTTGTCTGGAAAACTAAAGAGGGAGCTCTCATCTTGCCTTCTTTATTCCTTTTCTCTCATGTACTGCCTGAGTCCTTGTAGTCCCTGCTGTCAATTCTCTCAGACGCAGGCACTCTTCACCGTTGTGTTAATGTGCATAGCTGGGCGGGGAGAATCGCCATTCATTCTGCTAACTCCGTGCACAAAGCTATTGAATTAATACTAATTAACGATCCATACTAAAAATCAAGAGTTCCACTGTAATGAGTCTTGTAGTAGTAATGAGCCTGAAAGGTATTTTACGCTATGAGAGCTTTTAGTAGGCAGTGTTCAGAAAGAGATCTATGAGAGGCTTGTACCAGCCAAGGGCTGAGAACTACCACATACTGACCATTTATTGTGAGTCAGGCCCTGTGCCCAGTCCTTGGCATATGTAATTTCTTTAATCTTAACAGCCTATGAGGTACTATTATGTCCATTTTGCAGGTGATAAAACTGAGAGTAAGGGATTAGCTCAAGGTCCCACAGCTAGTGAGTGGCGGAACTCAACCAGTGTCCTGCCAGAGAGTCTGTTGCTTTCAACCTTGTGGTAGGCTGTTGCTAGCCCACATTTAATGGTTTTGTGCAAAGGAGAAAGAGGTTATTTCTTCCCTGAGACATTTTACTACCATCTCCATAAAATCACTAAAATACATATTCCAGTTGAGAATGACTGCAGCGTGAACGGTGCCTCTTAGAGCCATGGAGTCAAACCTGCACAACGATATGGGGAGCCCTGCTTCTAGGCCATTCCTTGCCCCCACCCACCTCGGGAAGAAAGCCACTATAGGAGAAGGCCACGTGATGAGGAATTCCAGCAGAAGAGCACATTAGAGCTTTCTACTTCACAGTGACTGGTAGGAGCCCCAAAGCCAAACTGAAGAATGAAATATCGTTAGCAACATCTCTAAGGCCACATGTGGATGTCACTGAGGACACATTAAGGATTTCTTTACTCAAGATCTGAAGTACTAGTATGGCAAACTATCTTTGCGGGTTTTCAAAGGGAGGAAACAGAGACGGGACACACCCGTAAATGCAGGGAGGCTTATGGGAGTCCCTGGACGGGGCACTGACAGGAAGCTCCTCCAAATCGCACCTTTCTGGGTCCTCCTTTGCAACCCAAAGCTGCCTCAACTCTCCCTCATCCCATTCCAGAGGGCAGAGCAGCAGGAATAACATTTCATGAGAAAAAGGTCTATTACAAATTGCAAATTTTCCATTTCCTCAGTGAGATTTTTGCCAGAGCAAAAATTTCACTCATTGAGTTTGACACTGGCTGAATGTGAGACAGTCAAGTTGATGACAAATTCTATTATTTTAAACCCCAGTGATATGTAGTTTAATTCTAGATTCAGGTATACTTGGGTTCTTCCTTGGCAAACATGTAGTAATTAATAAAATGACTAGAAGGAATCAGAAACAGTGTATGAGTGCCAGAAAGGTTTTTTCCACAAATGAGGTATGTCATCCTAAATATGAAAAACAATCTATTTGATGGGGTGGGGGGAGGTCATAATTCCAGCTTTTAGAATCTGATGGAATATTCATTTAATTTTCACACTTGACCAGAGTTAAAATATAGATGTGTTGTCTATTGCTCTTGAATGACATTTTGAAATTGAAACTTTCTTCAACTTTACTTTCAACTGCTGAAATAATAATCTTTATTTCATCCTTGAGTGTGGCCTATGGACACCCTTCTAATCCTTCCTTCTCAGTTAAATATGAACATGTTAAAGAGAGTCGGTTCCTATTAACCTGGTCATATGCATTGGAGAGTCTTAGAAAACCCTAGCAGGTCCTCTTGATATGGGAGATTTCATCTATACTCGCTGGGCATGACTATTTTGAGGTACAAGTAAGCAGGCAAGCTTTTGTGATGCCTACTTTTCATAACTACTGCTGACATTTAGTTCAGCTGATAGCATGCTACTGAACTTAATTTATAATTAAATTATCACATACTGGGTCCTAAGTCCAGTATCTTTTAATGATAAATAAAATTACTTTCACGGTTCTTTGATTCTTCCTACATAAGCCAGAGAAGTGCTGGCTACAATTTTTCATGTCTTCATGTTATTTGAGAATTCTTCAGTGAGATATCTCACTTCTCTTTAGGGTTTCCAGCAAATTACAAGTACTGTCTCTGCTTCTTTATGAATGCTGTGGAAGCAGGTAAAATAGGAACTTCAGAAATTAAGCTTTACAAAAGGACCTTTGCTTTTTAATAAATGGCAGAGAGGAGAAAGGCGGAGAGAGAAGAGGGGAGAGGTGCAGCCCGATTCCTCTGGTGCTTTAACCACAAATTACACTTTCTTTGACTTCTTTTTCTCTTAGTGTAGAATCAACCCCCTTCCCTTTGGTTTCAATTAAAAACAAACGAGGCCTTTGAGTTTTTTCAGTTAGCATTATTTAAATAACCATAGAGCTATAAATCTATTTACATACTCACGTGTTGGAAGAACGCCATTTGGAGATAGCCACTGAAATCCCTGTCCCCTCATGTGTACACGACCCCCGTCCATTCAGTCTGTGGCACTCATCATCCTAGGATTAGGATGCTGTGGCCAAAGTGCAAAGAGAAAGACATAGTCTTTTAGCTTTTGAGTTTTAAAGAGACTATGGAAACTCACAAAGAAACAGTATTCTCAAGAGAAAAATCTTTTTGAGTATCCATCAGTCCAGGTTCTGGACTAAACCACAGGCATATGAAGATGCAGCAAACAACAAGTTTTCCTGCCCATGAGTCCTCCCTTCATGCCCCCCCCCCCCAAAGGTTGGCCAAGTGAGGTGGGGGGAGGATGGAGGGGAGACAAAGAGGAAAACAAGAGGGAGTCTTTGATGTGTGGGTCCCCAAGAACCATGTGGAGCTTGAAGAACAGAAGACCTAGCTCTTGCTTTCCAGGTACAGCCCAAGAAGTCATAAACCTTTGTCTCAGTATGGAGACGCAAAGGTTGAATGAGCTCATGTAGGCAGCCTCGTGTGAATCAGACAGAACCCTTGAGAAGTGCTGGACTTCCCCTCAGGGAGGAATGGTAACTCTCAGGGGCTTCACAGGTGGGATGAGTGGGCCTTCCAACCACAGGTTCTGGAGACCCTGGGTCATCCTGGCAGATACCAGGACGGTAACAACATTCAGACACTCAGATCACCGCTGGGGAAGAGGGGGATGAAAACATGAACTTAATATAAGAACCTGGGAAAAATCAGGAAATTATGGAATATACTTGGGAGTAAATAGAGCAAGATTTTAGTATCAGATCCAATATGGATTCAAAATCCAAGTTATATTCACTTCTAGAGAGATAAATGAAGTTACGTCTTTATACGTTTATTTCGTAGCTGTGTAGCATGTATGGATGGATAGAGGATAGATATCTCATGTCTATTGCACATTACACACCTTAAATTTTACCCTGGCCTAGAAATTATGAAATTTAATTTAAAAAATACTATAACCAGTACCAACAATGTTTGATAACCAAATGTGACTTCCTTGTCACCTAGTCAGTTAGCACACATCTATTACTGAAGAATTCTAGCTGGAAGGAGAAACAGTCTCCAAAGCCGAGTTTGCCCTTGAGAAGCATGCCACTGGCAGGTTCTGCAGTTACACATAAATTATTTCCAGATGATCTCTTCCGTCCAAACACAACATAGTCACTGACATCCCCATTTAAAGGGACAAAATAAAGGCTATATAATTATGTTCATTTAGAACAAATAAATAAAACCAAATCAGATTTGGGGCCAACTTGATCCAATACTTATTAACTTTCCGGCTTGCTTTGGGTTCAGTGGACTATTAAACTGACCCTAAAGCTGTGTGTCTCCAGGCAAGCTGCTGTCCCAGAGATCTGCTAAAATCCTTCTGGCCCTTCTGGGTACAGACCAAAAAGTGATGTCCCATCTATGCCTCAACAACTGGGACAATACCAAGTTGTAACCATCCCTCAAAATAATACACTCTTGAAAATATAACCAGGAGGAGTTGTGCTGGTCATGCAAGCATGCTTAAAGATAACCTTGAGAAAAACATGGTAGTCCAGCAGGCCTCAGGTGGAGGGGAAGATACACGATCTTGAAGCCGAGCAGCTGGGGATGCCCGGCTCGCTCAGGGCGGAACACCGCCTGCTTCA
>CM052898.1:100277428-100656302 GCA_028534135.1 Potos flavus | reverse complement strand
GACTCACATTCCTTCTTGTTTACCTACAAACAATGTATAATCTTCTTTATTGATTATCATCTCGTATCCAATAAATATGGGATTAAGGAGTTGTTCGGGGCGGCAGTCTTCTCAACTGCCGACCCCTGCTCCCAATCTCTATTGCAGCTGACTTGTTTGTGCCTCATTCTTCTCCCGTGCGCCGTCAGGAAGCGGCACCAAGTGCCCGGTGGCGCAGTCAGTTGAGTGACCCCAATTTTTGGTTTTCGCTCAGGTCATGATCTCTGGGTTGTGAGGTCGAGCCCAACGGTGGGCTTCATGCTCAGCATCGAGTCTGCTTGGGATTCTCATTCTCTCTCCCTCTGCCCCTCCCCTCTGCTCTCTCTCTCTAAAATAAACAAATAAATCTTTTAAAAAACCCGAGAAAACACAACCATGTTACTTTGTGAAAATGACCCTCTTTCTCCTCTTCCCCATAGATCTATCTCCTGTACCTAACGATAATATAAGATTGTGTATGTGTGCATGCTAAATAGTTTTATGTTCTTTGTTCGCTCATTCAGTGCCTTCTGCATGCAAATTACTAGGCTTGATGCTGGAACAATAAAGATAAACAAGATAGAGCTCTTAATCCCAAGGCATTTATTGCCTAATAACCAGATGGAAACAGATCTTAGAATCCAGCCTGGCAAATGCTTTGACAGTGCTATGAAAGCCTGTGTGTGTGTGGACGGGAGTGATGGCAGGGAGGGAGCTTGGCTCAGTTTGGGGAGATGGTGGTGGGAGAAATCTAGGGAAGATAATGGGGAGCAAATGAGACCATAGCTCTCTCTCTCTCTTTTGAAAAGATTTTATTATTTATTTGAGAGAGAGTGAGTGTGAGAGAAAGCATGAATGGGGGGGGGGCGGGCGCAGAGGGAGAGGGAGGAACAGACTCCCAGCTTGGTAGGGAGTGTGACATGGGGCTGGGTCCCAGGACCATGACCTGAGCCGAAGGCAGACGCTTAGCTGACTGAGCCACCCAGGCGCCCCGACCATAGCCCTCTCTTGAAGGTATAGCAGGGTAATGAATTCTTATAGCCAAAAGAAAGAGGTATAAAAAAATCTGGCATAAAGAAAGAGGTAAAAAAGAAAAAGAATCTGTAGATTAAAAATGCATGAAAGGAACAGCTTTCTAAAGAGGATTTCTTCATATTTCACATTTGAAACAAAGAACAGAATAAACATTGTTTATAATCTTTGACGCAATAATGCCAATTCTTGAATTTTATCCTAAGAAAATCAGAGATGTGGGGGCGCCTGGGTGGTTCAGCAGGTTAGACGTCTGCCTTCGGCTCAGGTCATGATCCTGGAGTCCCAGGATCGAGTTCCGCATTGGGCTCCCTGCTCAGGGGAGAGTCTCCTTCTCCCTTCTCCGATTAGATGCTGCTGCTCAGAAAGGAACAAGGGATGACCATCGAGGGTGGAGGGCAGCAGGAACAGGCTGGTGGTGACACAACTGTTGCACAAGGAACCTCGACCAGGGAGAGCCGGTCCTCCAAGGCAGCCAGGTGGTTCCAGCTATAGGCCCTGGCTGACCGGGTGTCACAGTACAGAAGGGGAGGCTGAAGGAAGGTTGGGGGACAGAGCAGGAGACCAAAGAGGAGGAGTTACAGGATGCTGGAATTTCAAGTCACAAAAGAAAATGAAAGTCATGAACTCTATAAGCTACAATGGGCCAGGCACTCTACTTGCTGCTCATGCGTACCCGACCTCATTTAGCCTGAAAAAAATCCTGCAAGGTACATATCATCATCATCATCATCCCTCCATGGTACAGATTTGGAACAAGAGGCCCACCAAGGTCACATAAGCTTTTGGGTGGATGAGCTGTAATTTGAACCCAGGTCTGACACCTTCTAAGATGACACCTCTAAGATGCAGAGCCTTCTCAGGAGTGTGGCAAGGAAGCAGTCAGTCTGGGCAGCAAATACCTTTATTTAAGGATTCTCTAAAGTTTGTATGTGCTTCTACGAAAGACCAATACGGGACAATATATAAACTAGATATTCAAAGAAAACGTTTCGGTAAAGTGTACTAATGCTGTATAAAATGGTTTTTTTTAATTGTTTTTTAATACATGGCTAAGCTGGAAAATGAGGATGTGGTTTTCTTGGAGGGCAGAAACAATAATAAAGTGAAAACCCCCAGTTTGGAAACACCGTTGGACACACACCGTCTCCCATATCCCTGAGACTAAGTCATTCTGGAAGGGGCCCTGAGGTATTTAGAATGTTTCTAGTGTAGCAGATGGAGGGTTGGATAGTATTCAGAGTTTGTGAAGTGATGTCAAATACTTCTTCTGATGATCTTGAGTGACATTATCAATTTCCATTTACTAAGATCGGCAGCTGGTTTGCAAGGGAACCAGAACTTAAGCTGCATTTCAGTGGCTCAGTCTGGTACTCTGGGCACCTCCTCCAAACGGGGGCATATTCCAGGCTGCTAGCATGAGCCTCTGTTGAACCTAAAAGCTCATGTTTTCAAACTGTGAAAAGAAAGCCTCAGCAGTTTCAGGCCTAAGAGTTGAAACTGACAACTTAAGGCATGAGCCTCAGGAACATAACTGATGAAGGAGCTGGCCAGGTCAGGTAAGAAGGAAGAGATTCTATAATGAAACAGGGAGCACCGTGCTCTGAGTAGGTCTAAATCCCCTCTTGAGCTCTAACTTCTTACTATGTGAAATGTCGGTGACATCTTTTGAACTGAAAATCAGAATAGTTCAAAGGGCAGCCCCTCCATTTATCTGTGCTCTACTCCCAGCGTCCCCAGAAAGCCCTCCCTCTGCTTGGCCGAGAGAGGTGAAGCTTCCCACGTCCCTTGGATCCATCCCAAGTCCAACTGGCTTCTACTGTACGTAGTTTCTTCACTTGCCACCAGTCTGTTTTCCAGGCCAATATAATGAAGCCAACCTCTGGCTTGAACAGAAAACAAGGTTTTTAAACATGAAGTATGATTCATGTAATTGAATTTTGTTTAGAGCCCCACAGGGGGAATGTTTCTCTTCGCCTACTTCACTTCTTGGAGTTCCTGAATAGGCAAAATGTTTGCAGGAGTCTCAATCACGCAGAGGTGGTTCTGGCCCACAGACAGCGCAAAACTGCCAGGCAGCAGGGGTGTGGGGTGGGAGGGCATCCCAGCGTGTGGTTTCCCATGTTGGCCTGGCCTCATACAGCCCCCGAAGGACCTATAAACCCCAGGGTGGCATCGTCTCTGACTTGCTGAGTTTCTGCCGCTCTGGCTGAGCTTACAAATGATGCATATACAGCCTCTGAATTCATCTGCGAGCTGGCCTGGAGGCTGGAGTTATTCATTCATTTAGCAAGCTTTTCACCAGCACTTTCTGGTTATAAATAGCTTCAGATGAACTGTCACTCCTTGCCAGGCATTTTGATAGGAACTGGGGACTCGACAACAAAAGATGCAGTCCCGAGGTGAAGAAGTCACAGTTTAGTGGGGTGCCAAGAGAGGAGAGAATAGAAAAACAATTCTCTTTCGGTTGAAGTTGAGAGAGGTAAGCACAGAAACCTGCTTGCGGTGGTATGAGAAGAAGATATTTGAGCTGAGTTTTGACCAATGAATAGGGGTTAGTGGAACAAAGTTGGTGAGGAGGAAGGCTCAGACCATATGTGTACATGTATGTCTGTGTACGTGTGTGTGTATGTGGGGGTAGGGGTTAAGGAAGTGAATGAAAGGGGATCTTTTTTCCTCTTGCATACTGGAGAAAGATTTTTCAAATATTCTTTTCATGTGATGATGACTAGGACATCTGAGTTAACATGAGCCCAAATATATGTCAAATCTTAATATGGAAATTAGTGACATTAAGAAATGTCAAAGCTCTTAACATCACTGAGTTGTAAGTATGAATATGGACCCACATGCTATTTAAGAAAATTGTGTTTAGAAAGAAAACATGATAAAGAAGCAAATTCCCAGCCTCACTTTAGAATGTTCACAAATCATCCATATGGAATTTTCTGTGATTACCTAATTAATAGTAAAAGCTTTGACCATATGCTGTAGTGCCCGAGTTCCACACTGGAGATAGTAAATTGCCGTACTGGATTTTCTTTTGTTCTATTTTCAGTTCACATGTTTAACCTTCTAAAGAGCTTTTGCTTGCTTGCAAACTTAAATGAATGTACGATGGGAAATTCCCAGCCTTTGGGATCTTAAATTAAAAACACATGTTATATCAGTCCTTTGTTACGATGGCTGACTGACATTCAGTTGAGGAGTTTTAATAAAGGGTGGGAGGAGTGTCTTAGCATTATTTAAGAATTAAATTTCTAAGGCTATAATTTGGAAATAATTATAAAACTGTGTATTGTACTGAAAGTTTCTGATTACAAAACACTGAACTGTCGCTCCATGAAAGAAATAATATAAAGAAGAAAGTAAAGGATTATCTAGAGATAAAAGAATGTATTTCACTAAACATCAAGGAAATGACCAGCTAATACTTTTCAAAATATGATCACGAACTCTAACAAATTCTTATGGCCTTCCAGAGTGTACACAAATGGAATAATCCAACCTAGACCCAAACCTGGTAGATTTATACCTAGTTTCCAAAGGGAGTATTGATTGCCTGAGATTTAGGACCACCTTTCTGGAAGTCAACTTTTAAAGATCCAAATCTTGCAGAAACCAGATTAATGTATCTATATTGGAGAAGTTTATTTAATTCAGACTCCAGATGGAAAGCAGGTTCATTCAATGCCTTCTACCTAAATTTGCCAAATGGTACAAGTTATGTATAATAATTTAAAATATAAGGTATGAGCTTCATATAATTCTAAGAGAAATTGAACCTCGAAAGTTCTAATACTAAAATAGCTTCAGATGAAAAAAACACATGCTTCCTCCTTACTGCTTCCCCATTCAGTTACCATGCTTTGTAACAGGGCAGAGTACCAAGAACCTGGATCATTTTTCCAGAAGGAGAGTCTTTGGGGCTGGCTCTTCCTTGACTGGTAAGAGGCAGAACCACTGAAGAAAATGGAAGAATTTTCACATGATTGTCAGACTAATCACTAAAGAGGAGAGACTGAATTATAATATGCACCAAGAAGATGTACTTATGATAAAGAATGAGAAGGTGTCAGGATAGAGTCAATTTTGCTTTTAAAAGAAAAATAAAACTCTTGGCCACGCTTATTGCTATATACAACCTATAACTAGCCTTCTGCTATAAATTATGTGAGGCAGTGTGACTTAGTCTATTGCTGAAGAGATGGATACAAGATAGATTCATCCATCATGATTGCAGCTTAAAACATTTATTATTTCACACAGCTTCTGAAGGAATCCTAGAATGGTTTAGCCCGGTGGTTGGGACTCAGAGCTTCTCATGAATTTGTAGTTGAGCTGTCAGTTACCTGGGGCTCAATGAGGGGAGGGTACTCTTCTAGGCTCACTCACATAGCTTTTGGCAGGCCTCAGTTCCTCACTTTGTGGGTCTCTCCAATGGCAGCCCAAGTGTCCTCATGAGATGGCAGCTAACTTCTCACTCCCCAGGCTACCTCATGATGACACCTGACTTCCCTCAGAGCAAGTGATTCAAGAAACAAAGGGAGAGTACGAGAGAGACCCAAGACAGAAGCCACAGTCTTTTTATAACCTAATATCAGACATGATGTCCGGTCATTCCACCATCTTCGGTCACTAGAAGGGACTTACTAAGTCCAGCCCACACTCAAAAAGGAGATAAATTAAGCTCCATCTCTTGAGGGAACAAGCATCAAGGAATATGCGGGCATATCTTTAAAACCATCACAATAAATGTTTGCTAATGGTTACCATTATCAAAAAATAAAAATCTAAACTAGCAAAGCTTAGATCGGAATATGAAGAATTATTTTTAAAGGATTTTTACCTTGATACTGACTTCCTTTAGGACTTAAAAATGAGGGGTTCCTAGAGAACTAATCCTCATCGGGTCAAGAAATATAGTCACATAGGGGCACCTGGGTGGCTCAGTCGGTTAAGATCCTGCCTTCGGCTTGGGTCATGATCTCAGGGTCCTGGAATGGAGCCCCATATCAGGCTCCTTGCTCAGCGGGGAGTCTACTTCTCCCTCTTCCTCTGCCCCTCCCCCTGCCTATGCCTGCTCCCTTTCTCTCTTTCTCCCTCTCTCAAATAAATAAATAAAATCTTAAAAAAAAAAAAGACAGTCACACGGGATTTCACAGAAGCCATTTACATTCTTGGCAGGGAAAATGAACTTGTCACATGCTTTTTTAGATTTAATGGGAATCTCTTAAAATCATGGATCTCTGCTCTGAAAGCACCCTTGAATTTCCGGCATTAAACACAAGTAGAATGCCCTGACTGGTGGCCATAGGTTGATGGTGAGGAGCAAAGAGACTGATGGTAACATGAATAAAGAGGAAAAAAAAACCAGATAAACACAAAGGAATGCATACTATGCAACAAAAACGCCCTCACAGCTCTGGAATGTCTTGCACGACACCTGGCTTGGCTTCATCAAACTCTACGACTATATATGCAAATTTCACTATTTACCGAGAGAGAATAACAAGAGCTCACATTTATTGAGCACCTACTCTGTACCAAGCATTGCCCTAAGTGCTGGACACACATTAATTCACATAAATCTCGCAGTGATTCTATTAATAAAACTCTCAGTATTCCCATTGTATGGATAGCAGAACTAAGACACAAAGAGTAATTTGCCCAAGGTCACACAGGTGTTAAGAGAGAGGATGGGACTTCAACCCACACACCCTGGAAACTGCCTTCTGTTTATACACTTACAATTAGCCATTCCGCAGGAGTGAAGAACTTATCAATAAAGATATGTCAAATCAGTAGGCATACTGTATGAAGAGGATGATTAATGAATATGTGCTCTACTTTTGTGGGAGGGAGACAAAAAGGCAAAAAGGTCACCAACTTGGATATTAATGTTGCCACAAAAGTGGTTCTGAATTTAAGATTGAATAGGTCAAAGTAGATTTGGATCTTCTCAGGAAATATCTGAGTCATAGCTTGCTTCCGACTTCCTGGAATAATGTTTCCCCCTTTATTTCTGTGGTTTCTGATGATAAAAATAAGAGAGGATATCACGTGTGCAGCCTATTAACTGGAGACAACCAAGCAATGTTGAAATCAGCTGGCTCGGCTACTGTGACTCTTTCCGAATATGTTAGGCTATATACCGAAAAGCATTGCAAAAAAGACCTAATGTGTTCAAACCTGAACTATGTCCTAAAGACAGCAAAACCATCTATTAGGAATGTCTGGAACTGGGAAGGCTGAAACAATCTGTAGAGTCACCGTAATGATTGTAGCAGGAATCCCCATTTACGTGACACGATTTTATTAAGTTGGGAAATCGGCCAATCATTCTGACGTGGGTAAGTTTTAGCCCTGTACTTCTCCCATTCGTGTCATTTAATCCTGCATATCTCTTATTCTTTTTATTCATTTCTCAGCAAGTATTTCTAATATCAAAACCAAAAAGAAGCTGTAAGTAAGTATCTTCCCTTCAAACAATGAAACAAAGCTTTCGGCACTTCTGAAGACAAGTCAAAACCACTTTCTAGAGACTTAAGAGCAATGCTGATGTCTCTCAAAATTGGCCCTTTCCTCTTTCACCAAGGGGCTCGGTACCACATAACCAAGAAAACTGTGTGTTTCACATCAGGTTCAAGAGGTTCCTGCACTGGCCACCACTACTTTTCTGAGGTTACTCATCTATTCAGTGAGCAGAACCAAGCTCCAGCACAAATGTGAGACGCCCTGGTTTTGTCTCAAATGGTTTCATACTCTATCTCCTCTCCACGGGCTGGGGGGGCAGGGGAGTGACCGCCTACCCCAGCACCCAGTACTTTAAAACTTTCTGTCTCTTGAGGCATTCTACTTGTGTTTGTTCTTCACAAGCAATGCTCCAAGCCTCCAAAATCTCCTGCTCCCACCTCTTCCCTCCCTACATCTATCCCCTCCAAGATAAAGTTCCCATTACCTTGATTTGAGGATCCTAGGGATTAGGTGAACACTGAATAACAGCAACTTGATGTAGTAACACAAGGTCAGATTTCAGGGACTGTCATATGCTAGTCGGAGATCTGTATCTATATATCCATATATACATATTTGAGTAAGGAAGTCTTCCTTGTGCTTTTCAGAGTATATCAGGTAGGTGATGTTAACTCTATTTATGTGTAACGCTAGCCCTTGTAATCAATTTTTCAGTCATTCTGGGTGTTCATAAATTACTCGGGTGACCTATCGGGTGACAGAACAATGAACCAAGTTGAGGGTAGGACCTCTCTTTGAAAACTAGAATGAATCCCCTACCCTAACAGGACACAATGGAGGTAATTTCATTACTGGTACTTACAGAAAGAGGAACTGGCTCCACTTTGACCACTGGATTAAATCTGCTGATACTATTAAAAGGAAGTAGTTTATTTATTTTTTTTTAAAAAGGAAGTAGTTTTAAAGTTGGCCTCTTGGGTTCAAGCCCTGACATAAAGTGAGTTGGGGGAAAATGGGAGGCGGGAGGGAGACAAAAAGGTAGAATGGTCAGCTGTGTTAGACCGTGATTTCTCTTCTGCATTCCCCCCCCAGGCAGAGGCAGATGCTACCATGGCACCCGTTACCCTATTTCGCACTCCCGTGACCTCAACAGCACCATTAGCAGGTGAGCGAAATTAGCTGAACCTCGTCACAGACTGCTGCTGTTTCTGCTTCAGGATGCAGAACACACGGCTGCCATCACAGAGCTGCTCTGCCAGAGTGTGATGGAAAGAACCTGAGCTTTAGATCATACCACCTAGCTTCCTGGTCTAGCTAGATACCTTCGGGCCAATGACCAAAGCTCTCTTGGTTTCCACGGTATATCATAAGACCCAAGAAATATCTGGTGCATAGCTATTGCTCAATGATTGTTTTTTCTCTGTGGTTTTCCCTCCAGGTCACGACAAGTCCACCCCTATGGCCAGCTTGCATCTGTGGTGTCTTCCTGAACTTTCTGCCTTAACTGTACCTGACTGCTTGCCTACTGAGACAGATAAAGGACATCTGAACCTTCCTTTGTACCTCTCAGAAATACAAGCCTCTGACTGGTCTGGATTTCTGCTGGCGGTCTAGGCTGCAGCCCGCAGAAGACATTTGTACAGCAAAACAGCAAATGCCAAAAAGGAAGTCGAGAAAACCCTGCTCTTTACTGTCCAAGCCGCGCACAAGCCTTCCTGACACCTTGTAACCCTGTGCCTTGCACTCAGTGGAAAATAAACTCCAAGAAGCCAGGTAGCCCTGAGAAAAAGAAAAGAAAGAAAAAAAGAAAATTTCCCAAACTTCTGTGGGCCAGTTTGGGCTCAGCCTTTTCTCTATGGTTTCCAGGATCTTGGGGGAGGCCATGGGGGGAGGAGAGGGGTAGGGGCGGGAAGGGTCCTCACATCAGGAATATAATCAAGTCACGCCTTTTATAAAACAGCCACGGAGGCAGAGAGCTTAAAGGCTCGCTCTCTTTTGATTCCTCTCGCCAGTACTGTTCCGTATCCTAGCAGAATAGTAAGGAGAGAAGCATTTCCATGGAGTGAGTGTGTTAAGGGTGATGGGAGAGGGGAAGATGGTTCTCACAAAGTGGTATGTATAAAAATGAGCTCCTGCAGGGAGAGATAAACAGCAAAGTTAAGAGGAAATGGTGATATATTAAAATCCTCTTTTGGAGGTTAATGAGAATGTACTTTTAGAGATTATTTGGAGGCATCTTTTATATTTTCAGATACTACTTCTAATGGTAATAGTCAAAAATATCCTGCCTCCACACAGCTTTCTTCCCAAAGTTTTAAAGTGCTTTCACATAGCTTATTTATCTAAAGTTTATGACATCCTTATCAGGCATGCAGGCCAATTTAATGTGCTTCCATTCTGACATGATTAATGGAAATGATATGAACTTTGGAGTAAGACGGGCAGTGGTTTCAAGTCTTAGCTCCATACTTACTAGTTAGATGACTCAATTTCCTCATTTGTTCACCAAGTCTGGCTCTTTCCCACAGCTATCTCAGAGGGTGCTCGAGAGGATCAAATGAGATAACCTACGTAAAATATCGGGCAAAATGGGCACTCCATAGTGCTATTTCCCTGTGTGTGAGACTTCAAATCCACATCCGCCCTTGCACATGAGTTGCCATCGGACTCTACAGTGAGGGTTTTTGTGTGTGTATGTGCTAGCTCTGACCCTAGAGTTGAGATGAAAAAGCCAAGGAGCATTACGATCACTCTAAGTGTTTAAGGGCACCGTGAGTGTAATATAAAACCAGAAATCCACTAAATGTGATCAATTAGACTTCCGTTAGTACATATGACCTCCCTGAATCCACACTGACCAGAGTTCATCAAGATTACTGCTATTACACAGAGTTGCATGTTAAGGAGTATAATCTCACTAATTAAAATTTTATAGGGCACGCACACTGGCATTCTGTCAGTACCCTGATATGTTTTTACCAATGACCGCCTCAGGGCTAGGGGACTCTCCTAATATCCTGCCATTTTCTGTCTCTGATGTCATGTATCCCCGTTTACTGATGTGGAAGGGAGGGTAGGAAAAGGGATGGGTATCAGATTCTGCTCTGCGGTGTGGCTCCAAACAGCAACAGCTGATGCTTAACCCGGCCCCTGTTTGAACTGACTGTGCAGCTGGTTTTCTCCCGGATTTCTGAGCCCCTCCTCTCTCCCTTTTCTCCGCTACCTCGGCTCAGTGCCTTTTTACAGTCTACTTTGCAGAAATTTCTTCCTCCACGTGTTCCCTAGGCTTCTGTCCTTGGTGCCCTTGTCTTCTGCTGTACTTGCTAGTACCCCCCTCCCCTCTATCCACATCTTCAGCCACATCTGTCTGTGTACTTCTGACGGCCAGATCTGTATGGCCGGCCTGAGGGTCCAACCTACCAGGACTCTGCATTCTGATCTCCTATAGAGACCTCAAACTCTCTCTCTCCCTTCCCCCCCTCTCTATATATAAACATTTCTTTGCTTTAACTTGCTTCATTCACTCGTGTAGCCTAAATCAGAGAATGGCATCAACATTAATCCAAATCCAGAGCCGTGGGAGTCAATACTGACACCTCCTTCTATGCCCATAGCTAATTACCCAGTGTCTTGCTAATTTTGTCACTTTACTGTCTCCGAAATTCCCTTTCCTGTCAGTCACTTTCCAATTATGAGAAGAAGAGCCAGTGGTTAAAATCATTGGCTTTGGGTCTGATTCTGTTTTACCATGTAATAGCTGTGTGGCCATGAGCGAGGACCCTAGCCTTTCTGAGCCTTAGTTCTTTCATCTGTAAAATGGAGATAACATCTATTCCGTAATGCTTTGCAAACTTGGGCACACCTAAGCTTCACCTGGAGGGTTTGTTGAACCCTAGATTGCTAGGCCCCATCCCAGCAAATGTGCATTTCTAACAGGTTCCCAGGGATGCTGACTCTGCTGCTCCTAAGCCCACACCTCGAGTGCTCCAACAGCCTACGGGTCTCTTGGCCTGCAGTCTCCCCAACCCCACACTTTACCTTCTCTGCAGCACTGTCAAAGCCATCCTTCTAAAACATTATCTAATCTTCACATGAAAATGGCTTGAATTTCTTAATAATTGCTAAGCATCGGACCATACTAAGTGCTTAACATGAATAAACTTATGAAATCTGAGAACAGCTTGTGAGATAGATAATGTTATTTCCATGTTATAGAGGAGGAAACTGAAACATAGAGAGTTTAAGTAACTTGTCCAAGGTTGCAAAGGTAGAAAATTTCAGATCTAGAATTTGAGACCAGATTCCAGCCTTTGGTTCCAGAGCCCAGGATCAGAACCACTGTACTCGCTGTCCTACACTCTGTTATTTCCCCATCTTAAAATCCTTCAATCCTTCAGCCTACCAGATTAAACCCAACCCTTAGCATGGCCTATGTGACACTCAGGCCTCCTTTTTCCACTTTGTTTCCTGAACTTCAATCATTAAAAACTTGCTTGTCAAGTACACTTTTCCCTGCATGGAACGTCCCCCTACCCACTGCTATTTATCCATTACAGAGTTGAGCTGTTCTCTCCTTCGAGAAGCACCCTGCTCTTCCCCACCAAGTGTGGAGTAAGGGCTCTCCTTTTGTGGAAGTTCCCAGCGCACCTAGCCCTCAGCTGTCTTTTGGAGCTCTACTGTGCACACCTGCTTACTTGTCTAACCCTTCAATGAACAGTGAGCACCGCTCAGGGCAGTGCAGACTCTTGCCAATGTACCTGGCAGGCAGTTAATGATATCTGTTAATGAGTGAATGTAAACCACATCCAATGGCACTTTCAGGCCTTCTCCTACTACCTCCTCAGTGGGTTCCTTCTTTGGGCTCCCTCAGGACTGTGGGCAGAACCAGTCTTTAATATATATATATATATATATATATATATATATATTTTAAAGATTTATTTATTTTAGAAAGAGGGAGAGAGAGAGAGAGCAGTAGCAGGAGGGGCAGAGGGAGAGGGAGAGAATCTCAAGCAGACTCCATGCTGAGCACAGAGCCCGATGCAGGGTTTGATCTTATGACCATGAGATTATAGCCTGAGCCAAAACCAAGAGTTGGACATTTAACTGACTGTGCACCCAGGTGCCCCTTGATTATATATTTTTAAAAAAATATTTCACTTATGTTTATTATTGAATATTCCCTTAATGATAAAATGTATAATGTAACAAGTATCCATACACCAACTGCCCAGCTTTAATAACTTCTAACATCTTACTTTGTTTCAGATCTTTTAAATATTATATTACAGAAAAATACCTGCAACAACCAATTTCCTAATGAAGTAGAAAAGATACTTAATCTCAAAGAGCTTTTGTTTAGATTTAAATAATTTAATTTAATTATTTAATTTTAACAAATCTATATATGGAGGATTCTTGGAATCGCAGAGTAAGAACCTCCAAAAATCTTCTCCTCCATAAAGCAATGAGAACACTGGTAAAAGTTGTCAAAATCAACTTTTTCAGAATTCTGGAAATTAACCTAAGGAGTGTTTATTCAAGAAAAAAAAAATGGCCGAATCTTGGTAGGAAGAGTGAGCTTTGTATTTTAACTTGCCCTATTTCCATTCCTCTTTTTCCAGCACTGTGGTAACCTTGAAAACCAGAAGCCTTATGAACACAGTACCTGTAAAAATTAGTCTAACAGCCAACAGAAGGGGAAGAGCAAGTGTGGAGCTCCTAAAAAAGCCTCATCTCCAGACAACTGTCACTATTTGGCTTATCCAGCAGCTCCTTGGAAAGGCTCCATCTATAAGGCTTATTATTATTTGACCTGATTTAGAGTTTCCTCAGTGGGAGAGCTACTGTAATCTCCAAAGCAATCACTAACAAAATAACTAAAAAATATATAGTAAAAGAAACTAGAATGGAATCAAGAGAGAAAACATCTAGTTAATGCAAAAGAAAGCAATAATGAAAAAACCAAGGGACAAAAAGACATGACATACAGAAGACAAACAGCAAACATAAATCCTACCTTATCGGTAATTACATTGAACATAAAGACTCTAATCAAAAGGCATGGATTGGTAGAATGGATTTGAAAAATGATCCAACTATATTCTCTCTAGGAGATACTTTAAAGACACAAATAGGTTGACGGTAAAAAGGGGGAAGAGACATAAAAAAAGACATATCAAAAGATAACTGAAGTGACTGTATTAATATAAGACATAATAGACTTCACACAAAAATTATTACTAGAGACATAAAGGGATATTTTAATATGATAAAAGGATGAATCCATCAGGGAGATACACCAATTACAAACATGCATGCACTTAACAACAAAGCTCTAGGATTCATGAAGCCAAAGCTGGCAAATGAAGGGAGAAACAGATAATGATAACAGATGGAGACTTCAAAACCTCACTTTCAGTGATGAATAGAACGAGGCAGAAGATCAACAAGGAAACAGAAGACTTGAACAACATTATAAATCACAAGACCTAACAGACATCTATAGAACAGGCCACCCCAAAACAGCAGAATGCACATTGTTATCAACTGTATATAGAACACTCTCCAGGACAGACCATATGTTAGATCATAAAACAAACTTCAATAAATTTAAAAGGGTGGGATCATACAAAATATGTTCTTTGACCAAAAAGGAATAAAATTTGAAATCTATAGCAGGAATAAATTTGGGAAATTTAACAATAAGTAAAAAGTAATGAACACAATCCTAAATAACCCATAAATCAAAGAAGAAATCACAAGGGAAATTAGAAAATACTCTGAGATGGATTAAGATGAAACACCTGTTTCCACGCTGAGAAACTGGAAAAAGAGGTGCAAACTAAACCCAAAAGTAAGGAAATAATACAGATTAGAGCAAAAATCAACAAAAACTAATGTTGGTTCTTTGAAAGTTTCACCAAAATTAACAAAACTTAAGCCAGATAGATGAAGAAAAAAAAAAAGATTCAAATTACTGTGATCAGGAATGAAAGAAGGGATCGATAACACCCTTACAGAAATAAAAAGAATTCTAAGGGACTATGTTGAACAACTGCATATCAACAATTGGATATCCTGGATGAAATTAATACCTTTCTATAAAAACACAAACTACCTAAACTAACTAGAGAACAAATAGAAAATTTGAATAGACCTATAGCAAGTAAAGAGATTGAATTAGTAATCAAAAAATTCTCCCAAAGAAAAGCCCAAGTGCGGATGGATTTACTAGTAAATTCTACTAAACATGAAAAGAACTAATACTAATCCTTCACAAACTCTTCCAAAAAATAAAAGAGGAGGGAACACTTCTAATTCATTCTGTAAGGCTAGCATTACCTGATAACGAAACCAGACAAAGACATCACAAGAAAACTACAGACCAGAATCTCTTGTCTCTTATGAAAATAGTAAAAAAAAAAAAAAAAAAACCTCAAAAAATACTAGCAAACAAAATTTAACAACATATAAAAAGTATTATATACCCTGCTCAAGAGTAATTCATCCCAGGAATGTAAGATTGATTCATCATATGAAAATCAATGTAACACACCATCTTAAGAGAATAAAAGACCAATGCTCATCTCAATAGACTCACAAAAAGCACTTGACAAAATCTAGCACCTCGTCATATAAAAACACCTCACGAAAAAGGAGTAGAAGAGAATTTGCTCAACCAGGTAAAGAATATCTACCAAAAATAGAGCTAACTTCATATTTAATGTTAAGAAACTGAATGCTTCCTCTCTAATTAGGGAAACAGACAAAAATGTCCACTCTTGCCACTTCTATTCAGCATTATACTGGAGCTTCTAGCCAGGGCAATTAGGCAAGAAAATGAAATAAAAGGCATCCAGAGAGGAAAGGCAACCTAGATAATATGATCTTGCATACAGAAAATCCAAAAGAATCCACAAACATACAACACAACAACTATTAGAATAAATGAGCTGCACAGATTGCAAGATCCGATCGTAAACATACTATATATAAACACTAGCAACAAATAACCTGAAAATGAAATTAAGAAAATAATTCCATGTATAATAGCATTGAAAAGGTAAAATACAAGGAATGCCTGGCTGGCTCAGTCATGTAACTCTTGATCTTGAAATTGTGAGTTCAAGCTCCACATTCAGCATAGAGCTTAGCTAAAAAAGTTTTTTTTAAAGATAAAATATGGAAGAATATATTTAACGAAAGAAAAGTGAGACTTGTACACTGAAAACTACAAAACACTGTTAAAAGAAATTTTGAGAGATCTAATTAAATGCAAAGAATTCCATGTTTGTGGATTGGAAAACTTAATATTGTTAAGATGGCAATATTTCCAAAATTGATCTATAGATTCAACTCGATCCCTATCAAAATCACAACTCCTTTTGGGGGAAAGAAATTGAAAAGCTGCTCCTAAAATTCATATGGTAATGCAAAGTATTCGGAATAGACAACGCCATCTTAAAAAATGAACAAGTTGGAAAGCTCAGACTTCCCAATTTCAAAACTTATTTATAAAGTTTTGCAAAAAAACAATGTGATATTGCCATAAAGATGGAACTGTCAAAGGAACAGAAGTGAGATTCAAAAATAAACCCTTACATTTATGGTCAAATAATTTTTGACAAGGGTGCCAAGATAATCTGATGGGGAAAGAATGGTCTATCCAACAAATGGTGGTGAGACAACCTGATAACCACACATAAAAGGGATGAATCCACGTTGATCCTTACCTCACACTATATACAAAAGTGAATTTAAAATGGATCATAGATCTAATTATAAGAACTAAAACTATGAAACTCTTAGAAGAAAACATAGACTAAAGCTTTGTGACCTTGTATTATGCAATGGTTCTTAGATATAACACTGAAAGCAGAAGCAATAAATAAATTGGACTTCATCAAAATTAAAAATTGTTGTGCTTCAATGAACATCATCAAAAAGAGAAAAGACAACCCACAGAATGGTAGAAAATATTTGCAGATCATATATCTCATAAGGGATTTATACCTTGAATACATAAAGAACAGTTACAACTCAACAATAAAAAGACAAACAAGCCAACTTGTAAATAGGCAAAGGGTACAGACATTTCTCCAAGAATGTACAGATGGTCAATAAACATATAGAATGATGCTCAACATCATTAATCATTAGGGAAATGTAAATCCGCAGTGAGATATCACTTCACACCTGGTTTGATGGCTAAAATTAAATATGCAAAACACCTTTCGGCAAGGATGTGGAGAAACTGGAACCTTCATACATTACTGGTAGGAATGTGAAATGATGCATTCAGTTTGGAAAACAGTTTAGCAGTTTCTGAAAATATTATACAAAGAGTTACCTTAAGACCCAGCAGTTGCATTCCTATATATATATATATATATATATATATATATATACTCAAGAGAAATGAAAAACATGTCCACATAAAAACCTGTACATATTGTATATTTGTCACAATAGCTAAAAAGTGGAAAGAACCTAAATGTCCATCAACTGATGTATGGATAAACCAAATGTGGCATATCCATACAGTGGAATATTATTCAGCTCTAAGGAGGAATGGAGTAGTGACAGATGCTATGACATGGATAAAATGTGAAAACAGGCTAAATGAAAGAAACTAGCCATCAAAGAGCACATACTGTATGATTCCGTTTACATGAAATGTCCAGAATAAGCAAATCTAGACAGATAGAAAGTAGTTTAGTGGTTGCTTAGGGCTGGAGGGTATGGAGGTGAAGGACTAAGGAATGACTCTTAAAGGGTATGAGGTTTCTTTTGTAGGTGATGAAAATATTCTAAAAGTCAGTAGTGGTGATGGTTGTACAACTCTGTGTATACAAACCACTGTGTATACAAACCACTGAACTGCATTCTTCAAAGGCATGCATTTCATGGTCTGTGAATTATTTTCATAGCTGTTTTATAGATATATTAAAAAACAAGCAGGTATACTTCAAATTACTCTGGCATCTCCTGAGACCTTGAATAATCCTTGCTAAGAAGCAAAAGTCAAACACCATATTTGTTCCTTTAGAAAACGAAATCTGGCAGACGCAATAATTGCACTGGAATCTAAGCACCCAGCTGTGACTCTGTGATGAGTCATCTTTCATTACTGGATCTTTCTGCGGCTGTTTACATCGACCATGTGCAGGGTCCCCCGAAATCTGGACTGTATGTCTTATGCAGAGGCTGCCCGTCTCTCTCTCCCCCCTCCATTCTAGTTTCTGTGTGTATAGAACGTGACCCCATTTATCCAGTTTAAGTCAACGGAGAGGAAGAATGCCGAGGATGGCAACATTAGTAACACTGTCTATTATTAAGCTCGGATCACAAAATGATCATGTGAAATGAAAGTCTCCAGGTAAGTGGACCTTCGTGCAAAATCTTATGTAGCGCAGTCAGGAAAGCTAATTCCCAAATAACAGAATGCCTTTGGGGGCCTCTTCATCTTCCGAATGTTCACCCACAGAGACATCAAGCAATTTATTTCCGAACATTGGTAAAAGGACAGCAATAAAAACCAGCCCTTGAGTCAAAGGCCAAGACTGTCTTCTATAGTTGTTTTTATATATTTTTTAAAACGTTCTTTTTTTTTAAAGATTTTATTTATTTATTTGACACAGAGAGTGAGTGAGTGAGAGAGAGAGAGAGCGAGCGCACGTACAAGCAGGGGGAGTGGGAGAAGGAGAAGCAGGCTCCCTGAGGAGCAAGGAGCCTGATGCGAGGCTCGGTCTCAGGACCCTGGGATCATGACCCAGATCATGACCTGAGCTGAAGGCAGACGCCTAACCGATTGAACCACCCAGGCTCCCCATAAAAAAGGCTCTTTAGAAATGCCACCAGTAAGCAATCAAACAGGTTTGGTATTTAGAAGAGTAGAATAAATGTTTAGCTTAGTCCTGTGATTGCTTTTCTTCATCTGTAACCCCAGGATTTTAGTAGGACCCTATTGTAACTTGAAAATTGAAGCACTATAAACAAATTCCTTTCGATGACAGCAACTTGTTTTCATCATATTCATCTAATTTTGTCTTTGGTTAAAACTGCCTAGGTATAGTGCACACATCTAGAGAACCTGTTATAAAAGCTGATTATCAACAGCCTGTTTCACGTGGCCATTTCTAGATATAAGACATAGTGCAAGTGCAAAATGCTCTAATTATAAAACTCTGGAAGTGTCAGTTGCAGAAACAGCTGCAAGCATTACCGAGAAATGGTTATTTTGTACTCCGGCTACTTTTAATGTTTCAGGATGATGTTTCTGAAATCTTATTCAACTGACTATTAGGATAAACCCCACACTTCGAAAAAACACAAAAGATATCATCAATGGCCTGGCTCAAACTTCTGGGGAAATGGAGGCTTAGAATCCAAATCTGCTTCCTCCACTTCCTGCCTTCCTTTTACGTAACAATTCACAAATCAGTTTAAAAAAACCTCATCATTTCTCAAGAGCAATGTAGTGATTCAAGCTGAGACTCAACTTCTGAGATTTTATTTATATAGGATGCTAACGAGTGTGTATGAGAAAACGGAGAGAGTGGGTGTGTGGCAACAGGAAAGGAGCTTCTAGCATAATTACCTTCTTCTGTCTCCCACTCTCGAGCTGTTTGTCCAAGAGCCGAGAAAGCAGAGAAATCACCATGTGGTCATTTGTCCCTACCATTAAATAGTGAACTCCTTAAAGAAAAAGACTGTATTTCCTTTATCTCTGCAAGCATAGCATAGCTGCTGCTCAAAAAAAAAAAAAAAAAAGTCAAGAAGGGAAAGAAAAGAAAGAAAGGGAAGGGAAGGACAAAGGGAAGCAGGAAGGAAGGGAGGGAAGAGGGGAAGGGGGAAGAGAAGGGGAAAGGAAGGAAGGGAGAGAAGAGGGAGGGAGGGAGGAAGCTTGACTTGTGCTGTCTAGTGACAGTGTCACCATCGTGGCAGCTTGGCCCTGGACATGACAAGGGTGTATCTTGGGAAGAGGGGGAGGGAGGACAGTCTGGAATGCAGGCTCCAAACTGTGGCACTCTTCTTTCTTATTCATGATGAAAGAGGAGGATATCAGCCCTGGCCTGGACCCAGGAATTGAAAACTTGATGAAAATGTGAGGAAAGGAAAGAAAGGAGGGCCAGATCAGGTTGACAGCCCAGAGTTTTTGCAGTTAGAAACAATGACAGGGAGTGTAGTCATTTTCTGTTGCTGTGTACCAACTTGTGGCAAATTCAGCAGCTTAATACAACACAAATCTATTATTGTGTAATTTCTTTGGGTCCCAGGGCACCCAAAGGTCTGGGGTCAGCTTCAAAGATCTGGGCACAGCTTCACCGGGTCCTCTGCTCAGAGTTGCCCCAGAGGGCACTCAAGGTGTCAGCCGAGCTGAACCTTGGTGTCCTGTCCAAGCTCTTTCAGGTTGGTGACAGAATTCAGGTTCTTGAAATTGTAAGACTGCTGCATTTTCTCTCTGGCTGTTGGCAGGCAGTGCCTCTCAGCCCCCAGCTCCTAGCCACATGGCCCTATTACAACACGACAGCATGCCAGCCAGTGGGAGCCGTAATCCTATAGGACGTAATATCATCATGGGATGACTGCCCCATCCACATGCTCACGTAACATGACCCAATCCAACCACAAGCCCAACATGTTCCCACGGCCCACCTCACAGAGGGTTTCTCTGACTTCTGATGGGATTCTGGGCCATTGCCCGGAGGTTGTGGGGCTTAAAATTCCTCTCTACACACCAAAAAAAGAAAACCTCTTTTTAATATTATCAAGGATACTCAGACCTAACAAAAACACCAGTTAAGCACCAAAACATTGAAAGGCGACCTGAATACCGTGCCAAACCAGTGCAGTATGTGGATTCCAGCTGGAGCTGAATGGCAGAGTGACTGGGAAGCCTTTAGTTAGTATTCCCTTCTTGGACTCATCCTGCTCCCTTCCACCCTGAAGCAGGTGTTTCAGTCCCTTGCTTTTCTTTAAGTTTAGTCACACATGGACAGTTCTCTAAGCAGTATATTGTTTTGTTTTGTCATGTTTTAACTTCACGAAAATAGAATCATTCTGTGTGTATTCTTCAACTTGCTTTTTTCATCTAATATACTAATATAATACTATATATAATATATATTAGTATACTAATATACTAATATTATATATACTAATATATTATATATAATAATATTTTAATAATTAATATATTATATAATATATTACATATATTATAAATATATAATAATATACTATCTATGTTGACATAAATGGCTGTAATTCATTTTCACTGATGTATACTATTCCATTCTTTGTATACACCATGTTTTATTTATTCATTTTCCTGGTGATCAATATTTTTGTTTCCAGTTTTTTCTTTTTTTAAAAAAAAAGATTTATTTATTTATTTGAGAGAGAGAGAGAGAGCACAAGTGGGAGGGGCAGAGGGAGAGAGCATCTCAAGCAGACTCCTCACTGAGTGTGGAACCTGTCAAGAGGCTCAATCCCACCACCTAGAGATCACGACCTGAGCCAAAACCAAGAGTCAGACGCCCAACCGACTGTGCCACCCATGTGCCCCTCCAGTTTTTTTTTTTCTAACTATAAGCAAGTGACTTCAAATGTTGTTGCACATGTTATCTGATACAAATATACACATTTCTCTAAGAAATATACCTAGGGATGAATCTGTTGGGTCACAGCATATGCAATTTCAACTTTACTAGATAATGCCAATTGTTTTCCAAAGTGATTCAGTCACTCCACAGCCTCAGCAATACTTCCTATTGCTGACTTTTTAATTTTTGTTAATCTGATATGGATAAGATGGTGTCTCATGGTGATTTTAATTTGCATTTGCCTGATTAGTAGTGCAGCTGAGCATCTTTTTAAGGGATATTCCTATTTCCTCTTCTCTTAAGTGCTGTCTCATGTTGAAGTCAGGTTCCTCAATCAGCTTCTTCAAAATAAAGCTGTTATTTTGATTGCTTCTTGACTATCTCCTATGTCTTATTTCTCAATTGCTTATAAACTGTGGAGGGAAGCAAGGGTATTATTTTAGACATCCTACCGAAGCAATAAATAAAGAACAAATTTGACTACATAAGAGTTCAGGACTTAAGTACATGTTCAAATATTTTGAAGTGCTAGAATATATTAGAGCATGAAATTGAGTCATGAGATGGCTTTCATTTTATTTATTTATTTATTTATTTATTTAACAGTTAGCCTGGTTTAAGAATTTAGAGGATAAGGCCAACATGATCTCAGATACATCATCCTTAATATGTCACTGTGATCCTAGCAGATGTATGCCATGCAGTAAACACTCAGCAAATATGAGCAGACTGATGATACAGCAATGGCAAAAAAACACAAACCTACTCAAATTTACTTATTTGTGAATTTGTTTTATACACAAAACTCTTACCACTAAATGGTCCTTTGATGCTATTTTACTTCTGAATGAATTTTCATGTTTGTAACATTTAAAAACTAGTTATGAACCTCACCAAAAAGTATCTAGGATTTACCTTAGTCGTTTAAAAAATAAACAACCCAGAATTACCAAAAAATGTCTGAATTTGGATTAAGATTTTCAGCAATGTATACTGTATTATGTAAAATTGATAATCAGTGACTGAATTCATCAAGAATCATATTCTTTACTTCAGTGCTTCCCAAAGTGGTTTCCATGGAGGACCAGTTTAAGCTGGGGTTATTCAGTAAAAGGGTTCATGCTTTAGTAAGTATGGAAAATACCAAATTATCAAAGTTAAATCAGCTAAACTGTCAGTCTTTAGAGATCCCTCAATATACAGTCAAATGGTGAATCCCAACAAGAGGTATGGTGTGCAACATAACCCAATTGTTTTTTACCTGGAATACCTCAGTTCCAAGAAACAGACATTAGTGAACGTGCAGCTCTGCTTTGACTCTCTTGTCATCACCTCCCTATAGTAATAAAGATCTTTGTTTCTTAATTTTTTTTTCTATTGTTATCTATTTTAGAAATATTACTCTTGGATTTAAATTTTATATCAGTGTTATAGCCATCGGACAGGGTGTAATAAATTTACACTGCAAGAAAAATATTCACAATCCTGAATCTCCACAAAATTCCTTTTTAAAAAGATACAATTCAAGTTCATTAAAATACTAATTAACTTTAATCCTAAACTAATTAAACATTGTCATCAAGTGTAGTTTGACATCGTACATAATATGGTGCCTTAAACTCAAATTTCAAAAAAGCCCAAAGCCATAATAGTAGAATCTCACTTATAAAAATACCTATGCTACCTTCCACATTAATAGAAAAAATAAAACAAGATAGGCAAACCACTTGGTATTATTACTGTTGAATAAACAAAATATATCTGAAGATTTCTACTTGAGAAATTCTTGTTTAGAGCCAATTTACTTGTAAAATGAAAAGAGCACTTTTAAAAATTGACTTGTCATGGTCTTTTATGTGTAAATGCAAATCCTGTATTTGTGATGTGCCGTGGAAGATGGCCCTTCTTGACCAACCCGCTGCAGAAAATGTGGTTGCCAGCACTTAATCTATATGAGGAGACAAACACATTCACACACAGTCTGCATGCAAATTTAATTTGGTTTATAATCTGCTCACTTTCTTTTAAGATTGATAGCTGAATTAAATAATGCCAGGCTATATGCCCCATTTACTCTTATAAAGACAGGCTGGCACCTTTGCTCCAAGGACAGAATGGAGCACGGAAGAGGATTTAAATGAGCTAATTACCCACTCTCTTTGACCACTGAAATGTTTTCAACCTCCCACGACAATTCTGAGCTTCGTGAAATTGTAACACGATAAGCATAATGGGCACTTACATCTGAGGTTGGCATTTACTTATGAAGATGGAATCCAGTTGGACCTTCAATAAAACACCAAAATGGAGGTAGGCCATTAAGTAATGTGCTAGAACCCTGAAGGTCTTCGGAGAATAGAAAAATCAGTGAAGAAATGAAATTGCCACTGAAGAACCAATCAGCATAATCAGTTGAGTCAAGATGCTCAGACTCCATAATTGGGCAAAAAAGAAAAATGCAGCACTGCTCTATATCTATCTCCCTCAAACTCCTTACGCTTCTGACAACTGGCTGTTCACCGTATTCTGTGACTGTCCCTTTCCTCTTCAATTTTTCACCATGGCATTGATTCAAAAATGCTCTCTAACTTGGGATCATCGTGGGGAGATTATGACCATGTTTCTTGAGACAATGGACACACACCCTCAAGTCCCTCTTTCTAAGGAGTCACAGGCAAAAACTAAGGCTGCGAAGCACCTCTACTCACAGTTCTACTTTAAAAACAATGACGTCTCAAATGAAACAAGACGAAACCAGAGAGGGAGACAAACCATGAGAGACTCTTAATCTCAGGAAACAAACTGAGGGTTGCTGGGGGAGGGGGGTGAGAGGGATGCAGTGGCTGGGTGATGGGCATTGGGGAGGGTATGTGCTATGGTGAGTGCTGTGAATTGTGTAACACTGATGAATCACAAACCTGTATCCCTGAAGCAAATAATACAGTCTATGTATTATTATATGTTGATAATAATTTTAAAAAGAGTTATTAAAAATAAAAATAATGACGTATTCTATAAATCCATACATTTCCAGCTAGAAATGCCAGTTGAAATACTTCAAACAAGCTCTTCTGTGATCTCGTGAGACAAGCATAAAAAAAGAAAAAAAAGTGAATTGTGTTTGGTTCAGACAACATTCCAAATATCATCTTCTAATAAACTGGAAAACAGAATCTTCTCCTCCGAATGAATACCCCATCCATGAGCATGTGCTGTTTTCTTAAAGACTCATTGACTAGTTAACCTCTCAGTTTCCAAATCATGGACATATCGTTATACATAGGGCCCACTCTAAGTACAATTGAGAATTAGGAAAGCTGATCTTCACAAGCTTACTAGTGTCCTCTACTCTCAACCTTTTATTTGTTTCTCTCTCCTGTCAAAACCTATTTGGACTATGCCTTACTTCTCTGGCAGGGACATGATAAAGTAATAGTTTCCTGCAAGAAGCAGTTCCTCATCTGTTCTCAGGAACACACAGGTCACATCTCTCCTTTCTATAGGACCCCCCAAAGATTGGAAGGCTTTTTTTTTTTTTTTTTAATTTTTATTTATTTGAGAGAGAGGGATAAAGAGGGAGAGAGAGGGAGAGAGCAAACACAAACAGGGGGAATGGCAGGCAGGGGAGAAGCAGGCTCCCTGCTAAGCAAGGAGCCCAATGTGGGGCTCGATCCCAGGACCTGGGATCATGATCTGAGCTGAAGGCAGCCACTTAACCAACTGAGCCACCCAGGCGCCCCTGAAAGGCTCTTTTCAAATGGGGATATAGTTTCATAAGGGTGTGCAATTAAAAAGCAAGCACTGGGGTCAGATTAGCTGGGGGTAACTCACAATCCCCATCTGTTTAATGAATAAAACTGGCACTCTCGTTCTGCGGAAGGCAGGATTTGGCTTGGAGGCTGCCTGCACTCACACTGAGCAGGTTTTAATTAGCCAGTCTAAACAGCAGCTAGCTTGGTAAACTGATTCTTGCTGAAGAAATAAAGCAGACCAACAAGACGACCACTGAATCCAGTTGGACAAAAAGATTCAGAGCTAAAATATACATTCTGACATGAAACAGAAGGGTCCAGACCTGGCTCAGCTGCATGCCACAAGAAAGCCTTTGTCTGGAGACTGGTCCCAGGTGGTAGGTGTCGGAGATAACTCAGGGGATTTAATTAGTGAATGCAGCTGAAGGATATAAATAATGACCCATTTTGAGATGCAGCTCACATCTTCTGATCAACTCGGTCAGCACCAGCATTAACAGAACACATCTGCTGGAAAATCCCCTTTAGGATTTCAGATCACACTTGACAAATTGTTTTTTTACAACTGCATTATCTCCGGGCCCCAGCAGGGAGGTTTTATGAAGAACTTCACATATCAGTGGCACTGCCATATTTCAGTCTACCGCTAATTTCACTGTGGTACCTTGTAAATAACTACTTAGCTTTCCAGCTAGTTTGGAAGCACCGAAACAAAAGAAGGCTCACCAGATTATTTCACAAATGAAACACAGGGTCCGCAATGGGATTCTAGAGCCAAAATGCCAAACTCTGGCGAGTAGAACCCAATGTAGTGTATGATTATTAATTAAAAAATAGACTATGTCTAAATAAAAACACATATTATGATGCTTTTGGTGTGTGTGTGTGTGGAGGGGGGAGTTAGAGAATTAATTAACAATTTTCCTCATTTTCTCCTTTGCGCTTCCCCTACCAACTGCCTTTCACACACCTAGACTTAGTGCTCCTTGATTTACAAACGTGACCTTTCCCCATGTAGGGCTCTCTTCTTTGTCAGCTCCTTAAATATGGAAGCGGAGTTGCCAGCACAAAACTTGGGCCTCCTTGTTTTGCTCCATGAGTCGTAGAATTCGGTTGCTTGGAGGTAGTGTAATATAACCCCCAAATATCCTCAAACAAAAGATGAAGGCAAGGAGGGAGATATCTGAAGAATTAGTGCTTCCACTACTTTCTACTGCTGGACTATTAAAAATCTTGACTTGGAAAAAGAAAGTGATATTGTTTGGCTTTAATGAGCTGATAGTGTCAATTTCTTGTTCCCTAATTTAGAGAATAAGGACACAAAAACAACATGAATATTTTATGTTTTGGGGTCGGTGTTAGAAACAATGACCTCCGTTAATGACCCACTGAATTTGAATATCTTCTATATTATACTTTTAGGAAAAGGCAAATCACCGCAAGCAATGCTTCCTGTGCTTAACTAATAGGGTACAGCAGGCCAAAATGTTTGCTTTCAAAGTACAAAGGACTTCGACTGTGGGACACACAGCATACAGCTGGTTTTGAGCTTGGCTTTTATCACCTTCTAGTTTAAAAAAAAAAAAAAGCCTTCTGGAAAGAATAGAAAAGGACAGTCTATATATAGCCTTTTTATCTCGCCAACTTTTCTGACTCACACTAATTTGTGGCCAGAGGCAAGGGAGGGAGGTGGAATAACAAGTGAAATCAATAGGTTCTTACACAGCATATTAACAGGGTGCATTGAATGCCCAGGGTGGGAGAGGAATGAGAAAAGGGGTTAGGTAACAAAGATAAAGTTATCTTAACTTTCTATACATAAGCTTACATAATAGTCAATGTTCCATTCCAAAAGGAAAAACAAAAACAAAAAGTGAAACCACCTATGGGGAAAACACGGGGCAAACTATCCAGTACACTGGTCTCACCATTGATATTAGAGTTTGAGCCCTTTGAGGATAAGGACTGCATCTTTTTTTTTTTAAGATTTTATTTATTTATTTGACAGAGAGGGATCACAAGTAGGCAGAGAAGCAGGCAGAGAGAAGGGGAAGCAGGCTCCCCGCTGAGCAGAGCGCCCCATGCAATGCAGGGCTCCATCCCAGGACCCTGAGATCATGACCTGAGCCCAAGGCCGAAGGCAGAGGCTTTAACCCACTGAGCCACTCAGGCGCCCCTGGTCTCACCACTGAATCCAAGATCAACACCATCTACGTAAGCAAGAGTAAAGATCATACTGGCAACTGATAAAAACACTGTAGAGATATGTATTAATCAGAGTCACTCACAAAGGGATTTTTTTTTTTTTTGGAGATAGCAGTCCCGCCACCTCACCGGCTGCTCCTTAGCCTCCGCAGCTTCTTCCTCATTTGTCCCACCCTGAAAGGGGGCACCCTAGGGCTCAGTTCGTAGAAGATTTCCTCAATTACACTTACTCCCTAGCTGGCCTCATGCAGTCTCATGACTAAATATCAGCTATCTGCTGGTTATTTCTAGACTTTTATTTCCAACCCTGCTCTTTCCACTGAACTGTAGACTCATAGATTCAATTACCTACTTAACCTAATTTGGCATCTCAGACTTAACATGTCCGAAACTAACATCCTGATATTACCCCAGCAAGCATGTTCCTCTTGTAGTGTCCCCTGTCTCAGAATACAGTAACTCCATCCCGACAGCAGCTCAGGCCAAGAAGCTTGGAGTGACCCTTGATTCTTCCTTCTCTCACACTTCACGTGCAAACCATTAGAATCCCCACTGGCTCTACCTTCACAATCTACCCAGAAGGTGACACTTTTCACACCTGCGGTGCTACCAACATTTCTCTCCTGACTTGCCTCTCTGCTTCCCTCTTCTCCCTCCAACAGTCTATTATCTACCGAGGTGTCAGACCATCCTAATAAGTTAGATCATCCCTCCACTCAGCATCCTCCAATGGCTCCCATGTCACAGTAAAAAGGAAGTCAATATGATGGCCCGCAGAGTCGATGCCCTGCCCCCAATTTCTCTGATCTAATCTCTATACCTCCCACTTGCTTGCTCTTCTCCAGCTCCACTGGATTCCTTGCTCTTCCCCAAACCTATCAAGCTGTCCCTGCCTCTGGGCCTTTGCCCTCAATGGTCCCTCTACCTCAGTCTTCCCTTAGATATCTACCAGACATCTTCCTTCATTTTCTTTAGATATACTTACTCAAATGTCACCTTCTATGTGAGGTTTCCTTGGATTACATAGAATGTAATAGCATTCCTCTTATGCCCTGGCATTCCTCTCTAGCTCACTCTATTCTATTTTCTCTAAGCCCCTAACACCATCTGCCATACTGTATATATACTTGTTGTTTATTATCTGTCTCCCCCATTAGAACAGAAGTCAAAGGCTGTAAGGATTCTATTTTCTTCACTGCTAAATCCTACTGTCTAAAAAATACCTAGCACATCGTATATGCTCAGTAAATATTAAGTGAATGAATGACTGCGAGGGCAAGAGGAGTAATTAGAAGTGGTGCATTTTCCTAATGGCAAAAGGAAAATTGGAGAGGGTAGGATTTCAGAAGATATTATATAGTATAAAAGCTTCAAACACCAAAGCAAAGGGGAAAAAATGGGATTTTGAAGAAAACTGATTATTTTTTAAAAAATGTTTTTTCCACTTTGTCTTCAGTATTATTCAAAGTTTACTTAAATTTTAAAAAAGATTAACTGTGGTAAACATATGCTATAAAATTTATCATCTTAGCCATTTTTAAGTATACCTTTCAGTAGTGCTAACTATATTCAAATTGTTGTGTAACAGATCTCTAGAATTTTTTCACTTGCAAAACAGAAACTCAATACCCATCAAACAACTCCCCGTTTCCCCTATCCCTAGCCCTTTGCTACAACCATCATTCTACTTTCATTTTCCATTAATTTGACTACTCTAAATATCTCATATAAGTAGAATCATACAGCATTTTCCCTTTTGTGACTGGTTTATTTCACTCAACAAAATGTCCTCAAGTTTCATTCATACTGTACTACGTAATGGAATTTCCTTTTTTAAAAAAAAAAAATTTATTTATTTGAGAGGGAGGGAGGGAGAGAGAGAGAGGGCACACAAGTTGGTGGAGGGACAAAGGGAAAAGGAGAAGCAGATTCCTGCTAAGCAGGGAACCCGACACAGGTGTTGATCCCAGGACGATGGGATCATGACCTGAGCCGAAGGCAGCCGCTTAACCAAGTGCTGTGGAATTCCTTTTTTTTTAAGGGCTGAATATTCCCTCATATGTATGTGCCACATTTCTTTATACATTCATGTTGATGGACATCTAGGCTACTGCCATCTCCTGGTCATTGAGAATAATGTTGCAGCGAACATGGTTGTGCAAATACCTCCTTGAGATCCTCTCAGTTATTTTGGATATAGACCCAGAAATAGGATTGCAGGATCCATATGGTAATTGCAGTTTTCATTTTTTGAAGAATCTTCATCCTGTTTTCCATAGTGGCCACATCATTTTACATTCCCACCAACAGTGCACAAGGGCCCCAATTTTCCTACATCTTCACAAACACTTGTTATTTTCTGGTTTTCAGTTTAGTTGTTGTTGTTTATAGTGTTCATCCCAATGGGTGTGAGATGATATTGTGGTTTTGATCTGCACTTCTCTAATGACTAGTGATACTAAAGATCTTTTCATATGCTCGTCGACCATGTATATACCTTTGGGAAAATGTCTATTTAGGTCTTTTGCACAATTTTAAATCAGGTTTTGCTGTTGTCGTTGTTGTTAAAATAGTTCTTTGTATATTGAACTTTGTATACTCCTTAATTCCTTACTAGATACATGATTTGCAATTTTTGCTCCCATTCTGTAGGTTGGCTTTTCATTTTATTTGTTGTTTCCTTTTCTGTGTGGAAGTTTTTAGTAGTTCCATTTATCTATTTTTGCTTTCGTTGCCTTTATTTTTGGTGTCGTATCTGAGAAATTATTGCCAAATCCATTGTCAAGAAGCTTTCCCCTTATGTTTCCTTCTAGGAGTTTTATAGTTTTATGTTCAAAGTTTATTTTTTAAAAATAATCACGTAAGCAGTTAACTAATATTTAAGCTTATCTTTGTTAATTAGCTTTATTCAATAATGTAAAATTTTGGTGCTGTTTATGGCATTTTTTTATGCATTTTAAAAATTTTAATGGCAAGTTATTAACCCTTTCATTAATTCCTTCTGGATCTGGAGTCATACCTAGGAAGGCCTTCCCTACCCTGGGATTATAAGTAAAAATTATACATATTTTTTTTTTTATACATATTTCTTTTAAGACTTCCGTGGTTTACTTTTTTACATTTCAATCTTTGCTCCTCCCAAAATTCATTTCATTCTGACTCATTTTTGCATGTCTAAATCCTACTTACCCTATCTTTCAAGGTCCAATCTAAAGAATAATAGCTAATAAGTCCTTTGTGGAGGACTTTCATTGTGTTCTAAGTGCTTTACATGTCATCACTCAATACTCAAAAGAGATCAATAGGTAAATACTACTATTTTCATTTCATAGATGAAGAAACAGAATCATAGACAGCTTACTGAGTACCTTGCCCAAGGTCATTCAGTGACATGTAGGAGCTACAACAGGCAACGATGGTTCCAGATCCTGTTTTTATCCACTATGCTGTGTTACCCTCTCAACTACCACTCTTTCGTAACACTTTCCCACCCTGAGCATAATATGGCATCCTCTTTTCCCTAAACTCTAGAAAACCTGTACTCCTTACTTTTTTTTTTAATCTTAGATCATAGTTAATTGAACACATTTCATGCTACTTTAAAAGGTAGCTTTCATATTTAATTCACCACCTATTTCTTTTTTTTTTTTTTTTAAGATTTTATTTATTTATTTGACAGAGAGGGATGCAGTGAGAGAGGGAACACAAGTCGGGTGAGTGGGAGAGGGAGAAGCAGGCTTCCTGCCAAGCAAGGAGCCCAATGTGGGGCTCGATCCCAGGACCCTGGGATCATGACCTGAGCTGAAGGCTGACGCTTAACGACTGAGCCACCCAGGCGCCCCCACCACCTATTTCTCACAGGAACTAGTATTACACAGAAAGCTCAATAAATATTTATTGGGTGAATAAATACGCAAATTAGAAAAATGCTTAAAATGTAAATGCCTTGAGAAGGTTCATATTACATTCACATTGTTATGAATGGTTGAGAAAAAAATCCTTTTGCAATACTAAATTCTAACAGGAGGGAGAAGAAAGAGCTTGAGGGCACTGACAGCTTGTGATGTTTGACTGGAGGGAAAAAGAAGGTCTGGGGGGGTATAATTAAAATTTTTTTTATTGCTGGACCTGATAGATAAACATATAGTGTGGAGTTTCATATATTTTCCTATCATTGGGAAAAGCTGGGGTTTTGTGCTTTAAAACGACTGCCTTTTAGTTCTCGGGTGTTTTCTTGTAGTCTAGTCTATAGAATGCTCTAGAATTGGTCAAATAATTGGTCTGTGATTCTTAGGAAGATAACTGAGAAGAACAAATAATTACTGTTATTAGACTTGATGAGAAATTATAATTACTTATAGAAGATCTTGAATCTAAATAGTTTGAAGTATACTCAAGCCATGTTCCTGAAATTAAATTCCTAGAGTTTAAAATACACCTGAACCTTAGGAAGTAAAATTAATTCTTCAATAATCTTATCATGGCGTTTTTATTATTACCTGTAAGAAACCACCCAGCATAGCCATTAACGTTATCGCTGATGGGTTAAAGAGGTTTTAATCAGATGTATCTTGGAGCTGTGTAAAGTGTTTACGAAAAAAAATCCAATGACCTATTATAGAATATACTCTCGGGTGCCTACCTGGCTCACTTGGTAGAGCATGCGACTATTGATGTTGGGGTCATGAGTTCAAACCAAATGTGTGGCATAGAGTTTACTGAAAATTTAAAAAAAAAAAAAAAGATTTTACAGTGCTAATGGGGAGAAATTCTTAAAATTATTCCCATGAAGCTGGGAATCAACCCAAATGCTTATTTCTAACTGATCTCTCCAGTATATCTTTACAAAAGTCTTACAAAATGACAAAAGATTACATATTGGAAAACGGTTTTTGTTAAAAACTGATGCAATCAATATAAATAAGTCAGAAATGTGAAAAACTGTTTCACTGGAAATGAAATGTTAAAGGTCTCTAATAACTTTTCTTTGTTGTTCCCAAATTTATTGGCCTTCTGTCCCTCATTTGTCTTGACTTGCCTTATATATGACCCTGCTTACTGGTTGGTCATGTGTTTCATTTGTTTGTTTTTATGGTTATTTTTTGAAACTCATTTCTTTCTTAGCTTCTGATACATGCATGTTCTTGAATTGCTTCTCACCTCTCTGAATGATACTTCTCTAGCTCCTTTACCAGATCTCGTTCGCCCATACTTCATGTGTGTTCCCCAAGGCTCACTCTTTGCTTTCCCATCCTTCACTGCTTTTCTCTTTAAGACCTATCTTGGAAAAAAGAAAAAAAAAAAGACCTATTTTGAATTACGGCTTCAACTTTGAATTCTTTATTGGAAATCTGAGTGTCTGTATGTGTACAGTTCTCACCTCTTATCCAATTTCTGGCTTCTAACCTCTAATTACGTAAAGCACATGTGTATTTAAATGTTTCACTCTCAACTCACTGTACCAAAGAGCTGTTTCTTTCTATGGCCTGTTTATTCAATCATCTGCTCACACAGCAAACATTCACTAAATGTCCGTTACGTGCTAGATTCTGTGGATGCAAAGGGGCTCTACATCTTGGGTTGCAGTGTCTTGGGAAGGAAAAACACCTGTAAGTAAGTCCTTAAAACACAAACACGCAAAAGATTTTGAAGCCATAAAACTGCCACGTTAAGGGTTGCAATTAGAATTGGGCTACACATCCCCTGTTGATTCTGGAAAGGACACTTCTAGGAAGCGAAAAATATGAAACTTTGCTTTGTCTTTGGTGAAGTCCTGAACAAAGCAAAATGATCTAGATTATAGAAGCTGCAGACTCAGATACTGGCTTTGTAAACTGGGCATGGACTTTGAAAATCACTAGGTGATTTCAGCTGAACTCCCAGGAACTGCTAAAAGCTGTGTCCCGCCTGAGGTCGGAGCTGGGGGATTGAGATGGTTGCATCCACAAAATGATTAGGCCTGGCAGAGCAGCAAAATCCTAAGAGGGTACGAGAAGCGTGGCAGCAAGGTGAGAAGGCCGGAAAGAAGACACCAAGCACACGGGAAGCAGTACCCCTGGAAGCAGAGCTGGGGTTTGAGACGTTCCTGTTTCCCTCAGGCTGGTCGGGGCTTACGGTACAATAATCTGGATTGCAAATGTGCATTACGAGTCACAGATTAGGACAGTGAAATCTGGCTTGCTAAATGCAACACAGCATGACATAAAGCTGTGGTAGACTGTCTGCAGTAGAGGCCTGGCTTGGCCATTTATAAGTAATGTCATCGTGAGCAAGTTACTTGACTTTTCTGTGCTTCAGTCTCTTCATCTATAAAGATGGACACATTAATAATTCCTTCCTTCATCCTAGGACAGCTGTCAGGATTGAATGAGTTACTATATCTAGAATGCATAAAAGAGTACAGGCACATAGAAGCTGCTAAATCTAAGCTATCATTAGGTGTTTACATTTTGCTCCATGTTGCACCAAAACTGCATGTTTTTACCGGGAGGTTAGCAACCATGTCATACTTTGAGTGACTTTACTGAGAAAACATGGTTCTTTTCACAAGTGTTTTTGTTTTGTTTTTTAATAGAGTCATGAAAACTGAAACCCATTCTCTTACCAAGTCAAGTTCTTTACTGAAAAAGCCATGTACCTTTGTAACTCAGGATTAACAAATGCAATTATGAAATAACTTTCAGGTCGACCCCATCAGTTCTGGGTTTATACGCATCATATCACTTTCCATCTGCAGTGTTTTACAAATGGTCACTGTTACAGTTATGTAACTCAATGGTCAACATTTATTCTTGCTTCATAAAAATTTATACTAAAGAAAAAATTTTTAATAATCTCACTAATACTGCCAATAAATTAATTCATTCTTGCTCAATTTCCTAAAATGTCATCTAGGGGCTCCACGTCTCCCCAGACACCTCTTGAAAGATATCTGTCAAAAATCTCCCTCAAAAAAGTCTTTTTGAATTCTGTGACTCTAATGAAAGTAACAACAAAGTCACCTTTATGATTTGCTATAAAGAAAAAAGGGAGGAAAGAGACAAAAGCATAAGAATAACAATGATAAGAACCACATCAGACTAAACAATATTTATATGTTTTGTTCCTGTTTTATCAATTTGCATATACGTTTTGCTAGTTGGCAGATAAATACATACTCTAGCAGGGGTGATAACAAAAACATTAACAACTAGCAAGGCACAGATGCTGAACAATTAGAACAGATGCTGGCTGTAAACAACTGGAATAGTGAGTCCCAGGTGACAATCAATCCTGTTACGCCTAAGTGTGGTGTTAGTGGTCATTTCAATACAATTCGGGGCACTTTCATTAAGCTGTTTTAATGGAATGTGGAAATGTCTTCCAACAGAGAGAAATTTTTCCTGTAATGTTATTTGACTCGAATGCAAAAACTACTTGTTCTTTTCTTTTCTTTCTTTCCCTTCCTTCCTTCCTTTTTTCCTTCCTTTCTTTTAGAGAGAGAGAAATAGCATGCATGCAGGCAATAGGGGTTAGGGGCAGAAGGAGAAGAGGGCATGACCTCACAACCCTGAGATCATGACCTGAGCCCAAATCAAGAGTTGGATGCTTAACCAACTGAGCCACCCAGGACCCCTACTACTTGTATTTTCAAAGTAATTTGTACAACTGGAACTCTTAGTTACATATCACTTTTCTTCTGTTATATTTTCGAAATAGGTTCTGTGATAACACTCTTCTCAAGTTTCTCATCAAGATGGGAGGAATTAAGATGGTGGAGTAGTAGGGGGACCCTACTTGTCCCTCAAAAATAGCTAGATAAATGCCAAATTATTCTGAATACCCAAGAAACTGATCTGATGACTGAGAGAACAAACTTCACAACTAGAGGTAGAAAAGAGGCCACATTGGGAAAGGTAGGAGGTGTGGAGACATGATTTGGGGGAGAAAATAATCACAGGTGCTTCAGAGGGGAGGAAGCCCTGATCACAGAGAGAGAGACAGACAGACAGAGCGAAAGCAGCACACAGGAGATTACATAAGAAAAACTTCCCCAAAACCACTGACTGGGAAAACAAGAGGGGCTGATTATTCTGTTTTTACAAGGAGTAGAGTTCAAAGACAGAAGTTTTAGAAGTCTACACTATCACTGGGGTGGAGTCTTGTGGGTGTAGAGGTGTTCCTGTGGAGAAGGAGAGCAGAGGCCCAGGAGCAGAAAGCATGGTCTGAGGATCCTCTGGGTCGCACTGAGAGAGACAGTTCTCCTTTTGGACTGCATTCAGGAGAGGTGGCACTGCCTTTCAGGAGACAAAAGAGCCAACAGGTGCCATTGCAAGGCCCTGTTAATTAGCATGGCAGCAGAGGCAGCTGCTGAGGGTAACTAACCTGTACACCAGCTTTTCACTGAGCTTCACCATAAACTCCAAGTCCCTGCGCATTCAGGCAACTACCCTTCTGGGATAAACCAGCACCAGCCCCAGTGCAGTGAGATCGTCTCCTACAGGATCAGTGTCAACCCATGCTGCACTGGGTTCCTAAAATTTGGAGTTTTGAATCCAGCCATGTCTGAGATAAAATACAGGAGTACTGTGCCACCAGTTGGGCAGATGGCTCAGACACAGACAGGGTGAAGGCAGGGATCTGAGGAATGCCTGGAACACATGAAGGGAGATTATTTACTCTTCTGTGAGGCCTTCCTGAACAGTGGCCCATGTGAACTCCCCTCTCCTGGGACAAGAGAGCAGGCTGATGACATTTTCCCCCTGCACATCAGCACAGACAGACTTCAGTGAGCAGCACAGCAGCCACAGCGGAGGCCTGAGCTGCTTATACCAAGCCCCACCCCCTGTACTCTGCAGGTGCTTTTTATTGGGGCAAGTGTGCCTGAGAGTCAGAGCAGCAGCAGGCCCTTTGCCCAGAAGACCAGGACTAACCTCCCACATGCACCAAGTCTGCTGACCATAGAGTGCTGCAAAGCTTCAGCTCTAGTGGAAATACGATAAGGACTCTCTCTCTCTCTCTTAAGTAATCTGTACACCCAACGTGGGGTTCAAACTCACAAAGCCAAGATCAAGAGTCACATACTCCTCCAAGTAAGCTAGTCAGGAGCCTCCAGGTCTCTTTTAAAAAGCAGACCAGAGTATACTTAGTTAAAACTCACCACACACTGGACAAGGTCCAAATACTCCCCACAGCAGGCAAGGAGAAACTCTGCAGAGGACTGACCTGAGAAAGAACAGCCAAAACACAATAGCAGAGTGCACAGAGACTACACCAAAAATATTTCCTGAAGAACCAGGCCCTGGACAGTATATGACCTCTTCTTAATAAAGCCATTACTCACATAACAGGGTTTCCTAACATACAGAAGACAGAGACCTAGCAAAAAGCCAAGATGGAGGAATTCCTCCCAAAAGAGCAAACAAGAAAAGCTCACAGCCAGGTATCTAATCGAAACAGATATAAATAATATGCCTGAACCAGAATTTAAAACAACAGTCATAAGGATACTAGGTGGGCTTGAGAAAAGCATAGAAGACATCAGGGAGTCCCTTACTACAAAGATAAAAGACCTAAAAACTAGTCAGGCTGAAATAAAAAGTGTTATAACTGAGATGCAAAACTGACTGAATGTAATGACCACAAGAATGGAAGAAGCAGAGGAATGAATAAGTGACATAGAAGATAAAATAATCGAGCTGAAAAGAGGGAAAGAAAAATATTGGATGATGAATGTAGACTTAGGGAACTCAGCAATTCCATTGGATGATGAATGTAGACTTAGGGAACTCAGCATTATATCATTCATATCATAGGAGTCACAGAAGAAGAAGAGAGGGAAAAGGGGCAGAAGGTTTATTTGAGCAAATTATAGCTGAAAACTTCCTTAATCTAGGGAAGGAAACAGACCCCCAAATCCAGGAGGCACAGAGAACTCCCATCAAAATGATCAAAAGCCAGCCAACACCAAGACATATCATAGTAAAATTTGCAAAATACAGAAATAAGGAAAAAATCCTGAAAGCAGCAAGGGAAAAGAAATCCATAACTTACAAGGAAAGACAAATAAGGTTAGCAGCAGATCTATTCACAGAAACATGGCAGGCCAGAAGAGAGTAGCATGATATATTCATTGTGCTGAATGGGAAAAATATGCAGCCAAAAATACTTTATTTAGCAAGGCTGTCATTCAGAATAGAAGGAGAGATAAATAGTTTCCCAGACAAATAAGCTAAAGGAGTTTGTGACTACTAAACCAGTCCTGTAAGAAATATCAAAGGGGACTCTTTGAGTGGGAAAGAAAGACCAAAAGCAACAGAAACTAAAAAGGAACAGAGAAAATTTCTAGAAACAACAACATTACAGGTAATACAACGGTACTAAATTCTATCTATCAATAATCACTCTGAATGTAAATGGACTAAATGCTCCAATCAAAAGACATAGGGTATCAGAATGGGAAAAAAAAGAAAAAACAAGACCCGTCTATATGCTGCCTATAGGAGACTCATTTTAGACCTAAAGACACCTGCAGATGGAAAATGAGGGGATGGAGAACCATTTATCATGCTAATGGATGTCAAAAGAAAGCCAGAGTAGCCATACTTAAATCAGACAAACTAGATTTTATTTATTTTTATTTTTTTAAAGATTTTATTTATTTATTTGACAGAGCAGGCAGAGAGGCAGGCAGAGGCGGAGGGAGAAGCAGGCTCCCTGCCGAGCAAGGAGCCCAATGTGGGACTCGATCCCAGGACCCTGGGATCATGACCTGAGCCGAAGGCAGACGCTTAACCAACTGAGCCACCCAGGCGTCCCGACAAACTAGATTTTAAACCAAAGACTATAACAAGAGATGAAGAGGGCACTATATCACAAAAAACAAAGGTCTATCCAGCAAGAAGATCTAACAATTGTAAATATTTATGCCCCCAACTTGGGAGCACCCAAATATATAAATAAATTAATAATAAACATAAAGAAACTTATTGATAATACATAATAACAGTAGAGGATTTTAACACTCCACTTACAGCAATGGACACATCATGTAAGCAGAAAATCAACAAGGAAACAATGGCTTTGAATGACACACTGGACCAGATGGACTTAACAGATATATTCACAACATTTTGCCCTAAAGCAGCAGAATACACATTTTTTTTCGAGTGCAAAAGGAACATTCTCCAAAATAGATCACCAACTGGGTCACAAATCAGGCCTCAACAAATACAAAAAGATTGATATCATACCATGCACACTTTCCTACCACAATGAAGTCAACTATGAAACTTGAAGTCAACCACAAGAAAAAATTTGGAAAAAACACTAATATACGGAGGTTAAAGAACATCCTACTAAAGAATAAAAAGGTTAACCAGGAAATTAAAGAAGAAATAAAAAAATACATAGAAGCAGATGAAAATGAAAACAGGACAAATGCAAAACCTGTGGGATGCAACAGAAGCAGTCATAAGAGGGAAATCTATAACACAAGAAGCAAGAAAAAAATCTCAAATACACAACCTAACCTTACACCTAAAGGAGGTATAAAATGAATAGCAAATGAAGCCTAAAGCCAACAGAAGAAGGGAAATAATAAAGATTAGAGAAGGAAGAAATGATATAGAAACAAACAAACAAAAAACCTGGGAGAACAGATCAAAGAGACTTGGAGCTGGTTCTTTGAAAGAATGAATAAAATTGATAACCCCCTAGCCAGATTTATCAAAAAGAAAAGAGAAAGGACCCAAATAATTAAAATCACAAACGAGAGAGGAGCATTCACAACCAACATCACATATATACAAATAATTATAAGAGAATATTATGAAGAATTATATGCCAACAAATTGGGCAATCTAGAAGAAATGGATAAATGCCTAGAAACATATAAACTTACCTCAACTGAAACAGGAATAGAAAATTTGAACAGACCCAAAACCAGCAAAGAAAGTGAGTCAGTAATGAAAAATCTCCCAACAAACAAAAGTCCAGGGCCAGATGGCTTCCCAGGGGAATTCTACTGATATTTAAAGAAGAGTTAATACCCATTCTTCTGAAACTGTTCCAAAAAATAGAAGTGAAAAGAAAACTTTGAAGCTTATTCTATCAGGCCAGCATTACCTTGTTTTCAAAACCAGACAAAGATCCCACTAAAAAGGAGAATTACAGGTCAATATCCCTGATGAACATGGATGCAAAAATGCTCAACAACAACAACAAAATACTAGCAAATCAAATCCAACAGTACATTAAAAGGATTATTCACCATGAGTAAGTTGGACTTACCACTGGTCTGCAAGGGTGGTTCAATATTCTCAAATCAATCAATGTGATATACAACATTAATAAAAGAAAGGATAAGAATTATATGATCTTCTCGATAATGCAGAAAAAGCATTTGACAAAGTACAGCACCCATTCTTGATAAAAACCCTCAACAAAATAGGGATAGAGGGAACATACCTCAACATCACAAAAGGCCATATGTGAAAGACCCACAGTGAATATCATCCTTGATGGGGAATAACTGAGAGCTTTTCCCCTAAGGTCAAGAACAAGACAAGGATGTCTACTTTCACCACTGTTACTTAACATAGTACTAGAGTGCTAGCCTCAGCAATCAGACAACAAAAAGAAATAAAAGGCATCCAAATTGGCGAGGAAGAAGTCAAACTCTCTATTGACAGACGACATGGTACTCTATGTAGAAAACCCAGAAGACTCCACCAAAAAATTGCTAGAACTAATACACAAATTCATCAAAGTTGCAGAATATAAAATCAATGTACAGAAATCTGTTGCATTTCTATACACCAATAATTAAGCAGCAGAAAGAGAAATCAAGGAATTGATCTCATTTACAATGGCACTGAAAACTGTAAGATACCTAGGAATAAACCTAATCAAAGAGGTGAAAGATCTGTACTCTGAAAACTGCAGAACACTTATGAAAGAAATTGAGGAAGGTATAAAGAAATGGAAAAACATTCCATGCTACTGGATTGGAAGAACAAATATTATTAAAATGTCTATACTACCCACAGCAATCTACACATTTAAAGCAATCCCTATCAAAACACCACCAGCATTTTTCACAGAGCTGAACAAACAATTCAAAAATTTGTATGGAACTATAAAAGACCTGAATGACCAAAGCAATCTTGAAAAAGAAAAGCAAAGTTAGAGGTATCACAATTCTGGACTTCAAGCTGTATTATAAAGCTGTAATGATCAAGACAGTATGGTACTGGCAAGAGAACAGACACATAGATCAATGGAGCAGAACAGAATAGAAAACCCAGAAATGGACCCACAACTATATGGTCAACTAATCTTCAACAAAGCAGGAAAAATATCCAATGGAAAAGACAGTCTCTTCAACAAATGGTGTTGGACAGCAGCATGCAGAAGAATGAAACTGGACCATTTTCTTACACCATATACAAAACTAAATTCAAAATGGATGAAAGACTTAAATGTGAGACAGAAAACCATCAAAACCCTAACAGAGAACACAGGGAGCAACTTCTTTGATATTGGCTGTAGCAACTTCTTACTAGACACGTCTCCAGAGGCAAGGGAAACAAAAGCAAAAATAAACTAGTGGGCTTTCATCAAGATAAAAAGCTTCCACACCGTGAAGGATACAATCAACAAAACTAAAAGGCAGGTCACCTGGGTGGCTCAATCAGTTAAGCATCTGCCTTCGGCTCAGGTCATGATCCCAGGGGCCTGGGATCGAGTCCCATGTTGGGCTCCCTGCTCTGCAGGGAGTCTGCTTCTCCCTCTGCCCTTCCCCCCATTCATTCTCTCTTGCTGTCTCTCAAATAAATAAAATCTTAAAAAAAAAAAAAAAACTAAAACTAAAAGGCAACCTACAGAACGGAAGAAGATATTTGCAAATGACATATCTGATAAAGGGTTAGTATACAACATCTGTAAAGAATTTACCAAACTCTACACCCAAAAAAACAAATAATCCAGTTTAGAAATGGGCAGAAGACATGAATAGACATTTCTCCAAAGATGACATACACATGGCTACCAGACACATGAAAAGATGCTCAACATCACTCATCATCAGGGAAATATAAATCAAAACCACAATGAGATACCACCTCACAGCAGTCAGAACAGCTAAAATGAACAACACAGGAAACAACAGATGTTGGCAAGGATATGGAGAAAGGGGAACCCTCTTACAGTGTTGGTGGGAATGCAAACTGGTGCAGCCACTCTGGAGAACAGTATGGAGGTTCCTCAAAAAGAGATTCCTCAAAAATAGAACTACCCTGTGGCCCAGAAACTGTACTACTAGGTATTTACCCAAAGGATATGAAAATACTGATTCGAAGGGGCATATGATTTCCAATATTTATAGCAGCATTATCAACAGTAGCCAAATTATGGAAAGAGCCCAAATGTCTACCAACTGATCAATGGATAAAGAAGTTGTGATGTGTATTTATACACTGGAATATTAGCCATCAAAAAGAATGAAATCTTGCCATTTGCAACAACATGGATGGAGCTAGAGAGTATTATGCTATGTGAAATAAGTCAGAGAAAGACAAATACCATATGATTTCACTCATATGTGAAATTTAAGAAACAAAACAGATGAACACAGGGGAAGGAAGGAAAAAAAGAGAGGGAGGTAAACCAGAAAACACTCTTAACTATGGAGAACAAGCAGGGTTGCTGGAAGGCAGGAGGGGCAGGGGATGGGCTAAGGGGTATTAAGGAGGGCACCTGTGATGAGCACTGGGTGTTATATGTAAGTGATGAATCAATGAAATCAATATTACACTACATGTTAACTAACTAGAATTTAAATAAAAACTTGAAACGAACAAAAAGTTTCTCATTAAACCTATTTCCTTATCTATGAGACTAGGATCCTGCTTTCTGTGTTCTCAGCTGCTCTAATTCCTGGTAAGTTCTTTAGGACATGAACAATTTTATTTTGAGATTGTAAGTAATAGGATGTCCTTCTTTAATCTAGAAGAGAGGAAGCAATCTATAATACTAGAAAAACACAACTACAAAGTATATCAGCTTCTTTGCTTCCTGCTTGTCCATCTGACTTTTTAAAAATCCCATCAAGAGAATTTTAGAGCCAAAATCAGACCAGCTACGAAGACCTGGAGTTACTCAGTCTTGTTCAAGCTCAACTGAACACTGTCCTTAAGATGACAAGGAGTTAGTCCTTAAATCAGCCCATTCAGCATCTCAAATGTGACTGCTTAGAACTGCCAAATTTCTAGGATATACCCAAACAGCCATAACCGACATGTATAAAAGAATCTAACAAATAGTTTTCCAATCTGATTTCTCTGTTGGCAACCATATTTCTGCCAACAACATTATCAGTCTCCCTTTCAGTCAAGGTCCCAAACTCAGGACACCTCCAGTGGATATTTAACATATTTGGGAATATCCCCATCTTTTGGATTAAAGGGGAGACAGAGTCCAATTCCTGTTACAGGAGCTGAAAAGCCAAGAGACTCACTTTTGCAGTTTCCCTTGCCAGCCAGGGTGCTGCGCACGAGCAAGGCCTAGCCAATCACGTTTCCTGGCCCGAGACTCTGGAATCCAGAGCTAAACATAAAAAATTATAGGGATGTGGGAGAATTCTTTTAGGTAGTGGTAGTATCAGCCAGTTTTCAGGAAAAAAAAAAAAATGTCAGCCATAGTGTCCAGCACCCAGTGTGGGTAATAGAAACTGGAGGAACAGCGACCTTACTGGATTGGTTCAGTGAGGATATCTTAGCTGTTGTCCTGATATGCTGCCTCCTCTCTTCCTGCATATTTTTTAAGCCTGGTTGCCCAACCCGATCAAATTTTAAGTACAGCAGAAACTCCCTTAGCCAGCACATTTGAGACTGCTAGTTTGCCCGATCCTGAAGTTCAAGACTGGCTTTTTACATAAACCACCTCCATTAGGAATCACCTGGAACAGTGCTTCTCAAAATGTGGACCCTGGACCAGCAGCAGCAGCAGCGTCACTTGGAAACTTGACAGAAATACAGATGTTCAGAGCCCACTCCAGACTTACTGAGTCAGAAACTCCAAGGTGGGACTCAGCCCTCTGGGTGCTTCTGATGTATGCTGAAGTCTGAGCACGACTGATCTCAGATGTCCAATTTCAGATTCTCTAAGCGGAACAACACGTCATCCATTTAAAGACAAGTGCAAAAAAACCCCAAACAAAAACAAAAACAAAAACAAAACCCCCCTGCGAGCAGAACCTTCTTAATTTTTACATATTTCCCCCTTGTTTATCTGCTCATTTAAATGCCAAGCAGTTCTAAAGCACCTAGGATATACCATTAAATAGAACAAACAAAAACCCCAGCCCTGGTACAGCTGACCTTCCAGAGAAGTGTATGCTTGAGAGCAGCTGTCTTCCACGAGGGTCTGGCTCTGTGCGTGTCAGTCAGCACCAGTTTTACATGGGGACCAGAAACAGTTCATCGGACAAGTCAATTACATGGAGGTCGGTGAGGAGATCTTCCTAAATAGACTTACAATTTTTTTTATATCTGTTCATTTATTGCTGTTGTCTCATGTAATTCCTAATTCGTGTTTGACCAATTATGCTTGTCGTTACTAACAGTGAAAACTTAGAACAGCCTAATGTCTAACCATAAATGAATGATTAGTCAGAACAAACTAAAGGCCCACAATAGGGATTAGTCGGAATAGCTGAAATATCCAAAATTAGTGGGTGGCTTGAATAAATTATGGTTAAATTATAAAACAACATGTACAGAATGATTTCCATTTTACAGAAAATAATAACATGATTATGCATGTATAGAAAAAGGATTCTGGCAAAATAATACGTATGATGATGGAAGCAGTATTTATCTCTAAATAGAATTATGGATTTTTAAATATACTTATGGTTGTCTGTATTTTCTGGTTTCTCTAGAAGAAATATCCATTGCTTTTCTAATAATTAAGATAAAACATTGAAAAGTACACCACATTTCCCCCAAATCTGACATTTTAAGGTAGCTGTGGCATGTTTTCTATTTTAAATGTTTTTCTAACTCATTTTAAGGCAATTATGTCTGCTTGCCCTTATTCATTTATATTTTTAATTTTTATGTATAAGGTTGAAGTACATTTAGGTCATTCTAATTATTAGACATTTCATTTTTCCATCTAGTCCTTTATTTTGAAGCACTGAGGTTGTTCCAACTTACTCCAATTATCCGCTATCAGGGATGTAGATTATTTCACTTTATGCTATTGCAAACCCAGATACTCCCTTTCTCAACCCCCTTGACAGCTGGCGACTAGCACATAGCCCAGGCCTGGCAATCAGGAGAACTAGCCCTTGACTCTGAATCCCAAGCGTCATGCCAAGTCCCACAAGGTCCCATTTGGCTGCAAAGAAGGCTGGGGAATACAGTTTTTATTCTGGACAGCTATGAGCATTGTGTCCAAATAAAAATCGAGGTTCTAAGATATTAGGGTGGGCAGCCAGCAGTCTCTAGCCCAGACAGCAATCCCTAAAAGGAAGTTACACTCATGTTCCCCTAAAAGATCATCACTCACCTTTTGGCATGTCCCTGCTTACTCTGTCACCATGGAAAGTCCAAACCTCATTACCAGGACTCATCCCAATTCACCTTTATAGATCCCCTAAGCTGTCCCCCATTTTGCTTCTCCCTTTTGCTATCCCTTTCCAACTTATCCAGTATGTCCACTAGAACTTCCAATCAGCATAAGCCCCTGATGCACAAAACTCTTTTGACCATTGCCTTCACCTTCTTGCTCCCACTAAGCCTGGCTCTAAGCTGAGGGCACTGCTTCTCCAGCATCCCTCTGAAGTGGTGGTGGGCTTCTTTCCCATCCCTAACACCAAAAGATCCAAGGCAGGGCAGAGCCTTTCCTTGGGGCTGCAGCCACACCATTTCCCCTCCCACAAACATCCAGCTCCTTTGAAGGGTCTGCAGTTAAGACTATTCAATCTCCTGCTCTGTGTTGTAACCATTTACTGTCCTCCTGGTGGACAGGAGGACTAGCACCTCTCTCTCTATCACCTTCTGTACCGCTGCCATCGTCAGCATCCACATAGACCATCCATTGGAAGCCCTGCCATTTGGTTCCTTGATCCACCTCAGAAATCTTTACTTGAAGCATCTTTTTCTCGAACAACTACCTCTAACTTTCCACAGCACTCTCACTGGTACTTGGACTCCGGTAATTCTTCAGCCCAACAGAACATATGATCCATTAGTCTACCACTTTTTTACTATCCCTCACCCCCCTTAAATCCTCATATCGTCTCTCTTACCCAGCACATCACTGAAATTCCTCCCCTGCTCTTCCCTCTGTGGCCTGGGATGGAAAATCTCTCCAAATCTGGTTAAATCCTCTTTTGACCTCATGTATGAACTCTATAAACACAATCTTCCTGATGGTTCTCACCTTTAATTTTATGACTCTAAATCTCAGGACACTCATCATTGCATTTTTATTCTATTTTCCTATTTAATTCCATCTCTCAGTGTTTGAGTTGACTGTTTCATATATTTCCACCTTTTCTCTAATTTCCAAAACCATGTTCCCTGTCCTCACTCTCAACTCATGACTTCCCTGTTTTACTAAGAAAAGAGACGCAATCAGAGAAAACTAAGGTAGTTTCCCATTGTCAATTTATTCACTCACAGAACCAAAAATCTCTTGCCTTCCTTCCTCCCTGTTCCTGGCTCCCTCACCTACTCAAGAGCTTTCCTCTTAAAATTTTTCTCTCTCCTGCACCAGGCATTTCTCCCATTCTAGAGGACAATTCATTCGCATATCAGTATGCTGTTACTTCTCTCATCTTAAAAAAACTCTCTACCTAAATACCACAAACCCTCTGGCTACTGGCACATTTCTTTCCTTATCTTCATAGCAAATTGCAAGCAAAATGTATCTTTCCTTGAAATTTCCACTTCCCGTAACTCCCACAATTTTTCCTTAACCCACTTCAAAGAGGATTTCGTTTTCACAGTGCTGACAAAGCTGCCCTTGTGGAAGACCCCCGATAATCTTATCTTGCCAAATCCCATTGTCAACTTTTGTTGTTCGTCTTGTACCACCACTTCATCACTTCATAGCATTTGAAGTCAGTCTCTTAAATCTCCTCATCTCTCTAATTTTACATCCTACCTCCACTGGCTTGCTCATTCTGTTATTCCTTGAACAGGCAGAACATTCGTGCCTCAGGGTCCCAGCATTTCCTGGCCACTTTGTCAGGAATGCTCTTGCAGAGCTCTTAGAAGGCCTCACTTCATTCAGGCCTGTGATCAGAGGCTTTGCCCACCCACTCGCCTCCGCCCCTCCTTTGCCCCACCTGGCAAGCTCTAGTGTCTTGTCCTGATTTATTTTTCTCCAGATCACTTGATCACCATTTGCCATCCTATCAGTCACTTGTTCATCATTTTGTCTCTGTCAGGACCCTGTAATCTGCACAAGGGCAAGGAACTTGTCTGGCTTGTTCACGGTTTAATTTCTAGTACACAGAACCGTGCCTGGCACAAAGTAGGTGTCCAATAACTACTTTTTGAATGAACGAATAAAATTTAAACACTATATTTAAGGCCATTATTATTCATGAACAAATAGAATATTTTCCCTCCAAAATAAATCTTGAGTAAGACTTGCGAAAGAGACCGGAAAAGGCGTCGGATGAATTTGCTTATATGCATGGGAAAGAAACCATTCAAAGTGAAATTAACTGAGCAAAGAAAAAAGGGAAAACTGGGGAAGGGGGCCAAGAATGGAAGAGGAAAGAATAGGCTTTGTGTATTAGTCCTTAATGGGAAAAAAAAAATGAGGAACTACAGAGGATCTGTCAGCTGTGCTAAGAGTCCAGAATAGTTTTTCATTAAAAAGAGGGGCAGATGTGAACACTTGTATGTTTGTAGACACCATTTGAAGGTTCAGTTTTTGTAGTGTGGGTGCGCCTGAAGGGCTGCTCTGTGTTCTTTCTGGAGCACATGCTCCTCTGTAAATTACAGAGCTTAATTACTGCAATTCTCATGTTTAGCTGCATATCAGACTTACCCTAGGAATCTGGGCCCCTCCCCATTTACCATGAGCTATAGTTTTACAAAGCTCCCCCAGTTACCCAGTGTAGGCAGAGTGATGCTGATGCTTCAGAATCATTACCAGAACAGTGTTTTCCAACCAGCAGACCGAGGGCAGGAAAGAGGCAATTTTTTGCCACCTTGTGACCATTTCATTCTGACCCTCTTTAGCATGAAAGGTTGTAGTTCAGTTCCCATGTTTTCTTATCTGACTTCCTTTTCACATCCTCAGTTCTGTTTCAGAGAATCAGATAATTTATCAAACTCAAGAGCAACCTAGATTAGGAAATCTTGTGCTATAATTCATGTGGTTGTTGACAAGCCTTGGGATATTGTTGCTTGGCATCACCTGAGACCAGTATACACTGTAATAAGTTTTTTGTTGGACATTCATTACCGAGGCAATAGCAAAAATATCATCTTCACTTCTGAGCATATAATAACATCAGCTAACAATTAATGAACTATTATCCTCTGCCAGGTACTGTTTATATATAATTCTATAGCCTCAAGTACAAAACAAAGAAAAAAAAAAAAAACTCATTGTAATAACAGTGTACCCGGATCAAAAATTCCATTACAAGTCAGGGGATGCAGAAATAATAGCAGTCAGGTTCTGGCTCAGTTTGGGTCCTTGTAGCAGCGACCTATTATTTGTAAATATCCAGCATTGCTTTCCCCAGGGAGCCACCTATCTTCCAAGCCATGAGGTCTCCAGTTCCTGCCGACCCTCCTGCAGAGGGATTAAGCAGATAAGCCTAAGGCTCAGGCTGGACAATTAGAGTTCTTCCTCCTTGACCCCGAGTTCTTGGCTCAAAGATGAGCATGTGACCCACACTGGCCAATCAAAATATTCCCTGCGGCTACCAGGAAAGGGTCTCTCTCTTCCTCTGAAAGTGCAAGCAATGAACATCTTTTGTGGCTTCTAGCAAGAAACTATTTGCAACGGATAAGAATAAGGTTAACATGCAAAGAAAAGCAGAGCACAAGGAGGGAGAGTTAGAGCTTTGACAGTGTTTGAGACCTGGATCAAGTCATTTCTAAATTGAGTATATCCCCTGTACTTCTCACTTACAGATCCAATAAATTCCACATCTCATTTTTTTGTCTTCTTTTCTTTTTGCTTAAAAGAGTCAGAACTGAATGTCTGTGAGCTGGAATGACGAGTCTTGGGCCCAAATGTTTATGAACTGAGGGAAGGCTACACTTACTTTCTCAGCTTTAGAGATACTGCTGTTCATGTGTTTCTGGTTCCACTGGAATTGACACAGGGAGTTCCCCGTAGACACTTAAGGAACCAAGCTCTAACAGCACTACCAGTTTTCTCAACCATCACCACCTCCAAACATTTAGCTTGATCAGACCTGGGAGCAGGATGATAGTTAAAGAGACACCACTTTGTGTATTATAAATTGCCAACCCACATCCTTTACTAATACACATGCAGCCTAATGGTGAAGAGCATGCGTTTTAACAACATAGTCTGCCTGGCTTCAAATTCTGCCTTTGCGGCTTATTCTAGAGCCTTAGGGGAGTCACTTAACCTCTTTGTGCCTCAGGTTCTCCATGTAAAAATTCACCATGTAAAAAATAATACTTCCCACTTAGCGCTCTTGAGACAACGGAACATATGAAATGCTTGGGATAGAATCTAGCACATAGAGGTGCTCAATAATTGTTAGTTGTCATTATTAATTATATTACGTAGGGAAAAGTAGAGATTAAGCTCTCTTCATTAATTTATTATAAAGGCATATGCATATGTATAACTACACATACAGAATGAGATAAGTGGTATAAACTTACAGACATTAGGCTAGCCAATTTCTAGTTAAGCACTTTGGGTTCTCACTATTACATGAGTGGCTTCAGGCACCTCCTACGGGTCATTCCTATAGGCCACAGACCTTGGAACTACAAGTAAGGCCCAGGTTTCCAGGACTCCTCAGAAAATGAGACAGTGTAAACTTCAGGAGATTCTAATACACTTACCATAGATCTAGATTAATCCTAGAAAGAACATTTAAAAATTTTCGTAAGATAGTTATACTATTGCCCAAGAGATAACCAACCCCATTTTCTAGGTCCCTCGAGATGATGTTTAGGCTTCCAATTCCTGCAACTGGGAGTCGTCCTTCCCTGACCAAAACTTTCTTAGGGATTCAAATGAAACTCAAATGGTTTGTAAAAGCTACAAACTGAGAGTGTCATCTTAAGCATCATACCATCTTTCTTTTTCCTGGGAAGATCCTAGGATCTTACGGTTCTAATATTTGAAAATGAAACAGTCGCCCTCAGTATCTAAACCCAAATAAAAATAATCAAAAAACCTTCAAAATGGACTCAGAGACTCACATCTCTCACCTGAACATAATTCTTCACCTCTGTTCCAGACTCTAGAGCACTGGTTCTGAATGGGAGCATTTTGAATATTTGTGGGGACATTTTTGGTTGTCACAGGGACTGTGAGTTCCATGCACATACATAAATGCAAGGGTCAGTGACACTAGATATTCTGCAATACAATGGACAGTCTTACAAAACAAAGACTTTCCTACATCGCACGCAACTTTCAAATAATAGAAGTGAAAAACCTGTTTGTAACCACATGAGCCTGGGCCTTCTGCTTTGCATGTTAACAAAAAATATTTCGGGGATGGTTTTGCTCTACATTGAATTTTCCAGGAATGCAATCACTGTGAAAATGAAGAGGAGCTTGAATTTTGTTTTGTTCGGAACTTTACATAGAGTTAGTCCTGTCTTAGAAAAATCAGTTCACCAACGACAGAATCACTTCTTGTATTTGAGCTGTCAAAACAATCCAATCACCAGTGTGCATTCATAGCTGTTGTATTTATGGAGTGCCAGAAGTATCTAAGTGCAGGCCTCTGACCATTATGACTTCTGGTATATTAGTGCCTGAATATTTACAGATTGAAATACATATAATTTTATTTTATTTTTATTACTTCTTAAAAGATTTTATTTATTTATTTGAGAGAGAAAGACAGAGAGCATGATGGAGGAAGGAGTGAGCAGCAGTGGGGGGCGGGGAAGGCAGAGGGAGAGGGAGAAGCAGGCTCCCCACTGAGCAGGGAGCCCGATGTGGACCTCGATCCCAGGACCCTGGGATCATGACGTGAGCCGAAGGCAGACACTTAACAGACTGAGCCACCCAGGTGCCCCCTACATATAATTTTATTATACATTACTTTCCCTTTGTATTATTAGGATATTTCACTGAATTTTAAAAATATCATGCACATGAATTTCTGAATTTCACTTCAAGACGATAAATAGAATGTTATAAAATATTTGTTATAAAAAGAACATGTTAGTTCTGTAAGGATGAGAATTACTGTTTTAGCGTATTAATAGAGATGAAAGAAATACTTAAACTATTCCCACTACTGCAGGAACTTATTACAGGGCAATCATCACGCTGGGTTACAGGACTTGTGTGATAAAAATTAAAGCAAAAGAAAGGAAAAATGGACAGTAAACAGATCCAAAGTAAATGGATTACAAAATACTGATAGGAAAGGAAAGGCAGGACTTCAACATGAGGCACCGAAGTCCTCAAAGTCTTCAGGTGACAGATTTTCCTAAGGAATTGTTCAGTTCATTTCAGTCATTTCATCCTTTCATCTTCTTGACAGAAGAAGTGAGTAACAACATTCACTTGAATCAATACATTGGGTTTTTTATCAGCCAGCTCTGGTTTGCTCTTTTCTACAAAAGAATCGTGCCTTCTTCCTTTCCATAGCAAATATTTTTTTTCTAGGAAAGGTTCTGGTTAGCCTTAAAATCGGCTACTCATGAGATCCACAGAACTAATTTATGAAATCACAGACATTCCTTGCCCTCTACTCAAGCATAAAGAATCGCACAGACATCTTCAGCTAACTGCACTACCACTATAAATTCTATCTGAACAGAAGAAGCAGGTTAGTAGAGCATAAAATTGTGGCTCCCAGGAAAGCTTTGGTAGTTAAAGACTGGCTACTCTATTTTACTAAGTTGTTCTGAGACCCTGAGAAAGTCACTTAGCCTCCCCATGAATTAGTTCTCCTAAGCAGAAAGGAAGATGAGAAAACATTTTATTTCTTTTTTAGTGCCTGCTCTAGTAGCACACATACCAAAATTGGAACCATATTTTCCCTTTGCTTACTACCCCAGGATGCTAGCTAAGCTAAGCTGATCAGTTAAGCAGCTTGAGAATCTCAAGAAAGATGTTTCATTCAGTGTTGTTAATTATTGACCGGGACTGACACGCTAAAAGCCAAGAAAATCTGATATTTAACATCTGCTTCTAAAAGTTGGAAATCTGCAGCAGCTGTGAAATGATTCTGTCATTCTTTGATTTTCCTCAAGGTCAAAACTGTTCTCCTTTCAAGAACAAGTTTGATTTTCTCATATCGTTCACTTATGGCTTAACCTGAATCCTCCCAGACTTCACTTCGTTGTCGAGGTCATATAAACACAAATAATTCAAATGTCATCCTCTTGACAGAATCGGTGCCTCCCAGGAGCTTCAGTCAACTCATAGCATTTGCTTTGTTCCTCTCTCTTGCCCAGGTTCCCTCTATGCACCAGACTGCTTGTGGAAGGCAATAATATGGTGACCACTCTGGACAGCCTCTATGGTAGAGATCTCATTATTTCTTTCTCAATCATGAACTCCTCTTAGAGAGCCTGCTTCTTTCAGAGCCAGGGAAGAGACTTTGTACTAACTATGCAAGCCTGCCCATTTGGCCAGAGCTGGCAGGACCAGAGGAACTGACCCATAGAATGAGCCAAGCCAATCAGACTCCCTAGTTCAAGAGAAGGTGGAGTCTCTGTCCCTTCACTGAATCTGAGTGGGCCTTCGACTACTTTGATCAATAGCATTTGGCAGAAGTGACTCCCAGGCTAGCTCAAAAAGGCATGCAACTTGTACCTGGATCTTCTGGAATGATCATTCTTTGGATACCCCCCTCTTAGGACACTTCCTCCCAAAACACTATATTGCCATATAAAAAGTGTAATTATCTTTTGGCCCCCATGCTCACGAGCCTATGTGTAGACACCGTGGCCAATAGTACCAGGGAAGCCCATTCCTACAACAAGGTACTAGAAGTTTAAATATGAAGAAGCTATCTTGAAAGCTGGTGCTCCACCAGCACCAGGTCCCCAGCCCTGTAAGTCTTTCCAGCTGAGGCCCCGCACATCAAGAGGCAAAGACAAACCATTCCCCTTATGCCTTGACCCCTAGAATCCATGAGCACAATAAAATGTGAGCCCCCCCCCCCACAGAGCTTGGGGTGGTTTGTTACAAAGCAGTAGTAACTAAACACCCAAACACATGCACGTCAGTGTCCCAGAATGAAGATCTGCATACTTCTGTGAGAGTTTCCAGAGCTGCCTTCATTATATCCTTCTCTAGCTCTGCCTATTCAGCTCTTCCTTAAGCCCCCCAAAGATTCTATTCTTCTAATAATCCTCCCTTTTTCCTTGAGATAATCGAACAGATTCCTTCCTTATAATACAATGTACTGTAAGGGAATGCCCATCATGAAGTTGTCCATGACAAAGGTGCTGTCTCCTGTTGCAACCCAAACTACCAGTTCTCACGGAACCTCAGGGTTCTCAGGATAGTCCCACGCAGTGGGGTAAAACTGGTCCTTGACTATAAAGCAGCACTAACAATGCCCAGAGTCTCCCACAAGAGAGAGACTTTAAATTCCTTTAAGTTTCTTGCCCAAATCCTTGTTCCCACTGGAATTCAGATCCAGACGAGGAGGGAAGCAGAGGACAGATGATACCTGTGATTGGAGGAACAGCACTGTCCAAAAGTGTCACTGAGGTCTCACTGTGATTGCCTGATGATGAGCTAGGTAGGACTAAGGATTCTCTCAGCAGGAAGGTTTCACCCAAACTCAGCTTCCCATAGTATCTGGAGTTTCCTCCTGCAGCCAGATGGGCTACAACTTCCCATGGCCCAAGGTCTCCAGGGGCTGGGAAGCTGATATTCCCAGAAAACAGGTGTAAAAAGCTGGCATCTAAATCTATATTGCTTGAGAAGTTTGGGTTCCATGATTGAGAAGGATCTTTCACATTTGCTTATAGAAAAGGGAAAATAATGTGAGTGTGAAGATGCGGTTTTTCTTTATAATATAGACATTATGATGTGTCCAGTAGAGGGCCCTGGGCAGGCACACAACTCTTTGTGGGGTGCTGGAGTGTGGGGAACCTAGACCTTCTCTTGCTAATATTCACCTTGTAAGTTCTCTCTTTCCTTAAGAAAGCCTACCCAATACTTCAAGCTTTGAGAAACTTGTCTTGAGGTCTGGGATGTGCCAGGTGGAGAATCAGAAGGCATTTTTAGCATGACATTATCACATCCTCTCCGTTGTCCTTGGATGCATGTCTAACCCGTATATTTAGGAATCAATTTTAAAGAGATATCGTCTCCTTCTTCTCTTAGCCAAACAAAAAACAAATAAATAAATCCCATGCATGGAATCCCTGCACACTGCTTTACATGTATTATGTCATTTAACCCTAACAGTAATCCTATATTGTAAGTGCCATTCTTTATTAGCCCCATTTTATAGACAAGGAAACTATTAATTGGAAAAATTTAGTAATTATCCCAAAATTATACAGCTGGTAACTGGTTGGGGCAGGATTTAAAGACAGTTTGGGTCAAAGTAGGAACCCTTATTCCAACAGTCTAACTAAACTTTGAAATATTATCCAACAGATTGTGTTATGAGAGCCTAGTTACCACTAGTGGATCTGCATAAATTTCTTCCTGTACTGAGAAATGCATCAAAACATATTTATCAGGATGCCTGGGTGGCTCAGTCAGCTAAATGTCTGCCTTCAGCTCAGGTCATGATCCAAGGGTCCTGGGATGGAGGCCCACATCGGGCTCCCTGCTCAGTGGGGAGCCTGATTCTCCCTCTCCCACTCCCCCTGTTTATGTTCCCTCTCTCGCTGTTTCTCTCTCTCACTGACAAATAAATAAATAAAATTTAAAAAATATATTTATCTAGGTAGTCTCCCCTTAGATGTCTCTGACTCTGATTTCTGTCAGGTAAAAAGCTATTGCTTTTTATCCTTAATTTTACTTTTACGGATATACTAAAACTTCCCAGAAGACATTTGCACACTGAGTTTTAATGAAATCAATTTCAGATCCCATTCCCCAGATCTTTCTTTCGTAACTTTGGTCGGCCTGAGATGGTTCTCCTTTCCCATCTTTCCTTCATATTCTCCCTCCTCCCACATTGCAAAAGAAAAGTGTTTCTCACATTCATCAGGATCTTACAATGTAACATTGCTCAGAGTATAAAAACTTATTGGAGGTCAAAGGAAGAATTTGAAAGTGTATGCTTTCATCTGGCAGACATATTTAGGGCAAGGTGCCACCCAGATGATGATCTATCCATCCATCTTCCTCCCTCCCCCAACCCTCCTTTCTTTCCTTCTACGCATGCATCCATTCATCCATCATCTAGCTATCAATCTTAGAATGAGAATTCAAACATAGGATGACTTTTATAGAGAATTGTTTTCATATCTTTAAGTTGAAAAATGAAAACAGGCATTTTCTGATAGAAAAGTAAGTCTGATTTGGCCCTTTTGTTTGACAGTAAGGACTGACTTTAGCAATAAGCTAAAACGTAGCCATTTCTCAAAATTTTATGATCTAAATATGTGGCTCAAGATTTGGATTAAAATATTTAAAGCTTATATGTAATATGCCAGAAATTATATCCTTTGTAACTATTTAAACTTATGGTGTAAAGTTTTATTTGTCAATTTATAAATGTACAAGAAGACTCTGTAGTTTTCAAAATTCTTTTAGAAGATATGCAAATATTTTAGTTTTTTTTTTGTTGCTGTTGAAGGCATGGTTTTGAAATATTAATCAGTGCCTTTCCCTAGCTTTTGCTTCCCACAGCTAAATAGGCCTCTGGGGCAGAGTTCATACCTGAGTGATTCAGGACAAAATATCACTGCCCAGAATTCAGTTGCTATGGGCCTCCTATTCCCACAGCTCTGCTTTCTTCTAGAAACCTAAGATCAACTACTGCTTAAACTATGATGCACTTGTTGTACCCTTTAGACTTTTCCTGTCATCAGCTCTCACGTTTGGATGGAGGGGGTGGCTGGTCATGTTGTGATTGGTGTTCAATCCTGGCCTGCCCTGAATAATCAGCTTTTCTTCTGCCTGAATCTTAATATCAGACATTTATGTTCCTTTGCTTGGGTTTTATGACCTAGTCTAAAATGTAATCAGAGTATATCTTTCCTACATTACTGTCAGAAACGATAGTAACTGCCTATATAATTGCATTAAAAATCGCCTGTCTGATTCTGAAGTCGTAGAGGAGGGAAAGAATCAGCCCTGACCAGAGGCAGATTTACTTGAAACTAACGCAGCTTAAATTTGAGGGCCCATCCTTGCATAAGCCCTTTCTAAGGCCTGCCTCATATGTTTTTTGGAAAATCTGGAGAAGATATATGAAGTAAGAAGTAATCAGGTAAGACCACTGTCTGTTTTTACTCTGACAGCCCTTGGTTTTATTTTCCCTGTATAGAGGGAGGTTAGATTAGCCTCCAGTGAGGAGCTAGGTAAGGGGCATTTGAGTCAAGGCTATATCAAGTTTGAGCATAGTGAAATATATTTATGTAGCTTGCAGTTGCTTTCACATATAGCTAAGGTTTTGCTAGCAAGTTGTCATAGGCCTATCAGGAGAAGATCGAGGATTCAGATCAGAATTTGGCTGGCTCTCAGGCCAGTGACACTAATATTACACCATGCTGCTTTCATATGCTCCATGGTCCACCAATAGCCTTGCACTTCTTAAATTAAAAGCACACCAGATAGTCTATCCTGAGGCACCTGCCAATTCTGACACTTTCCCCCTTGCCCGCCTGGCTCCAGAACACCTTCCTAGTCTTGTTCCCCACTGCTGCCCTACTTGTACACTAGACTGCATCCAAACTGTACACCATGCCTTTGCCAGATCATACCATTGCTCTCCTTTGACCTAAAATGGTCTCACTCGGGGGCGCATGGGTGGCTCAGTTGGTTAAGCAGCTGACTCTTGATTTTCAGCTCAGGTCATGATCTCAGGGTCATGAGACTGAACCCCATGTCTAGCTCTGCGCTCAGCAGGGAGTCTGCTTGTGATTCTCTCTCTCTCTCTCTCTCTGCCCCTCCCCTTGATCCTGTGCTTGCTCCCTCTCTCTCTCTGTCTCAAAATAAAATAATAATTAAAAAAAAAATGGCCTCACTCCATTACATCTCAGTACGTTCTTATTGGTAATCTGACATTCAGTGAAGATAAATAACACTCATAATGCACGATTACAACAAGGACAATAATAAACAATCGCTTTATGAGTGTTATAAATTCAAGGAGTATTTATGAATAGCCACTGCATCAGAAAACTTCAAATAACCTAGAATCTTCCAGCTCATGCATGTAAGAAACTTCACTAGAGGTTTTTCCAGGTTTGGCAGCAATTCTCAAAATTGACATAACCTTACCAATAATAAGTTGAAAAGCTGAAGGAGACTTCTAAAACATCAGTTAAACAACAAAACAAAATAAAATCCTTCAAATTTTGTTCAACCACTCTAAAGAAGAGACTGAGTTAGCTTCTTAGTCCCTCTAGAGGAAATAAGGTTACAAACGCATCATTATAGGAAGAGATAAACAAAGAGTATGCCAAAAGTGTGGGAAAAATAAGGCATATGTCAGACTAGAGCATATATTAAGCAATTAATAAAAATATTATTATTTTGGGGGGCACCGGGGTGGTGTAGTCAGTTAAGAATCTGATTCTTGGTTTCAGCTCAGGTTGTGATCTCAGGGTCGTGAGATTAAGCTGTGCGTTGGCCTCCACATTCAGCACGGAATCTGCTTGAGATTCTCTCTCCCTCTCCTTTTGCCCCTCCCAGTCATGCCTGCTCTCTCTCTCTCTTGCTCTCTCTTTCTCAAGTAAATAAATAAATATTGTAAAAATAAAAAATAAAATGTTATTTTCTAGGTTCTGTCATATTTGGGTATTTGTTACCTCTTTAAATTTGCAAGTTATTGTGATTTTTCTCATTCTAAAAAAATCTGCATTTTGTACCTAATTTTTATTCTTTTTTCCTAAAGAGATTCTCCAAATTACGTAAGCCTCAGGCCCCAGGAAAACTGGGCCTCTCCCTGTCCTGTCTGAGGAACCTGACGAACCAACAGAACATGGGCAGCCCCTAGGCTCTGTGGTCACTACCACTTTCTTTCTTATTCCCATGCCCTTTGACTGCTGTCCAGCACCTATTGACAGGCTTGTGGGACACAGGTAGAAGAGCAGGTTAATGACCCAAATTTCAGATGGCTCTCCATGAGTTACACCACACTCTACTCTTTCAAAGGAGCTGGAGCTGGACAACCCGATCTCCCATGAGGCTTTGGGACAAATGTGGACAAGGACAGTTTTATTGTCCACTAGGCAAGCATGTGCTGATTTTTATGAATGGAATGCTTTCAGTGATATAATACATCACTAAGAATTGTTCAATTTACCCTTAACTGTCAAAAGCTTTGAGATGCATTTATGGTTTTTTTTTGGGAGCTGGTTTGGGGTTCCCTGACAACCTGTGCCATCAACACAGGCATCTAAAACAAAATAAAAAATTATATGCTAATAAAAAGTATATATTATAAATACTTAGAGAATATTTATTTGTTTAGAGTTTAGAGTGACTGTCCATGCATTTGAAAATTTGGTTTTTGGTGAGAGAACATGGTTAAGAAAGCGATGTGGGGGAACACGTTCAAAGTAAATATTCTTAGAGAGACACTTCAGTTGCTTTGCCTAGCACATGGATTCAGATAGATGCAAACAATGAGATTTGTTCATCAAGTCATAAAAACGCATCAGAGACCTTTGAGGAAAATAAATGTCCAATGCTCCAAACATCCCAAATGTTAACTGAGTGAACTTCCCTGACTAAAGTTACTAGTAAATACTTGTTATTTACCAGCAGGAGAAAAGAACATATTTTATTATACAGAACCAAGGGAAAACGAACTTCCAATATGGCGATGAGAACAGAAGTTCTTCACGTTTTAAGTGTTGGCTTTAGAGAATATAAAAAGTTACTACAAATTCACTTGAACCTCACAATAATAACTATAATGGGACATTGCCTATATGTCAAACTACATTTTAATAAGGTCCTTTCAGGTACTTTAGTAAGGAAACTATCTGGGATGATGCCCTACGCTAGACTTGCCCTCCAAAATTGTTTGCTCTAAAGTAGCGGCTCTCAACCTTGGCTGTGCACTGGAATCACCTGGGGAGATTTAAAAAATACCGAGGTCTGGGTCCCACTGCTCAGAGATTCTGATTTAATTGGTCTGGGTGCAGTTGGGGCATAAGCCCCCCCAGAATGATTCTAATGTGCCACAAAGGTTGAGAACGCCTGCTCTAAAGCAGTTCTCAACCTTGGCAATATCAACATTTTGGGCCAGATAATTCTTTGCTGTGAGGGCTGTCCTGTCCATTCCAGCACATTTTACCAGCATCCTTGGCTTCTACCCACTAGATACCACTGGTCCTCCCCACTGACTCCTCCTCCTTAGTTGTGACACTAAAAATGCCTCCAGACGTTGCTAAATGTCAGGACGTGGGGTAAATGTGTTAAAAATTGTCCCTGGTTAAAAATAAAAACCACTACTGTAGAGTACTATAGTAAACAAATTTTATTATTTTGGGCTGTTAGAAAACAATTCCTGACAAATAAAAGCAGGGCAAAACAGAACCTCCTCTGAGCCTCTAGTAAGTAGGACCCAGTGGACACCAGTGAACACCAGTGAACAGTGTTGCCAAAGCACAGAATAAAACCGAGTACCCTCAAATGCTTAGAAACAGACAAAATGCTGAGGAGGTCATAAATCTAGTACAACTTCAAAACAGCCGTTTAAAAATTAACACAACTGCAGCTACTCAGGGATTTACAGATCAGAAGTGAACTTGACCACATGTGTCAGGTATGACCTCATTCCATTTTGTAAAGCTTTCATATTACAAAGAAAAAAAAAGAAATCTGCTAAAATCTTGTCAACAGGCAACTATTTTTAGACAAGCTCATTTTATTTGGTGGCTCTGGAATACTGATTTCCCCTACAGGGTAAGGTTTACAAGGAAGTACAGTCAACTGAAGAGGCTTGACGTTCTGACATTATAGCCAAAAGGGAAAATTAACACACCTAATTGTACTCTGAGGCACTCGACCTTCCCACATTTTATTTGCAAATGCAATTACACCAGGCCCATAATGTTTTCAGGTATGATTTTAAAACACATGTAGGCCTTCAGATAAGTAAAGTCTAAGTGCAAAAATCAAGTGCATCTCTAATTCGGTGAGGGCATTTTTATTTTTCCCTAACTCTTTTAATGCTTAATCTCAGACTAAATCTCTTGTAGATCAGAAAGCAATTTTAAAAGAGTGGTAGGTAAAAAATATATATATATATTATATATATGCATTCTCTCAAAAATAACACTTTTCTCAAAACATTTTTTTAAAAATCTAGCCACAGGGGCGCCTGGGTGGCTCAGTCAGTTTGGTGTTCAACTCTTGATTTCGGCTCAGGTCATGATCTCAGGGCCCTGAGATGGAGCCCCCTGTGGGGCTCTGCACTCAGCAGGGAGTCTGCTTCAGATTCTCCCTCTCCTTCTGCCCCTCCCCCTGCTCATGTGTGCTCTCTCTCTTTCTCAAATACATAAATAAATCTTTTTAAAAAAAATCTAAAAAATCTAAAAAAAAAAAAAACAACTGCCACAATGAAGCAGTTTCTAGGACATGGGAGAAAACTACTTGTTAGTTCCATCCTTTTCTTGCACTAACACTGACACAATGGGAGACTCACTTGTTTACTGCTGTTTTCTCTAGGAGCAAAGAATCTGAGGTGGGAATTTGGCAGGAAAGGAGAAGCCCACAAGCATGGGAAATTATGGAATAGTAAAAAGTGGAAAAGACATCAAGATACTCAGTGACTTCTTCATTTTTGCTTCTTTACTTTTTCTCTACACAAAAGAAGAGCAGCCTAGAAGCAATAAAGGAGAGGAAACTCTTCGCTGAGGCAACTGCTGGGTCAAATACAAAAATAATTTCTCTAGTTATTCTATTCATCTATTTTGAAAATGTAAAACAGAACATGTCATCAAATTATCTAATAAATATAAAAAATTCAAATCTGATGAATTTTAGAACATAGCCAGCTAAAGGAAAGAAACAGAGAGAGAAAAATTAAGTGAGGGAATGATGAAGGGGAGACAGAGAGACAGAAACTACTACCAGCTACAGAACAGCGCCTTCATCTTTTTTTTTTTTTTTAGATTTTATATATTTGCCAGAGAAAGAGAGAGACCACCAGCAGAGGGAGGGGTAGAGGGAGAAGCAGACTCCTGCTGAGCAGGGAGTCCGATGCAAGGCTCAATCCCAGGACACTGGAACCATGACCCAAGCCGAAGGCAGATGCTTAACCAACTGAGCCACCCAGGTGTCCACAATGCCTTCATCTTGAAGCAGTTAGGATACTGCTGTGAAAACGAAGCTGCAGTTTCACACCTGAAGACATACCTGAAGACTCTGGCCCAGATATCTGCCTCCCCATCAAATTCTCATGTTGAATTTCTAATATGATGGTATTTGCAGGTGGGGCCTTATGGGAGGTATTAGGTCACGAGGGCAGCACCCTCTGGAATGGGCTTAGTACCCTTTTAAAAGAAGCCAGAGAGAGCTTCCTAGCCCCTTCCACCATGTGAGGATGCAATGAGGAGTCAAAAGTCTGTGAGCAAGAGGAGGGTCCTTACAGGATCATGCTGACATCCTGATCTCAGACTCTAGAGTCTTCAGAACTGTGAGAAATAAATTTCTGTCGTTTATAAAACCACCCAGTCTATGTCATTTGTTATAGCAGCCTGAATGGACTAAGATACTGGGCATTGTGTTAGGAAATTCTAGAAGGAAAGGTCGTCATGAATGAGAGGAGTCAGAACTCAATACCCAAAAAACAGATAATCTTGTCAAAAAATGGGCAGAAGACATGAACAGACATTTCTCCAAAGAAGACATACAAATGGCTAACAGACACATGAAAAAATGTTCATCATCATTAACCATCAAGGAAATTTAAATCAAAACCACATTGAGATACCACCTTACACCAGTTAGAATGGCCAAAATTAACAGGACAGAAAACAACAAGCGTTGGAGAGGATGTGGAGAAAGGGGAATCCTCTTACACTGTTGGTGGGAATGCAAGTTGGTGCAGCCACTTTGGAAAACAGTGTGGAGATTCCTCAAGAAATTAAAAATAGAGCTACCCTATGACCCTGCAACTGCACTACTGGGTATTTACCCCAAAGATACAGATGTAGTGAAAAGAAGGGCCATATGTACCCCAGTGTTCACAGCAGCAATGGCCACAATCGCCAAACTGTGGAAAGAGCCAAGATGCCCTTCAACAGATGAATGGATAAAGAAGATGTGGTCCATATATACAGTGGAGTATTACACAGCCATCAGAAATGATGAATACCCAACTTTTATATCAACATGGATGGGTCTGGAGGAGATTGTGCTGAGTGAAATAAGTCAAGCAGAGAAAGTCAATTATCATATGGTTTCACTTACTTGTGGAGCATAAGGAATTACATGGAGGACATTAGGAGAAGGAAAGGAAAAGTGAACTGGGGGAAATCAGAGAGGGAGACGAAGCATGAGAGACTGTAGACTCTGAGAAACAAACTCAGGATTTTGAGTGGGATCCTTCCAAAAACCCTCAGTTTGTTGCTGGAGGGTGGTGGGATGAGTGAGCTTGGTGGTGGGTATTAAGGAGGGCACATATTGTATGGAGGACTGGGTGTAGTGCATAAACAGTGAATCTTGGAACACTGAAAAAATAAGATTAAATTTAAAAAAAAAGAGGGAAAAAAATAAAAAATAAACAAAACAAAACAAAAAGAAGTAATATTCAAAATACTTAACAACTGATACATTGATGGCATTGGCACTGGCCAAATGAAATGCAAGTTGCAGTTGTGGGAAAGAATGCTAAGTCTAAACAATCCTAAGACCACCCTAGTGCTGAATATGGGGCTGAACGCTCTGACTTTGGACTTAAGGGAAGTGGGGTGAAAGTGTGGATAAGAAAATGAGAGGACAGGTGATAATAGAGAAGGGAGATGAAGGAATTGGCCAAGTTAAGAGTAGATATTTTTACAACTCAGACCATGGTACCTAGCCTCTAAGATGCCGCCAGTGATCCCCACCTCCTGTTACTCATACAAAGTCGGTCTTTGTGACCAATAGCGTATGGCGGAAATCATGGTATGTCACTTTCAATATTAGGTTATAAAAGACGGCCATTTCAATGTTGGGTACTCCCTTGCTCTCTGTTAGATCTTTTAGAGGGAAGCCACGTAGCAAACAGCCTTATGGAGAGGCCATGGGGAAAGAACTGAGGCCTGTGGCAAGAGCCAACTGAGTCAGCTGGAAAGCAGTACTTCTACACCAGTCTTTAAAGACTGCTGTCCTGGCTGACAACTTGACTGCAACCTCATAAGAAAACCAACCAGGATTCCAGATCTTCAGAAACTGTGTGAGATGATAAACAGTTATTGTTTAAAGCTGCTAAGGTTTGGAGTGATTTGTTATACAGCAAGAGATAACTAATACACAGCATTAGGAAAAACCAAAACCAAAAACAGAGTACCAATACACTTGAGGAATTGCTTTTCCATTTAGGACAGCACAAGGAAGAAAGGGTAGGTTGACAGAGCCAGTATTTCGCTGGTTTCTGTTGTGCCCTCTGTGAGAAGTTAGTTTATGCACAGTAGAAGATAGGTAATCCTCTCTACCTTGAAGGGGTCTGAAAAATGCCCCTGTATACCAAACTAAAAATATGCCAGGTTAAGTAACAGCAAAGGTAATAACAGAAAGGCCATCACTGTTAGAGCATCTACCCTATGTCTGTCATTTTCTATACATTATCTTTAATCCTCATAAAAAGCCCCATAAGGCATGATATTATCATAAGGAATTATCTTGAAGCCAGTTTGGATTCAAAGCCTAAGCTCTTTTCATTGTGCTATACTTCCTTACAAGAAAATCAGTAGAGGTTTGGCTATAGTTCAGGAAAGAGAATGGGACTAAAAGGCCAAGTAAAGCAGCAAGTCAGGTAACTTGTCAGACACAGGAAAATCAGGCTCAAGTGAAGTAGAAGCAACCACCAGGGAGTAAGATCAGAAAATGGTGAATCCAATAGAGAATCAGAGGGGCTCATGCATCCCGATGTTTATAGCAGCATTATCAACAATAGCCAAACTGTGGAAAGAGCCCACGAGTCCAACAACTGATGAGTGGATAAAGAAGATGTGGTACATATATACAATGGTATATTACTCAGCCATCAAAAAGAATGAAATCTTGCCATTTCCAAAGATGTGGATGGACCTAGTGGGTGTTATGCTAAGCAAAATAAGTCAATCGGAGAAAGACAACTATATGATTTCACTCATATGTGGAATTTAAGAAACAAAACATGAGCATAGGGGAAGGGGGGAAAAAAGAAAGAAGGAAGCAAACCATAAGAGATTCTTAACTACAGAAAACAAATTGACGGTTGATGGAGGGAGGTGGGTGGGGGGTGGGCTAAATGGGTGATGGCGGATGGGCTAAATGTGATGGGGATTAAGGAGGGCACTTGTTGTGATGAGCACTGGGTGATATATGTAAGTGATAAATCACTAAATTCTACTCCTGAAACCAATGTTACACTATACTTTAGCTATAATTTAAATGAAAATTTGAAACAAAACAAAAAAAAAAGAAAAAAAAAAGGATTCCACATTAGCTCACTGCCCATGAGCCCTGTTCTCTTTCAGGTAAACTTTTTTTCTTTCCCCTCCAATAAGGCTAGCTCTCACTGCACTCTGGTACCAATGCTGGCTCAGGGCACAAAGACTTCCAAGAACCGTATGACAGAAGCCCTGGAGCCCAGGTGTTCATTGGCAGGGTACTGAGCTGATCTCACTACTGACCTTCTCTGACTTTGACATTGCAGTTCCATGATGGCTGACCTTGTTGCTGAGTTCCTTTCTTGACTTATTCCAGGGATATACATGATGACTTAGGGGTGAAAAGCTTTACTGAAAACAAGGAGAATGCCTTTCAGCCTTATTACATTCTATTTCCAGCATTGAAGATAAGGGGAAACGTACTAGGAAGGTTTGTTTAGTTTTTAGTTTTATTTATTTTTTGAAAATTAAAAAAAAAGAAAATGCATGAGCAAAGTTAAAAATTTGAACAATACAATAAGAGGATAAAAATGTAAGTTGCTTCACCAAACTCTCCTCTCCAGAGTAGCCACTATTATGAGTTATCTATGGAAGGTAATTAATTTTTACACATGTGAAAAGCAGGATCTCAATGTACCACTCAGGTTGAAGAGCCCAGGTACTTGAATTCATTAGCCATAAAAATGAGGATTAGTCAATTATTTTGGTTTGAGCTGGGAAGATGCCAACTGTTACATCAAACAAAATACCCTCTCCTTTTGTCTTCTGCTGTCTGTTAGATTTTTCTATAAATGCATTTGAACACTCTCTGCACTGGGTAGAGCCACATGCTATACCAGAGCTTTGAAAAACATGAATAATGTATATTGGCTTTTATAGATGGTTGTTATGCAAGAAATGACAATAAGACAAACTCACATGTGTTTCCTATGAAGTTTTTTTTTTAAGGTTTCATTTATTGTGCTCGTATGGAACATCTCCTACGCACCATTTTGCATTCTCTTGGTCCTACCTCTTAACCTGGCCACTGGTGCAAGGACCGGTTCAGCCCAGATACAGCCTTGCCCTGAGCCATTTCTCACTTGCTTCCTTCCCAGGAGCTTCCCTGATGCCAAGGTGTGGGAAGCCTGCCGAATCCACTCAGCACTCAGGCATAGGTAAACCAGAAGTGCGGAGAAGTTCATGTCTGTGGTGCTACTGTTGACAAATGAGGAGTGGGACTAGTAGCTAAATGCTTCCCCTTTCCCCTCCTGGTGGATGGTTCTAGGATGCAGTTCATAAGCTTCCTTTGTAGGCATAAGCCGCAGTCACCCCCTGGGGAGGCCAACTCCATAAAGTGTCCTCATATTAGCTTGTCCTTGTTTCTCTTTTCCCTTGCTTCCTTCCTCACTCCCAATGCCCCTCACTCCCGTTCTTTGGGATTGCACTCCTAAATTAACTATCTGCACTCAAGGCTTTTGTTCTAGGCTCTGCTTTAAGGGAACCCAGGCTGAGATAACATTGTTCAATGTCTTGTTTACAAGATGCCTTTTGAAAAAGTCTACCTAAGCTGAGTACCAGAAGAGATGTTGTCTCCATTGAAAAACGTTTTTATTTTGTCTATTCTTCATGGTTAGTACATTTGCTGCCTTCTCTTTTTTGGTCTTGCTTTTTTCTATTTTTATTGGAATATCATTATTGTATGGGTGTATATATTGATTGGATAGAAATCAAACTCTGAGGAAGTAAGTAGGATATAAATAACAAAAGTGCCATTTGTGTTACCTCCCTGAGCGAGAAGGACTGAGATCAGAGGAATGGAAAGCCCGGATTGGTTAAGGAAGAAGCCACTTAAGGTGTCATTTCGAAGCAGGTCTCACTTAGAAGATGGATTTATAGACACAACAGTCAACACTAGCAATAAATTCAAAGGGAAAAGACTTCCAAGTCGGCTGTCCTTCCCCATTTCTTAGACTCTCAGCGCTTAGCCAGAGCCTGGTACACGGTGGACATATGTGTTGGTCCTAGTGATCTCTCTATGGTTGATTTATAGTTCCCTGGGACCGATGACAGAACGACAAGAGCACACTCAAGTTCCTCTTGAGGAGAGGTACTGCAGAGATTCTTCATCACACCGGCCTCATCAGAAATGGTCTAAGCCACACAGCCTTGAGACAAGGACATTAACTAAAGAAAGAAACACACAGAGAATTCCTCCAGGCAAGAGAGGGTGGCTTGAAAACAGCGCCTTTCAGCAGGCAATTTACCAAATGAAACTTCTAAGTGTCTAGTAGCTCCCAGAGATTAAACTTAACATTCTTGCAAAATGACATTAAACAGCAGTCCAGCTGCCTATGATTACAGATCTTCTGAGTCTGAAAGTCAGCCAGAGGATGCATTTTGCTAACATCTCGCTACTGCAAATGGAAGGTCACGGTACATTAGAAATTCCGGCACTTTAAAAACTATCCTATTTTTCCCTACAGACTGAAGGTTTTACAATTAACTTGGATCTCATTAAAATTTATTACAAGCATCCCAACGAAGTCTGTAGAATCTTGGTTACAAAATTCCAGTAGTGCAGAGAGGAGGAGATACAGACAGCATCAGCAGCCTGTCTCTGGCTGGCCAGTGCCGTTTAAATTGTGACCACCTGGTACAATTATTTTCTTTGAAGTGTCCACATTTTCTTCAGTCCTCGTAATCAAATACTACTTTAGAGCAGGTAATAACATTACTTCCCTTGTGGCAAACAATGACAACTTGATTAGAAAGATAAACACAGCTCCATTGCAAGGTTTTAATCACGAGAGGTGGCCGGCCCTGATTCTAAATCTCAGTGCTAGCTTGCGGTTTCCAGTATTCTCAGCAAAGTTCTTCAAAATCTAGAATTTGATTCTGCACACTACAAAACTTGGCGCAATGTCTTTTCAGAGTGGATATGAGGCCTTCTGTTAAAAACGCAAGATGAAGTTGGGAAACGTGATTTTTATTAAAAATAGCTCCCCACCGTATCGCTTTTACAAAGTTCAGTCTGGATTATCTTTTCTTTGAATTTTGGAGATCTCATAAGAAAACAGGCAATGCTGACAATATATTGATGTAAGCTAATTCATTAAACTAATTAATATTAGTTGGAGAGCAACATTTAAAATGTGGAAGGTGAGGGCACCCGGGTGACTCAGTCAGTTAAGCATCCGACTCTTGTTTTTGGCTCAGGTCACGATCTCAGGGTCCTGGGATGAAGCCCCGTGTAGGGCTCCATGCTCAGCACAGAGTCTGCTTGAGATTCTCTCTTTGCCCCTTCCCTGAATCTCACGCACGCACGTGTGCTCTCTCTCTCTCTCTCTCGAATAAACAAATAAATCTTTAAAAAAAAATTAAGTAAAATGTAGAAGGTGATGCTGTGGCAGAGGTCAAGAATAGGTACTGGCACATAATCACAGGAAGCAAAGAAGAAATAAAGCATTAGTCACAATAAGGCTGCCTTTAAAAATGCAACTGACATTACAGTTAAGAGGCTTATGGATTCTCTTATGATTTTCTGATTTAAGAACATTTCCTCATCCCAAACCTAATTCTTTCCTCCTCTACACATTTACTGTCTTTCCAGCACATCCTCTACAGCGCTGACTGCACGAACCTCTAGTTCTATGTTTCTACTGCTATCTCTGCGCGCGCGCGCGCACACACACACACACACACACACACACACACACACCTGCAGTGAAGGACCACATGGTCATCTGGGAATTCCCAGGGGCAGCCACCATGCCTGGCTTACAGGTCCTCAATGTTTACAGAGTGAATACACGAATTAACCAATGAATGTCAAATGAACTAAAGGCAGAATCACACATCGGTAAAGCTGAGAGCAACTGAAGAAAATTCCTAATGCAATGTCCTTTTGTTTTAACAGTGGAAGGAAGCAAGCAGAGAGAGGGGCAATGTCCCATCACGGACATGGAGACCGGCCCCAGGGCTCGTGGATCCCATGTCTGAATACTTTCCAACAGCTATGGCCTAGAGTTTTCTAGTTTGTAGATGGCAAAGTCACTTTGTTACTACTCCCTGACCCCTTATCTTTTGGCTTTTGAAATCCACAATAAAAAGGGGGAAATGGAAGAATTATAACTGAAATTCAAATTAGCATGGTTAAAAGATTGTTATCCTTGGCCAGAGTTCTCAGTTTATAAGTGGATTCTGACTACCTATTTTAGTCTTCTGCTCCCACTGTTATATGACTAATTATTGGCTGTACTACAAAAGTCCTCATTATGTTTTTGTTAATGATACTACCATTCTCATCTTTTCACAGACCTCCAAATTCAGGGATTCTATATGGTGATGAGAACTGAAACGTGGAAAAAAAAGGGAGGCACTGTGCTGGAAATATTAAAAGGTTATGTGAATGGTAACTATGGCTTTTCCACTCCATAGGTTACTATGCAACCATTACCAATTACTTTTCCGAGTCGTTTATAAGAGCCTAGAGAAATATGACTACATTTCAGTCTTGAGTGAAAAAATATATATATAATTGGGCATAAAGAACTAAAACCCAACAGAGAAAAATGAGTGAAAGTAATTATGCTAAAGATGGTGATTACATTTAAGTAGTAGAATTAGAGATAACCTTTTCTATTTTGCCATTTTTAAAAAAAGTCCTAAAATGTATTTCTATTACTCTTAAAATGGAAAAATAAAACAGATTTAATTTTTTACAGAAATTCTTAAGTTAGGGGGCACCCAGGTGGCTCAGTCAGTTAAGCATCCAACTCTTGATCTCAGCTCGGGTCTTGATCTCAGGGTCATGAGTTCAAGCCCAGTGTTGGGTTCCATGGAGCCTACTTAAAAAAAAAAGAAAGAAGAAAGAAAGAAAAAGAAGAAGGAAAGAAAGAAAGAAAGAAAGAAAGAAAGAAAGAAAGAAAGAAAGAAAGAAAGAAAGAAAAAAAAAGAAAGAAAGGAAGGAAGGAAGGAAGGAAGGAAGGAAGGAAGGAAGGAAGGAAGGAAGGAAGGAAGGAAGAAAAATTCAGAAGTTGGTGTCACAGGTCGCACAACGAATACTGAATTTCCCTTAATAAGTTTCTTTTGGGTCTCTGTTTTTCCCTTTTTTCCAAATCCTGTCATCAAGGCTCCAGCAAGATTATCTTTTGAGCCCAGAAATGAGATCCTGATTGAAGATACAATGTAAGGAAATCTTAGTGCTACTCCTTCCCTCAGGAGATGTTTGAGAAACATACTGAGAAATTCACTCTATTTGTTAGAGTGAAGAACTTCCTGCAAATGCCTTTTACTACATTTTTTATGTTCTTAGAAAACCCGAAAGAGCCCTAAATAATTCACAGTCTCTTTCCTGGGTTTGGTTTCCCAATAGGTGTTCATTTTTTTCCCCATGACAGTAAATGGCTTTCCTTTTGAGACCACTGATTACTCTGACACTAATGGCTCAATTAAATCGTAGGTGTAACTTTTAGGCACCGTCTATTTTAAGAAGAATAACATAAGCTCAATAGGAGGTAACCCTCTGGCTACTTCCTAAACTGCTTAGAGCACATTCCCCACCCTTTTTAAAAGCTATTTCTCCAAAATGTACATTATAGTACCCAGCGTATCTTCACGGCAGGTAGCTTTGCTTGGACACAGCTCCCGGGAATTTCTAAAGCAGAGCTGCATCAGGGAATCACAAAGCCAAGGCTGAAAAATTAATGCTGCTCTTTCTTTCTCACCTCCTCTGGGAAAGTTGTATGTGACTGTCTGACACTTGTAAATGGATCTGCAGGTCCCCAGCTTTAACTGATGCCCAGATGAACACCACAAACAGCCAGCTGAGTTCTCTCCTCTCATCTGCACTATCTGGTTCACTTTCTACTTGTAACTGCTCTTACGAGTTGGAAACATATGCTCATCCGAAAGCTATATGGGTCTCTAGTGAACTGTTAGAACAGAAATAAAATCCTTACTGGTCTTAGGTTTAACCCTGAGAAAAAGCTCTGATTAATCAGTAACTTCGGCCACTGTGTCCGTGACCTGCAGCAAGATGGCAGACTGGGCAGGTCGCCCACTACCAGTACATTTGGCTCTTCCCCAAAGGAGGAGGTGGCCAGTTCTCTTCTCCTGTTTCCCCTGCCTTAAGGGTTCCTGAGCATGAGGCAGAGAATATCATTCTCAAATAACTGGGCCCACTCTCCTCACAATTCCCTCAAATATAAGGCATTACAAGCCACACTACTTTATCCTTAACAAGAGAATATGTAGGTTATTTATTCATGCCCAAACTAAAAAAAAAAAAGACAAAAACAAAAACTTAAAAACAACTTGAGATTATTTAGAGAAATATGAATAATATACTAGCATAAAAATAAACAATACAAGGAAAGATTCCCTCTTCTGCAATTTCAGCCCTATTTAACTTTTGCCCACTATGACAAATTAAGAAAATTTATGTTAATCACATTCTATAAGACAGTGTGAAATGCTATTTTGATCTCTTCTCAAATCGTGCCACTGCTTTCTCTGTAAATGTCTCTATGCTAAACCCAACCTACTGAAATGTGTATGAACCTGTACTTCAATTCAAATAAAAACATTAATAGATCAAATGCAAAATACACCCTACTTCTTACTCTGAATTTTGCTTAGTATTAATACATGCTAATAAAAATATCTAAGCTGTCTTAATGAGGATCCATGAATGATGGCTCAGAACCTCTCCTTCTAAAATCTAGTTTTGCTTGACTCTTACAGTCTCACTCCCCATCCCACTAACAAAAGTATGTCTAGGCATTTTCACGTGCAGATACCAGGAAAGCTGAGAGTTTTTTTGTTTTGTTTTGTTTTTCAGTCAGATATTTTGTACAAATTACACAGCTTCCATGAGAAGAGAAGAGATGGGCAATAGAGAAAGCAGAAGGTTCAAGATGAGGCTACACACAACCTTGCAGAAACTATGGCAACTTGACCTTTCCAGTGTCAAGAGACCAGTTACAGTTTTAGAAATGGAAGACATCTATGAGATCCTGCTCATGCCTTTTAAGATTTATTTATTTATTTAAGATTTATTGATTCACTTTAGAGAGAAAGAGTGTGAGCGTGGGGAGGGGCAGAGGGAGAGGGAGAGAGAAACTTCAGCAGACTACTCACTGAGTGCAGAGCATGAGGCAGGGCTTGATCTCACGACCCTGAGATCGTGACCTGAGCCGAAACTGAGTCGGGCATTTAACCAACTGTGCCACCCAGGCGTCCCTATGCCTTTGATATATGGGAAAATGGGCCTTAGGGAGGTTTGGTGACTCACTCAAGATCATATACCTGGTTGGCAGTAGAGTTAGAATATAGTCTGGGTCTTTTGGTTCCAAGAGCTCTTTCAGTTATACCCCAAAGCATCTTTATTCCTGTCAAAACTTAAAAATAAACCACTTGGATGAAAATGAAAATCTTTCTAAACTGGTTTACACAATTCCCATTTTTATATACAAAATATAATTAACATTCTCTGTGAGTCAAAGTCACTACTACGAAGATCAAGGATGTCAACTCTATTATATAGAGTATGAATGCTGATTTCACAGAGTATAGTACGATGCTGGGAATATGACAACTGCTTCTATGGATTTCTGTGGATTTCTCTTTACTCATATTCCTCACTGCACTCAGTGGCTCTGCTCCAATTATCATTCCTTTCCCCCACCTTCTAATTCTAATTTTAAACTCATGTTTTCTAAAGTCTATTCTCTAAAGTAATATGAAATGCAGACAAATGCCCACCATATTCATTGTAGCATTATTCATTATAGCAGAAACCAAAACCAAAACCATAAACATCCAACATAGTAGAAGAATGTTTAGTGAGTAGTACTTTCAAGAACAGAATATTGTGCCACCATTAAAATTATCTTCACATAAAGATGTTTTAATGAAATGAGGAAGCACTTACATACTGATGTTAAGTGAAGAAAGCAGAATATAAAACCGCAGAATATCAACCATATTGTAAAAACGCTTTGAAAAGAAATACACCAAAATGTTTACAATGGTAGGATTATTTATAATTACTATTCTCTTATACCATTCTACTTATCTCTATTTCTGCAATAAAAATGTAACACTCAAAGTCAGAAAAAGAATTTTAAAAAAGAAAATATCACATTGGAAAAATATAACCTAACCAATCAGAACAACATAAAATAAAAATCTATAGATTCTAGGTGAGAATCTAAAGCCTCTGTTGTATGGGCTTGTCCATGAATTCAGCAACACGGTATGGTTGCAGGTGGTGTTTCCTTACTTCCCATTTCTTTGCTAAGTTTCAGGTATGTCAGGTTGCCGGATATTTGAACTGTGGATGAGTAAAGCATTAAGGTATGTATACTTAAAGGAAAAGAGAGAATACTGAGAAGAAAAGACTAAGAAAGAGGAGGAAGGGAGAAAATGTTCTAAGCCAATGCTTCCAGACAAGCGTCTAAGGATTTTTTTCATTAATTGGTTTTTAGAAGTTTAGAAGCCACAGATGGTGGCAACTGTCATTAAGTCACTCAGACTGATTTATCAGTGGATGAGCATTAAAGACAAATTAACCTCTCTAGAGACCAGGCTAGTGTCCAATTAACAATTAACTATTTCCTCAAACCAGGAGAGCTGAATTAAGAATGTGAGAACATCAAAGCCCGGATAGCATGAGAAGCTAAACAGTTGAAGCAGATGAGTGTCTTAGTACAGGATGTTTATATTTGAAGGTACTAGAGATATATATCTATATCCGTAAAAAAAAAAAAAAAGATATATATACATATATATCTTTTTTATTTTTACCAATTTTCTATCCCAATTCTTTTGTAATATGATGAAGTATTTTTCTGTTAAATAGCAATATGTTTTTTGTATTTTCTTTTCTTTCTTTAAATGAAATCTTTGTTACATGCATAACGGAGGAGGAGGCAGTGACCTTTTGATCTGACCACACACAGTGACATTCATTATTCATATACGTATACTCAGCCCCCATAAAATGTGTCACCTCATGCAGGAATGACTAAGGGCAAACTGAGCCCAGAGTAGGTGATTTAACAAATAGATGTTGCTTGACTTCTCAAAGCGTCTGAAGATCATTTTTCTTAAATTTCACTTTCTAAAAATTTCTCTCTGCCTTCGCGAACATTACATGCCAAGAAAACACTCTTAAGAGTATTTTTTTACTGGTCTGAGGGACAGACAAGATCTAGATCTGTTCTCATTCAACATTAGCAGCATTTGTGATATGATTTCTAAGGATTTCCCGAAACCTGCTATGTTTTATTATAGTAACCCTGTGAGATATTACTAGCCCCACTTCATAGATGGAGAAACAGAGGCTCTAACAGATTAATTTGCCAAAGATCATACCAATATTAAGCTAGAGGAAAGGTCCCCCAGCAATATTCTAGGCAGTCGGAAGACAGCTCTGAATCCTGTATTCTAGCTCCCAATTCTGTATTCTTTCTACTGCTTCACGCTGCAGGCTTTACCGATAACTTCCATGCCAAAGTATTTGTCCCCGAAGCCCACGTACAAGGTACCTCGGCAGATTAGTAGCTGCTTAACAACAGGGCAGGTTGAGTGGAAAATTATTCCCGAAGAAGTTAAAATTGAGTGGGAGGAGGTCGAGGCTGATGTTCATTGCCACCTTGGTGTCCACTTGGGCCCCTGCATTCACGCAGACCGTGTCTCTCTTCTCTTCACAAAACCATGTTCATCATTTGTCCTTCAGGATTTAAACTAAGGCTGGCCCCAGATGAAAATCCGAGCCACTTTCACTACTTCTTTACTCCATATCCCTCAGCTTAACTCTGACAGCTTGTAGCTATGACGGAACATGCCTATGCCCCAATTCCTCAGGAATTTTTCCCCAGAAGTCATACACAGATCTTTTAGCTCCCCAGCTAGACTTTAAGCAAGATCTGTGTTTTCTACATCTCAGATTCCTCCCCACCTTTTTGAAACTCTTCCCTCTGTCTTCCAACTGCCTAGGATATTGCTGTGCATTCAACAAATGCCTTCGGAGGGAATGAGAGCCTGCATGAGTGTGGGGAAAGCCCAGCTTGATTAGTAATTAGGAAGCTGGAGTCCCAGCTCTACATGGAAGTGTGTGTGATTTCAGGCAGGTCCTGGTTTTCTCAGCATGAAATGGTTGTGGGAACAGGAAGTGGGTGGACTACATGAGTTCTATGATTGCTAAGATTCTATGAATATTTATATTCTTTTGATTGGGCTGATCGCAGCCTTACTTTTGTTCATTAGGGATGAGAGAGGAGATAAATGTGAATTCCAAAGAAAAGAATGTTAAAACAAGACACATACAGAGATCAAATAACTAACCACCTAACAGGCAGAAGGAAGTCAATGTGTCTGGAAAATTAATAAGCAAAGGAGAACAAGAAGGAGTAGAGATGTTTCGGGCTAGAAGTGTGGATCCTGTCTGACAGGGATGTAAAGGGCTTGGAGGGTGGAATGTAAATGGGAACGGATCCGTAAGTAGAAAATTGCTGTAGTGGTTAGGCGTATGCAGCGTGACGTTTGCTTTTTAAATTTGCTCTTCTGTTTGCTCTCCAAGCTTGAAATCGAATGTTAAGAATGTCAGCACAGAGACTGCTGAATTCATGAGGTAAGAAATAAAATACAAACCAACAACTTCCTCGTGCAACTGAAGATAGAAGTTCCTGGTATTAAAGTGGGGATTAATATTACCAATGTCTGACCATTAGCAACCTATTTCCCTATATTTTCTTCCATTTGGGGGGAGGAAGGGGTAAGTAATGACGATTTTAATCAGGCTATTTCTCCAAAGTTTAATTTTATTAAATATTTTTAAATTCCAAGTAACACTGTACTGGTTTCACTAAAATTGGGTTTTAGCTGACAGACCTTGTAACAGATCAAAATGGTGTTAATAAGGAGGTCTGTCCATGTCTTCATTAAGAAACTCCCTTAGATGGGATGAACTTATGGCAGGTAGTGAGCCAAAGTCTCCAATGGGGCATTAGGGGTGAGAATTCATCTGAGGAGCTAAAGGAAAAGAAAGTCAGGTTCAGCTTGAAACTTCAAGGGAAAAAAACGATACCTCTTTAGAAAAGAAAAATCTCTGAAATTAAAAAATAATACCTGAAGCAAGTAACAATCCTGGGATTATCAGATGTAAAAGTGTTTAGTTGGTTTCCAAAACTGAAGTGACACTTTTAATGAAAGCGATAAGAGCACATGGTTCATAAAAGGCTAGAAAAATTCCATTAAAAAAAGAGCAAAAATTTTAAAGGGATTTGATTTAAGAGCCATTTTTAGAAACCTCTTGATGAAATTTTTGATACTAAAACTGCAGAGAAGAACCTTACTGTTAATCCATGTTATATAACTTTGAATCCAGTCTGACCTTCATCTTCTACCTCAGAAAAGGGCCTAAATTTAACCAAAGTCTATAAAGACATTTCCGCAGGGAGAACAAGTGTGTGTGTGTGTGTGTGTGTGTGTGTGCGCGCGTGTGTGTGTGTTAAAGACAAACATACCTGCTTCATCATAGGATACGGTCAATTTTTCTAGCATTTCTCGGTCAATTGACAGAATCTGTTGTTCAAGGATGGTCTGGTAAGACAGAACACTATTTTCTTTGTCCTTCTCGTAGTCCTGAAGATGCTGTTTAAGGGCCTCTGGGAGTCTCGATTTTACATATTCAGCTGCAGTCTGCAGTTAAAACAGGTAGAGAACCCCATTAGTATTTCTCATCTTGGGCTTTTCACTTCCCCTCATGGGCTGTGGTGAAAACTCAAAGCACCGTGAAACCAACCCTCTAGACAAGCATATCCTTGTCATCATCATTATTAGACTCCACTCTACCAAGTCAGATGAATCTTCACATAGACAGACTCACAGACTTATTGGAATTTTCTACCAGATTTAAAGGCATGAAAGATGATGGATTTGGTTTGGCATACAAAGAGTTAATACTCAGAGTTTCAGCTATTCCACTGAACTCTGAAGGCCCCATGACAGTCATTTTGCTGTCTATAAATCTGACTTGCCCTTGTCTAGAATGCAGAAGCCTGTCACTCATCCCAGCAGTGAGCCCACCTATGTTATGGCATCCACATCGCTGCTTTGATGTTCTGTGCTCATTAATGCTTCCACGGGAACTCTTGTGAAGTGAATAGAAGGGAGAGTCCTCTGCTGGGGCTGATAATGGAATAATGGGATAAACAGAGAATGAAGAGATCTAAGACAATGATGCCCCTTAACCTGAAAAAAAGAACTGTTCATCAATGTCTTGGCCTTTATATGTATACATATACATCATATACCTATGATCATATACATCATATATAATACATACATATATCTTACATATATATATATATATATATAAAATTCTTAACTTGTTTTTTCTCTGCTACACAATCCACCCAAAGCACTCCTAACTAATAACCTCTGAAATTACATGCAGTGATTTTTCAACCAGGTAAGCATGCTTCCATTTGAGACAGGAAGGAAAGCATGTGTACTTTGAAAAAGGCCTCCCCAGAGAATCTGATAGGCTCTGCTGGTGGGCTGGGGCAGTGTATTCCCCTGCCTTCCAGTTGAGAATCACGGTTCAAAGTTAAACAGAACTTTAAGAGAGAAATTAAGTGACAGAGAGGCATGGATGAACAGGGGAATTCTGAAATTCTTTAAACATCTCTCTTAAGAATGCCAAGAGTTTGGAATCTCCTTGAGTGCAGTCCGGCATCATACGCATAGGGTCTGAAAGTTGATAAAATAAAGGCATACATATATTGTTTAAAATTATACTCACAATGACTTGAAAATGTAAATAAAAGCAACTGTTAAAAAGGACCACCGTTTAGATATGTGCCTAGAAGACCCATCCACACGGTTTAATATTTTTATAAAAATTCCTGTACATGCAAGGTGTGGTGCAAAACAATGAATCTTGGAACACTGAAAAAATAAAATTAAATTTTAAAAAATTCCTGTACAGCTATTAATTGCATAATTTAAGACAAGTTCAAGTTAAACACACACACGGGCATATATACAGTAAATGCTCATCGACTGGGGTTTGTTTGTTTTTTTTTTTTCATTTATCAAACAGTATGCTCTATAATCTTTGGGAAAAAATGAGATAGGTCTATATGTACCGACAAGGAAGAATGTCATGGTATTACTGTTAAGGTTAAAAAACAAAGTCACAGAATACCAGTGACAGTATATCCTTTTTATTTAAAGCATACATATATGTGTATGTTGTATTCTGTAATATCATATGTGTGGGAGAAGATATTGAGGGCTATATTCCAATTGCAGAACATACTCACTTTTTACTCTCCACATTTCTATATTGTTTCAGTGCTCTTACTACTGCAATTTTTTTTTTTTTAAGATTTTTTCATTTATTCATTTGAGAGAGACAGAGAGCATGAGCAGGGGAGAGAGGCAGAGGCAGAGGGGAAAGCAGAATCCCTGCTGAGCAGGGAGCCCGATGTGGGGCTCCATCCCAGGATCGTGGGATAACAATCTGAGCCGAAGGCAGACACCTAACCATCTGAGCCACCCAGGTGCCCCACTACTGCAATTTTTAATAATTATCTTTAAAATTTTTTTGTAACCTTCATAGTTTTCCTTTTAAATGTTAGCACAATTTAAGATGAAGAGAAGCTTGCCAGAACAATGGACAATAGACTTCCCAGGAAAAGTCTACTGGGAAATGGTGGGGAAAATTTATAGATTAGTCCTCAGAGTGGCCAAATACAGCACACAACACTTTTTATTTCCAGATTTACATGTAGATTCTATAAGTCAGTTGTTGATGGAATTACGATTTTAAAATATCACCAAACGTTCAATTTCTCTGCCAGCCAGCTAGTGCAGAACAAATAAAATTATTCCATAAAATGTAAATGGACTCAGCACATTAGCACAGCATATTTAATTCCAGATTTAATAACAATTTTCTCCCGACATGAAAATGAAGAGACACATTGCCGAATAACTATTTTTAGACTCATACTACCTTACTATTCAGTGTAACATCTGTCTGTAATTCTTTTTTCCTTGGAGATAATCTATGAGGTACCAGAAGTAATTTAAAATGTACATTTTACAATATCGGTATACTCTCTATTATTGAAAGCATACACATTTCCTTCCAATTGTGTCTACTCATTTACTTTTGTAATTAAAATCATGATATAGGTCTTTGAACAGAGTCTATATATATATATATATATATATATATATATATATAATTTTTTTTTACTATATTGGAGTTATATTTTGGCATTTCATTTTTTTAAAGATTTTATTTATTTATTTGAGAGAGAGAGAGAGCAGGGGGAGGAGCAGAGGGAGAGGGACAAGCAGACTTTGCACTGAGTGCAGGGCCAGACGTGGGCTCGATCTCACAACCCTAAGATCATGACCTGAAACCAAGAGTTGATGCTTAAACAACTGAGCCAACCAAGTGCCCCGGCATTTCATTTCTAAACAGTATAACTTCACGTATAGAGTTCTTTCTGTTGGAAAGAGTCTCAAGGGGAACAGAAAGAAAGCAACTCTAGCAAAATAGTAGATTCTGTCAAGATATTTCAAGAAATCACCTTTATATGGAGGTGATGCTCTAGTTGTATACAAATGGCAGTTAAAACCTTATGTTCAAGCATGTACCTGTGTTAAAAAGAGGTTGTCTTACAAATACCATATGATCTCACTTATATATGCAAGCTGAAACAAAATAAAACAACATTGAACTCATCGATGCTGAGAACAGATTGGTGGGGTGGGGGTGGACAAAATAGGTGAAGCTTATCAAAAGGTACACATTTCCAGTTATAACATAAATAAATCTTGGGGATATAATGTTTTGCATGGTGGCTACAGTTGATAATAAGTATATATTTGAAAGTTGCTAAGAGAACAGGTCTTAAAGATTCTTAGCACAAGAAAAGAAATTGAAACTCTGTGTGGTGGCAGATGTTAATTAGGCTTATTATGGTGGCCATTTCATAATATATACAAATACCAAATCATTATCTTGTATACCTGAAACTAATATGTCATTTATACCTTAATATGAAACCAAGCTGTCATTTTATTAACTGAGATTATAATTATTCCACAAGTAATAGATAATACAAAGAAAAATTTAAATTTAAAATTTTCACTGGAATTCTAAAAAAGTGAAAAATGAAATTAAAATTTAAGATTACTTATCTATTCTTTAATCGATGAGAAGTACTACTGGAAGTTTAAATCCTAAATTGCACGTTCTTATAATCAATCATTCCAGAAACAATAATATTGTTACCATTATTATCTTGCATTTGTGTGGTACTTTATACTTTTCCCAGCAATTTATGCTATTATCATTCTGTTTGTTCAGAATAACTTTGAATGAAAGTAGACAACTTACTGGTTTTGGCCAGTCCTTCACATCCTTCAAAGTTTGGCTCAAATGCTACAAATTCTGTTAGTGAACACACCTAATAGCAGCCAACAGTCTTTCAAGTGTTTATACAGGAATTTGTATAGGGGTAAGGATTTTAGTTCCCCAGTTCAGCTGACATAAGAACTGTATCTTATACATCCTTGAGTTCGCTCAGTATCTGTTTCAGTGCTTTGCACCGAAGAAGTTTAATATCTTGACTATATCCAAGAATCAGGTACTTTGAGATAGCCTTTGGAGAAAATCTTCTGACAGTTTATAATTCTTTGCCTGCAATCTGAACTTGCTTTCCTGATTCCAGATAGAGCTAGGAGTCATTTTCCACTGGCAAATGGTACTATACTACAGTTACTTTTTAATTATCATCAGTGCCATTATTTTAGGAAAGCAAACAGCTGAAACCCAAATCATCATTTATATGCCAAAATAGCAAATTATGTACTTCACATACAAAGCCATATATGAAGCTTTATTTAATGTGCTCCTCTTAGTAATTGTTTGATCTTCTCCCTCCTTGTCTTTTTTCATTCATTCGGCAATGGGCTTGCTCCCACCTGGGACCCTTGGAGGAGTCATGTGGACCGTATTTCAGAACCAGGCCCCTCAGTTACGGGTTGTCTTGCAGAGGTTCACTCTGCCTACAAGCTCAAATCTGTGCTGGTTCCGGTGGTGGCAGAGAAGCCTCAGGGCAGAGAATGGAAGATGCGGCATTCCCAGGTTCCCCAGGTTATACCTGAACAGATAGTTAGCAGCTGGAAAGATGAACTAAAAGCCTGTGAGGCAGGACACAAAAGGTGCCAAGCCAGTGTACCTTCTTGTAGAAGTTGTATACATGCCAAGCTCAGTCTGGAAGATAGTTAACGGGCCAGAGCAGACCCTGTAAAAAATACTCAAAAGGATAAAAGGAAAGCAGAATGACTAAGGGTCTAAATTTGGTAACCTCCTAGGTAGAATGCTGATACTGGTCATTAGGCTAAAAAACTATTTACTATTACAGCGGTATGTTCTCTAAGAAATAATATATATGAAAGAATGGGGGGGCAAGTATTTTAAAGGCGGCTAAATGCTTCACAAGTCATCTTAAAAACCTGGCATCCAGCCAGTTCCAACTTACTGATTGTGTGCTGAGTAAAGTGTATTAGACCCACCGATGCTGCAAGAACAAACCTTTGCCATAAAGGAGCTTGCAAGTTTAACGTGCAAACAAAACACACACATGAAATACTGGAAAAACACAGTGCAATAAAACAAAACAAAACAAAATGCATGAATCTTGAGATAAACTAGCATATTTATTTAATATATGAGCTATATTAGGTGCTGAATGGCCTCTAGGAAGAAAAATTAAGGATGGGGACAAGAAAAGAATCAAGAAATCACTGGAGTTTAAAGAGCAGTTTTGAGGTAAGAGACACTTACTGGAGGAAAGAAAAGCAATCTAAAAAGTAGTGAAGGCGAGTTCATAGGAAGAAATATTAAGAAATGAAGTTAATAAAAACTAGGAGCAAAAGAGAGCTTGGCAGTTGTAGAGGAGTTGTAGAGCAGGACGTTTTGATTTGTAGCAGTTAGTAATAGGAGATACTGAACATCTTAGAATGAAATAAATGATCACATCTCCAAGTCAGGCTCCAGGCCCAGCGTGGAGCCTGCTTTAGAATCTCTCTCTCCCTCTGCCCCCACCCCTCCTGCTCTCTCTCTCTAAAAAATAAAAATAAATAAATGAATAAAAATAAAATGCACTTGAGGGAGGCACCTGGATGGCTCGGTCAGTTAAGCACCTTACTCTTGATCTCAGCTCAGGTCATGATCTCAGGTTCAAGCCCCACGTCAAGCTCCAGGACCAGTGTGGAACCTACTTAAAAAAAATACATTTGAAGAAAATTAAATCACGGAGACAAGTAAAAAGTCTGAAGGGAAGGAAAACTGGCCTTCTACCCTGTGCTTGGAGTATAAATTGGACAATCTCTTTGGACAGAAAATGAAAAAATGTCATACAAATTTTAAAACACTTTATAGCTTTTACCTAGTAATTGCCTTTCTGGGAACTTATTTTGAGAAAAAAGTTAAAGATGAGCCGACAGATTTGGGTGTAAACATGTTTATCAAAGTATTATTCATGATCATGAAAATTGGTCTTGAAATTGGTTGACTGAATTATGGGCGTCCATGCAATGGAATACAATGTAAGTATTCAAAATCAAATTATGAAAGAATGCTAAATTATGTGGAAAAATGTTCATAATGAAAAGCAGATTACAAGGCTGTTTATATACTACATGTGTGAGGAAAAAATTGGCAGAAATATATAAATATTGATCACAGTTACCTCAGAGTAGTAAGAGTTCAGGGAATATTAACTTTTTCCTCTATGTAGTTTTCTGAGTTTTCCGAATTTTCTAAAATAAAAAGGGCAGGAAACGCTTGCCCACTTTCTATGTGCCAGGCTGGAGCCGAATGCCGTACGTGTATTTGCTTCTTTAATCCTCACAACAACCCTGATAGGTTTCTACTGATGAGGAGACAGACTCAGAGAGGTTAAATAATTTATCCCTGGCTCTGTAGCAACTGGTGGAGCAGGAAACACCAACCATTTGTGAGCCAAAAAAGAAAAAAAAATTTTTTGAAAAAAGAACGATGCATACTGTGGTCATTCCTTTGTGAGGCAAAGCAGCCCCAGGCTGGGATAAAGGCCCTGAGAAGAGAACAAAAGAGCATTTGAGCCAAGCAGTCATGACAGATGGGAAAGAAAAATATGTAAAATGGCTTCCCTGTTGCAAAACCAGAAACTAGAGATAAGGTGGTGATATTGAGAGTAAATGGGAAAACTGAGTAAAGTGAAACAGAATAAACTTAGTTTTAAACACTGAACTATAAGCCCGAAGACTCCACCTCCACCAACCTCTCAAAAAAGAAAAACCTCCAGGAGGAGAAAGTATTACTTACTTTGTAGAACTAAAACAAAAATACCAGACGAATGACTTTGGTTACAAGTTCTAGGAAGGCAAAAGCTATTTTCAGGAAAAGATATTAGGTGATATTGAATTAAATTCTAATAGAGCCCCCATTTGAGAAAGATCACAAGCACATTAGACCTACATTCATTTCACTTTTAGTGTTTTTCCCTGAGAACTTGCAGAGGTCCAGTTACTATCCATTTTGAACTTTCACAGATATAAAAACAGGCTTCTGATGTCATAAATGAAAATTTGCTTGACAATTTTTATTTACTACTGCATATTTCATAGCTGTGGGAGTTTTATATTTTTTGCCCCTTCCTTTCTAATCAAATATTCTATCTTATTACCAATTCTAAGACTTAGTTTATCATATATAATTTTATGTTTAAAAATCTTAGGTATGGTGTTCAAAAAAAGGAAGCTCCCTCTAAACTCTTACTTAGAAGATATTTTTAAGGGGCGCCTGGGTGGCTCAGTGGGTTAAGCATCTGCCTTCAGCTCAGGTCATGATCTCAGGGTCCTAGGATTGAGTCCCACATTTCAGGAAGCCTGCTTCTCCCTCTGCCACTCCCCCTTCTTGTGCTCGGTCTCTCTCTCTCTCTCTCTGACAAATAAATAAAATCTTTTTTAAAAAGATATTTTTAAAACCAAGGAATGGATTTTTTTTTTTAAGATTTTATTTTTTAAGTAATCTCTACATCCAACGTGGGGCCCAAACTCACAACCCCAACTAGATCAAGAGTCTCATGCTCCACCTACTGAACCAGACAGATACCCCCTTCTATCCTTAAGTTTGTAATGATCTGTGTTATAAATGCTAGTCCTGATGTAAAGACCCAATTTCAAAGCAACGTCGAAAAACTAACAAATGAGATTCTAAGATTACAAAATCTGGAAATGCATCTTCAAAAGACATAATCACTTTTGCCTCAAGGATGGTCTAGAGTACGCTTTGGCAAGATAAAAAAGAACTTTCAGAATTTCAATATCTTTCAAATTCTCTCGTTTTATAAATTACCCTTCCCCTTTTATTTAATGCAAATGTGCGTGCATACACACACGCACGCACACACACACACACAATTGTAATTTAGCTGAAAGAAATCCTCCATTGACATGAAGGGAACAAATAATTGATGGTAGCACCATTTGGTTTATATCTACACCACATATATGCCTGACTTGGAACATACAGAGCTACTGCTTCAGATGAGTGTTGATTGTGAATGAACACAGGCTTTTAAAACTGGATCAAAAAGAGACTAAAGGGGCTGATCCTTGGAGCCATGTTACCCTCAAACACAGTAAGGGGCTGGATCTGGCTCTAAGCGCCTCTGATCAGTGACCCTTTAGGTGAGAAGCAGACTTCGGTGCTGACGAAGACTTCTGAGAGAGCTAAGATGGGAAATCAATTCTGCAAATACTGAGTAGGAAGAAAAGCTGAATTTGGGGAAATGGTGACCCAGGAATGACAGTTAGGTGTTCACAAGATAAAGGAGAGACCCGAAGGGAGAGCCTTCAAAATTCGTGCCACAGGAAGATGGAAGAGAGAAGGGAGTAAGTAATATTTTTATTGCGGACAGGGATTGCCTGCCCTTGAAGGGAAGTGAGTGTGCATGTGCTGGCTTGGCAGCAGCCAGCCCACAGATCCCACGTTAATTTACTCAGGTCCACCTTGGAATCCATCTTTCTTAGGGGAACATATCATTAACGTTTGACAACTGCTCCGAGGCTCCGGGCACTTTAAAACAAAGTCAGAGTGAATGCCCTTGCCCACCAGCAAGAGGACATAAGGCAAGGGAGCTGTTTCTCTCTCACACCTGCCAAGAGCCTCATTTCTTGCCATTTTTAGTCTCTGCCACTTCTAACCTGGAGGGGGTTATTTAAATAAGAAAAGCATCTTTGAGAGGACCATCTTGCATTCCGGAATTCATAATCCTGGCTCAAGAAGGTGAATTTGATTCCTCCAAGAGAGACGGCATCAGGAAAAAGTTCCAGGCTCAAACCTGAAGTATATAAATGAAATCCTTTGCTTATTAGGGAGATTTGAGTTTGCTCTGGAGAACCAAAGCTGTGGCTGTGCAAATGTTAGTCGGTCGTGTGACAAAATGACCACCACAGAGGGCATAAGACTCAGCAAGTGAGGGACTTGAAATCATATTACCTACTTAATATGGAGATTGAAGTTTTCGTTTAGTTTAATCATAAAGGTGCTGACTGCTAAGTTATAGATTATTCAGGACGATTCGCCTGGGATTCTTCAAGTGACAAACGTTTAATAACTTTATCAGTCATCTGATCCATATTTGATCTGAGGCCTTACTCTCATAGCTGCAAGCATGTCAGAGTGTGAAAATATAACTCAAATTCCACTCCTTGAATGATGGCTTCCCAGACTGCAGATGGTTGTTTTATATATATAAAAACCAAATTACCTTCCTTTTCTAGATCCCTGTTCTCCCATCGCAGTAAGCTATAATTAACCAAGGTATCAAACGTTGTTCAGCACATGGTCTATTTTCCTAATCTTATTACTCTGGTCAAATCTATATTCAAACTCTAAGGGATTAAAAAGTCCATCCGTTTACAGTCTGAAGAAAAGGTGAAATTATTTCTCTATACCAAAGTGATGACTCATGAAGCCTTCTCCCCTCAGTTACCACACGCATTCTAGAGAGTCGGGGGGATTAGACTATACAAGGGCCATGGTCATTCTTCTAATTTTTTTCTTAAAGCACACATACACATCTAAGTTCTCCTGAAAGATGGTAACATAAAAACAGAGTACCAGCAGACCTTTCCATAAATCTGTTGAGAAAACAAACAGCACTCAGCCAAAGCAATCTTGTTAAAATTTTGGGATAGGTGAGTTCCTATCATTTCAGCAGTTTTAGAAAGAAGTAAGAAATTGTTTCACATTCTATACACTTGAGATCTATAGGAGAAACAGGTAAGGTAATGTTTGTTTACAGAGAGAAAAACGTTGCATATTTCAAAGAATATTACGGTTAACTACTGATAAAATTTCCCTCCACTTCTGAATCTTGGTCTTGGAGAAATACTAGTTTCCCTAGGTGCTATCCAAATGTGTTCCAGAAAGTTCCATGCAGAATGCTAACTGAAAACGCCCTTGGTGATTCAGGAATTCAATGGAACCAACTGTTATAAATGAATTATAACAGACTCATGAGTTACTAATCAAAAAGAACTCTGTAACTATAACAATCGAGCAGTCCCTCAGGAAGGCGACCAGAACATAGACAAAATGTTCCTTGGCTGGCAACAGGGCCAGAGAACTCCTCTTTGGCCTCACTTGGCTCCACAGCTACCTGTCAGGCTCTTCAGGAAGCACCTCCAAAAGCAGGTGTGGCCAGGCTGGCAGGGAAGTCCAAAGCCAATGCCAATTGAGTTGATGTCCCTAGCCCGATAGAACTTTAAAAAGTGCCTTCAAAGCCAGTATTAGATTTAAGCTACTTGTATGTGCGGTGGAGGTTTGGAGAAGGGGCCATCTTTCTGTCCAGGAACCTGGGAACTATCTCATTCTACCATTCCATTTTTTGCACAGAACTTTCAATGTCTGGTTTATGCTAGCTCTTCCCCTACCGAAAGGCAAACATCTGAAGGAGTAATGCACTAAGAAAAATATTCAGTCTTAACGTGGACAAAATGAACAGGTTTTTACATATAGGGATGTTAAATGAGAAGCAGTAAAGCACCAGAGAAATTCCTGGGAATGAGCTGCAAAGTGGGGAAAATGAAGGTCAGGAGAGACAGACATTATTACTCTGCGATTTAACTCTGCATGGAGGAAAACACAAAAGTCTGCACTACTTCAAGCTTTAATTTACTCTTCTCCATCTCTGGCTCCACCTGCAAGACCTACCATCAAAACTTTTTTGAGGCTAACCTCACAAAAAAAACCCTTTATCTGTTGCATCTCACACACGGGGAAGTAAAGAATGCATTTGGTTGTATCTACTGCGTGCACTAGGTTCAACACTCCTCCCGTGCAGACAGGAGTCATTACTTAGGTTGTAAAACTAGTCTTCCAGAACAAAAGTTCCCATTTCCCTCACCGGTCCCGTCCATCGTTCGGACCTCTATCACAGCTCTCAACCACTCGCACTGTCTCTCCAGTCACCTACTTGCCTCCTCGCTAATTTATGAGCAACTAACAGGTGGGACAAAAGTGTTTTCACATAGATGGGTTTCCCTAACATCAAACCCAGTGTGGGCTTATGGGGAGAAAACAGTGGAGAGGGGGTACATGAAAACGAAGCTTGTTGTTCTATGAATGTTAATTCTATACGATCACAAACATAAAAGACAAAAGGACCAGGCCCATCGTGTTTCTTCCTATCACTCTGACATCTGCCAGTCTTCTGCCATTTATATCAATGTCATACTATTTTACACTCCTTGAGCACCAAACCTTGTTTAATAGCACAGGAAACAGGGCTGTTAGTTTGGACAGAGCCAGCTCCTGTTGTATCTCAAACTAAGTGTTTCTTGTTGTTTTTGTATAATTTTGAACCTAAATGAAAATCTGAGGAGAGCAATGGATCCTCTTCCCAAAAACACAAATACACACTATATACATACATACATATACATATGAAAAAAAGAAATAAAAATATACAAAAAAGACTCATATGTATGTATGTATATAGTGCATGTGTTATACATATATGTGTATACATCATATATGTATGTATGTATGTAGTGTCCCATTTTAGGAACCCAAGTATGAAGTTCATGAACCAGGTCTCGAGAAGCCTTATGAGATCCACTCATGGAAAGGACACTAGGGACAGGGATTTAGTTTTCTCTACAAAATTTGGTGGATTGACTTGATCAGTGTTTCTCAGGAGTGTTACTAAAACCAACTGCCTCTGAATCATCTGGGATGGGGATAAGGGGTGTCTTCTTAAAAATGCAGACTATGAGTTCTGCTCCCTCTTTAGCAAATCAAGATATTTTGGGTGGACTCTAGAATCTGCTCTTTAAACTTGTGCTATGTTTTTTAACAAGCTCACTAAAGGATGAAACCTACCAGTTTCTACCCCTTAGAGTTCGATTTTATGAGGGGTAGGCACACATATTTTTGTAAAGCTGTACAAAAATTCTGATGTATATCCAAAGCTATACCAGATCCTTTACAATAACAGCCATTCTGCATCCCCCAGGACTCAGTTTGGCAAGTAAATATTTTTAATTCTTGTAAAAACCTTGACTGTATGCACTGACATTCCCACACAGCCCGTCTACCCTCCATGCCACAGGCTTTTCTGATTGTATAAAATTGCCAATCTGTTCAGCCTCTCAAAGGCTGAGCCCTCCCTAAAGCAAGCTAACTGACCTTGAGTACTTAGGACACCAGGAGCACCTGGAACCCTTTCCAACAGCTTGTGCGCAATCAAGCAAGTCTCAGCAAGCTGTGTGAAATAGGCCACAAAATGACCGGTGGCAAAGCACCTTGAAAACACAGTGATATCCTCTTGACCATGCCCAGGCATGGTCAGAACACTGTCTTGACCTCTGCCGGGAACCGCCAATGGAATTCCGAAGCCTGGAGAGTCGCAGTAAAACGTAGCAGAAAGGAAAGCAAATCAGGATCCCAGCAGTGCTGCATAACTTTGCATACAGAGTTGGAAGGGGTATCTTATTTTAGCAAGAGGAAAATGGGATACCTAATTGCGTGGCAAAGCTATAATTTAGCAGTGAATGCACCTGCTTATGTAAATATAAAATGTCACATTTTAAAATCTGAATGGGCAAATAGTTCACGGACCCTATAGAGAAAAATATATCCTTTCCCAAGTCCTACTTCAACTCCAAACAATGAGAGCCGGATGGGCAGGCATGCAGTCATGGGCTAGAACTACATCCTTTCAATTAATATTTGTTGCCTAGTATGTGCCAGGCACCGTGCTGGGAATAAATGGTGAGCTAAAGTAGACATGTCTCTGGTCTCATGGTGGGGTGACAAAAATTAACCAAATACGTAGTCTCTTAAGTAAGCGTATAAATACAAACAGAAGTGCTCTAAGGAAAGGAATACAGTTCTTTGAGGGGATATAACAAACCTAAACAACCTGCTGGGGGAAAGGGAGGCTTCCCTGAGAGAATGATGCTTGAGAAGAGATCTAAAAACTAGGAGGTACACAGTAAAGGGCTAAGGAGTAAAGAGTTAAGAAGAGGTCAATACAGGCTGTAAAAAGAGGATATTTTATTGATATGGATTTTCTAACACGTGGATCAATGAGAGCCACAATGAATAAAAGCTGCAATTTTTAGGAGGGAAGGCTTCAAGATGGACTTGTACTCTGAGGGGTTAGATAATGGGCCACCGAGTCCATTGAGGAGCACATGCAAGGGAGTAATATGCACTACACTTGCCCAAATTAAACGAATAATAACTTGCTATTGTGTGTGTGTAGGGTTACTTTTTTAATTTATTTTCATTAACGTGTGTTTCTTATAAAGAAGTTAAGAACAATGATGGGCCCCAACAAGTTCTTGACCTCCCCAGTTAATGCCTCATGTATTTTTAATTTTTTATCTTTCTCACCTAGTCCTCACACCATTGCCTATCTTTGTTTAGCATAGGCAACTTGTAGACCCTTCGCTTTCCTTCCACATTACTCTCAAATGTTGAATTTACACCAGATTTTGGCCTTTTTGCAATAATGTACAGAACCATAACACTTTCAGGTATCTTATTCTTTTTTTTTTCTTTAAGTCAGAGAAGATGTCCATTTTATTTATTTATTTATTTATTTTATTATTATTTTTTTAAGATGTTCATTTATAAAGGGAACTGTGAGCTAAAATAGCATCAACTCATAAGCATATATTAGCTTGGACTCATTCATCCCAAGTTGTAAAATTCCTGCCCTTAAAGTCAGAGAAATAAAACTAAAATGAAATCAAATAAAATAAATAAAACTAAACTTCTTATAAGAAATGTATGGAAGCTGCCTTGGCAGGGTAAGAAAGAAGCCCAGTGGTCTCCCCACTTCATGATCCATCTACGTGGATACATGGTCCATGTTCCCCACCAACAAAAGAGTAGAAAGACTCAAATGTGTATATAGCTTAGTATTTCCCACTGGGAAAGACTTCATTCAGAAAGATAAAATCTGAATTGCAATTCACATCTCCAGGGTTTTCCCCACCTACCTGGGAAAATGGCTAAAGAATCGTAAGAAATGTAATTTACCCTTCTGGGTGGGCTGGCCCAGCTCTTTTGTAGACATATATTTGACAGCTACCATTTACTGAGTTCTTATTGTGTGCCAGGTACTAAGCTCGGTACTTTATATAAATTACTTCATTTAATCCTCAAAAGAACCCCGAAAGGTAGATATGATTGTCCATGTTTTGCAGATGTGTCCCTGCACCTCTCATAGTCCTTTGCTCCTCAACAAAATCTGTAGATTCATAAATATTTTGTGTGGGCAAGTTTTAGGAATTTGGGGCTAAGAAAAATAAGATACTAAAATTTAGATGAGGCCAGGGATAAACTTGAGACATAAAATATATGCCTTAAGATTCCATTTATTTGTTAAAGACTAATTAAAAACCAATTGAGTTCCCTGGCACCCCAAGCAAAGAAATAAAGGCAACCGTTTGCACAGGTCACAGTGCCCTTAAAATGAATTATAGAAAGGACCAAAATAATGCTGCTGGCAGACATTACTATTTAATCGAAGAATTATTTGTCATTGAGCTCAGACCCATACTGAGAGCCTTCCTCAATACTGTATTCCAGGCAGCCATTCAAAATTAGCACAAGAGATGAATCCTGTTCATGAACCTTGGTCTAAATCCAGGGTGGTAAACTACAGCCCAAACACCTGTTTTTGTAAATAAAGTTTTACTGGGACACAGCCTTGACCAATTGTTTACATATTGTCTATGGCTGCTTCCAACTTGAATGGCAGAGTTGAACAGTTGAGACTGAGTACATATGATATACAAAGCCTAAAATATTTATTATATGGCTCTTTACAGAAAAAGCACCATACCCTAGTACAAATGAATAGCCAAACTAAAGCAAAATCAGCAGGTGTGTGTGTGTATATACACATTACTTATATGTATATATATATTATTAATATTGTTGAGCTCACATTTATTAGTTGCCTTCATGTATTGAACAGTGTGTTGCATTCCAGGTGTATACAAATAAGTTCTACAGAGTCATTACCTACAAATAGCTCACAATCTAGCTACAGAAATGACTAAAGAGGTAATCACAAAACAATTTGATCAGTTCTAAAACGTTAAGTACATACAATTTATTATGTGAACCCAACAAAGTGATTTAAAACACCTAACACCCCAGAGAGAGTTCTTAAACATTCTGTTGCTTTCCACGAGACCACATAACCTAAAAAGTCAGGGGGAACAGCAGCTCTGTAGCAATCCTCAGAGGAAATTGGTGGATAAAAATGCAGCCAGACATTATAAAGAGTGGCTGAATAACTGGATGTAACATCAAAAATGAAAAGGTCATTAGGCATTCTAGAAACAATGGGCAACTGGCAATGCACCATAAAAAACTTGAGCAACTTTGGATTCTCACAACTGTCATTTGTCAGGAACCACATTATCACAAGAAAATTAACAAGGTTCCAAAGAGACAAGTAAAGTTTGAATTAGGATTCATAGTAGATTGGCAGGGACATAATAAATTCATAACTATTATAATCCGCAGCTGCTTCAACCTTAGAAAATAATGAATTGCTTGGTATGGGCTGGTGTCTATGAAATGGCAAGCAAAAACCATTTGCTGTGGAGCAGTGTCCTATCTTTATGTCCTGTACCCAGATAGTCCAAATCCAAGAAAAATCCACCTGAAGATTTATTGTTGCAACAAGCAATTTCCAAATGTCATAAATCAGCATGGAAATTGTCAGACTAGAAAAAGTATAAACTTTGCCATCTACATCTTCCTTTTATTTCACAAGATAGTACCTATGATTCTTCTTCAAAACATATTATGTTGATCTAAGTGCCCTAGGATGGAAGAGGTCATTAAATAAATCAACATGACTTATGAGGCACACTCAACAAACCAAGCTTTCTTTTCTAATCCAAATCATATACCCACATTCAAGCAATTAAATAGTGAAGGTTAACAGAATTTCAGAAGACAGGTAGCTGGCCTTTTAGCTTTGAATAGTTATTTGTAAGTTAAGTGAGTTGCCAGTTTGGTTTGAAATCTTTCCCTCAAGACTTGTACAAAACAAAATTTTATATGTAACACATTTTAATGTAATGCTTTAATGGCATCCTTCCCAGGAACTAGGTAAATTCTCAGGGTCCATTCCAGTTCTTTAGTTAAAGAGAAAATTAGATTTGGATATATGTGTGTCCTATGTAATTTTTCAAATGAGAGTTCTGTAAATGATAGCTCAATCCTGTAATGCCTCATTTAATAATTGTCATCAGGGAATGAAGAGTTTCACATAAGTGAATGTCCCATTTAACTCTACTACTCTAAATAATGAAAAATTATTTTAACCTCTTTCGATGGAAATGTTTCTATAGTGAAACACATACTTCCACATTTTTTCAACAAGAATACACAGAAGAAAATCTGGCATTTTTTTAATGACTTAAAGTCATCTTTGGAACATGAAAGGAGGTAGAAACATTCATTTCTCCTGCATATGAAATTGGTTCCCACACTCAAGAACCCTGATTGGTGTGAGAAGCTCTTGGTTCTCCCTCCATAGGTGGATAATCCTGCTTGTAAGTGGCTACATTATTGTATAATTATCTAGCCTATAGACTTGGAATGTTTGACCTTCTTATTGGGGAAAAATGCATGGGCTTTACGGTTATTTTCTCCTTAGTCCTTTTTTTGTTTACTGCCTGGTTCATTACAGTGGTCCAGATAGCTGAAATGGTGGGGGGGAGGAGTCTAGCCTTCAGAGAGGTGGAATGTAAGTAAAAAATGTGAATATTGAATGCATATCTACTGTTTACTAAAAATCATAAAGAATTTCCCTTTAGATTCATATGCTCTGAGAAAACCCATCGAAATGGCACGAATAAAACTGGTAACTTTGTATTTATGAAGTTTACAAGGCACACAGATGGGTCAAAGAATATAAGGAACTCATGAAAATCTAAATGGAGTTGGTATGATTTGTCTTATGAAAAGTTATTTAGCTTTCCATTCTTACCTAAATATTCATTATTTGGACCAAAACTGGAACTATGTCTTTCATCTCTGGTTCTTTAGCACTTTGTACAATACTGGGCATTAGGTACTGAAACAAAGCTTGGGGAATGAATGAATTAAAAGACCTCAGTGTCACAGAAACATTTTAAAAACTCAATATCTAAATTTAAGATAATCAGTTGACCTATCCTCACTTAAGTTATTGCACTAGATTTTTCTCCATTTTATTATAAAAGTTCATATGCAGTCTAAGAACTTAGAGTTGTATACACTGGATGGCTCATTTGCTCTTGGGTTTCTGCCACTGGTTTTCACTATTTTCCATATGAGCTAAAGCAATTAGAAATTAGCATCTTGGAAGTTCCTAAATTCATAGAGTTTAAATATTTTTATAAACAAGCATTATAAAACTTTCCAGTTTTATTCTATCACATACTGGAACAGGTAAACCATTTTTAGTTACACAATTATTAGCCAAAGTAATGTTTTCAAAACTTATTTTTAATTGACCAAGTTCTTAAAATATTAAGAACCAAATGTACAAGAATGAAAGAACAATTATTAGGGAGTTTTTCCTGACAATGCTTCTGGAAATTGCTGTAAAACAGTGGGAACTTTAATCAATTTCGTTTCCATATGGTTTTGGTTGAGCATGTACCTGTAGTAACTCTTTCGTCCACCAGATGGCATCCATGAATCAATCGAAATGCCCAACTTCCAAGCTACTCAAAAGGGAAACTGAATAAATGTAGTAAAGTGTGGTTGTCCTTGTGTCTACTAGATGCACAACTGTTAAAATCCAGTTATGAAATGCAGATGGCTGCCTGTACTGGGTTACAAAGCAGGCTTAAGAATTCATTCGAGCGTTCACTCTTTCAACATTTATCGAGTGGTAATGAGTCTCCTACATTATGCTGAATACAGATAGCAAAAAGAAGAGTCCTTGCCCTCAAAGAGCTTATGATTTAAAGAAGCAGATGAGTGGTAAAGAGACAACTACAGAAGAGTAGAATAAATTTAACAAGGCTTGGAAACACCAAGACACACAAGATATGTACGCTGAGTTTTGAGGGATACAAAGGAAGAGCAGAAAAATGGGCAGGACAGCAATCCAAGCAAAGAGCACAGGTTACACAAAGACAGAGGCACGAAAAATCCTGGTGTGTTTGAGGCTAATATCGGGTTTTAGGGCTGGAGTGCAGAGTGTGTACATATGTTTCAAGGTGGGAGGGAGAGGTGAAAGAAGAGGCAGAAGATGAAGAACTAACATCAGGGGGAACTATGTATGTACACTCATGAGTTTAAATTCTATAATAATAATAAAGAGCAGTAGCTAATACTTATTGAAACATTTCTATGTACTGAACACTAAGCTAAGCACTCAAATTCATTACATAATTTACTCTTCATTATGACTCTACCCACTTTTCAGAGAAGGCCCAGGAAAGAACATCCATCCAATATTGGTTCAACTTAGCTTAGTAAATGGTAGAGTTGGGATTTGAACCCAAGTCACTATTTGATTATAGGATCGATATATTAAATCTGTAGTTTGTAAAGGATCTTCTTATAGGGTCTACAATATAAACAATTCTTTACAGTGTTTTAAACAAAAGAACGGACCACCAGGTTTGTGATTTAAAATAGCAAGTGGGGCAGCAGTGTGGAAGATGCGTTGATAGGGGTAAAGTCTGGCAGAAGGGAGACCTGAAGTAGATATATTAAGTTCATTAAATTAAACCAGATGGAAACAGATAAATTATTTTCAAACACAATTGCTTACCAGGGCCTTAAACTGACTTTATCATATTGAGATTAAAAAGGCTTTTTTAGAAACAATTTCAAGTCTGCACAGTTAATTACGCTTTGGGGTTTTATAAACCAAGTATTTCCCAGTGAATTTCCAAGATATGATTGAATCAAATTTCAGGGTTTTTTTTTTTTTTCAGCTTTATTAAGGTGTAGTTGACATATAAATTTGCAAGATATTTAAAGTAGCACACATCATGGTGAACTGATATGTGTATACATTATGAAAGGATCCCTCCATCTAGTTCATTAACACACCCATAGCCTCACATTTTTCTTTTTCTTTCTTTTCTTTTCTTTCCTTTTCTTTTCTTTCTTTTTCGTGGGAACATTTAACTTCTACTCTCAGCAAATTTCAATGATACAATTCACTTGTTCTTTAAGTAGGGAATACTCAGGGAAGGAATGACTTAAAACAATCTATGAGATAAGTTACTTTTCTAATTCACTTTCTAACTGGAAAAGGAAGAAATGTAACACTCTTGTTGAGCTAGGACTCTTGTTGAGCTATGGACCTGTGAATTAAATGGTTCAAAGCTTGAGAGTGCATAGAAAATGGAGTTCTTGTTCTCTCTCTCACTTTAAAATAAGAGTTGAACCAATTTTGGATGGATGTTGTTTTAAAAAATAAATTTCTCAGCTAATTCTCGGAACTCATTCCAAACAATATGTTGGAGCAGTCCTGTTGGTCTGTCCACTGTGGACCCGTTCTAGTAACAGTCTCTCCCCACCACCCACCTACTTTAAAAACCTTTGGAAGTAGGCTAAGCATTCTTTCCCTGGGCAATTCATTCTACTCCACAGTAAACTGAAAGACAAGTTTTCCATTGTTCCAACTTCTTCTGAAAGGAGTCCCGAGCAAGATAGGAAGGCTGGTCCCAGATCATACTGCTCTGCAGTTGTGTGCTCTTAAACACATTTCTTTCTTTCTTTTAAGATGTTATTTATTTATTTATTTATTCATTCATTCATTCATTCGTTTATTTATTTATGTATTTGAGAGAGAGAGAGCACACGCGACCACACACACACATGCAAAAAGGGGGAAGGGCAGAGGGAGAGGGAGAGAGAGAAACCCAAGCAGACTCCCCACTGAGTCTGGAGCCTATCACAGGGCTGGATCTCACAACCCTGAGATCACGACCTGAGCCAAAACCAAGAGGTGGATGCTTAACCGACTGCATCACCCAGGCGCCCCTTGAACACATTTCTTAAATATCTCTGGCCTTCAACAAGGCCATCTATAAGACAGGGGAGTGGGCTGAAGGGAAAATACTAGATCCAAGGACCTTCAAAATCCCTTCATGTCTTAAATTTTACACTAGGAATTTTTAAATTTTATCTATCATCTATTATGTCCCTCTATCATACCATCCTACTTTGGAGGTGCTAATGAGTAATATAAAGCAGGATACAAAGAATTTGTAAGATGTATATAACCTGGAAAGCCTGAGAGTTAGTTATAATTCAGTACACTAATTGCAGAAGAAAAATAATAGTTCACAGGTTCCTAATATGTTTTTGCAAACTTTCTCTTTTGCAGGTCTCACAGTAAGCAGTAATCTCTCAAAGTTAAATTGCATAAGCCTAACAGAAGGCATATTGATTATCCAGACAGTTAAAAATATGCTCATATTTTCATGTATCATTGGAACAGAAGTTTCCTGCAAACCTCTATGTTAGCTTTAGTGACTTAGCAGCCATCAATCGGCAGTATGAAGCCATTACTGAATTAACAGAACCAGCTAAGAAATCAGATGGCTTCAAATTCCTTCTGTCACATAAGCGACAATGAACAAATCCATTTCTTAAAGAATAGCAATTCTCTTGCTGAGTCTTAACTAAGGCAGCAAAAATGAGACGTAGTGTGACTGTCTTTCAATGTTATCAGAGTAGGATGTTAATAAGCAGTCATGACTTAAGAATAGAACAACAACAACAAAAAATACTTGTAAGAATTTTAAAACACAACACTTAGGGAAAGTACTCTTGATGCCAGTCTTTAAAAAAAAAATTTTTTTTTGAAGTATCAGGTGCACCTGGGTGGCTCAGCGGGTTAAGCTTCTGACTTTTGATCGTGGCTCAGGTCATGATCTCAGGGTCATGGGATCAAGCCCTGCATCAGGACTGTGTTCAGTGGAGATTCTACTTCTCTCTGTCTCCCTCACCCTCTGCCCCTCCCCCTGATGCACGCACTCACTCTTTCTAAAATAAATAAATATATTTAAAATAGAAAATATTTTTAAAAACTGAAATATCATCAAACTTACAACCACATGCTCTTAATTTTATGTAGCTCTATACCAGTAAAAACTAACATTCAACAATAATTTAAATATGGAAATATACTTAGAAGATATCCTGAATGTATGGCATAAGTTTGTACCATTCAATGACTCACGCTAATTCATTGCACTTTTGGCCATCAAACATCTGGGACCTAGATGAATATAGAATTTTAAAAATATACATAGTGTTGAAATGCTTTAACCAGACAACAGGCATTTTATTCCTGTTGTGTCAAAGATTTCCCTTACGTGATTTTGCATTCTTTTATCATCAAATGAAATGGATGATAAATTAGAAGAGTTTTAATTCAGAGATGACTATGAAATGAATTTAAATTATTTTACTAGCTCCCGGGAAACAGATTTTATTAAAATTTTATTCAGCGTTTATTTTTTTAACTCTGTGAGACTATGTAAATACTCAGAAATTTAATTACTTCAAACAAAAACATATGAGCTGCCACCAGAGGTAAAAAAATGAGCGGAAATATTTTGGTGAGTATATGGAAAATGGTCACAACTGCTAACGTTTACTGAGCAATTACTATGGGCCAGACACTAAATAAGCTAAGAGCTATACACACATTACTGCAATGAAAGTAAACAAAAATTGGGAGGAAAAAAACATCCATTTGGTTAGCAAAAAAATCCCACTAGATTAGTTTTCTCAAGTGAAATTCACTCTACTTCAGAGTATTTCTGTCAAACATTGCATAATTATTAATACATATGGGGCTCCACCTAGGTGAAATGAAAAATATAAAAAGGTAATTGAAAAGGCCATGACCAAAAACATAATTATGGTGACAAATTAATTAAACTCTCCTAAAAAAGAAATATAATATTATTAGGCAGGAATTATTAAGCCCATCTGGGAAACGTAAATCTCACAACTATTTCTAATGCTTCATAGTTTAGGTGGTTTTGCAGTGTAATGTTTCGGCCATTAGTGATCTGGTATAATTACACAAGCAAAATACCTAGTATGTTAAAAACAATTCTGTTAAATCATATTTCAAAACAAAACCAAACACAGCCTTGGGAATACTAAAAATCTACTCAAACTCTATTCATTTACAGCTGTTTAGAGAAGATACTGCAAAACTTCTTCATGTGTCGATAGACTGATACCTAGGACTGAATGAATCTTGGACCATGAAAATAATGTCAAGAAATTCAATTAAAAATTCTCCCCCAAGGGCACCTGGGTGGCTCAGGTATTAAGCGTCTGCCTTCAGCTCAGGTCATGATCTCAGGGTCCTGGGATGGATCCCTGCATCGGGCTTTCTGTTCAGTGGGGAGTCTGCTCCTCCCTCTGCCTCTGCAGCTCCCTCTGCTTGTGCTCTCTCTCTCTCATTCTCTTTCTCTCTCAAATAAATAAATAAAACCTTTAAAATAAATAAATAAATAAATAAATAAATAAAATTCTCCCCCAATTCCCCGCACAAGACAGTTGCAATAGAGGAGAGAAACAGACAGACAACGCCTAGATCGGGGATCCACCTCAGATCTGACCCAGGTGAGTCTTAGATTATTGCCAAATCTTGGAATTTCCTCTGCAGGGCCCCTCGAGCCCTCAGATGCTGGCCTGGGAGAGCAACGCGGCCGAGGACATGGCAGCTGGAACCCCCAGCTTCACTAGACTGTCAAAATGTTTTTCTGATCTTTCTACAGTACAACAAAACATGAACCATTCAAAGGGAGCATGCATTCTTTAGGAGCTGATTTAGTACAAGGACCTGATGACATTTTTCAGCTCGTAATTAAATATTAAGCATTTAATGACCCGGCTGACTCAATGAGCTTTGATTTGGTGCAACTAGGACTCCTTCACGGAGGCTCATTCTCCTCTTGGGTTCCCGAGGTCTACAGCTCCGGGCTCCAGGACCAGGCAGCATCCGCTATTTCTAACCCGCTCCTTCAGCACGGCCTCAGTCTACGCTGTCTTCACAGTTTCCAGTGTCTCTGCCGCATTGCAGCACGTCTGCCCCGGCAAAGTGGAACTGATGGATCACTAATCTTTTGACTACATGGAACCAAATACGAGAGAGAGGCCATTGATACACACATGCAGCCGGTCCCTCCCTTAGCCTCCACCCCACCAGAAAGGTCATCCTGGCCGCTGCAAATGACACAGTTCTTTAAAGATAGAGCTGGAGCAGAGATGAGATGAGTAGATTAGAATCTAAACTACATTCTGCAGGGTGACAGAATTAAATGATTGTCAATATAAAGTTCACAGGAGTCATTATTTATAATTAAAAGGAGCTGAACAGTCCTTGCAGGGTACATGTTCTCATGGCTTTCAAGAAACAAAGTTGTCTATAAATTATCTCGTTTGCTTCAAGCGATGATAGCTGAGAAACCCTCTCCCCAGGCTTTTCTCAGCCACCCAGGGAGTGAAGCAGCAGACATGAGAACACGAGGATGGAAGGGTCCAGACCCTCCTCAAAGTCCTGGGGGCCGACCCAGCAGCCAGCCTGTGGCCCGCAATGCACAGGTCCTCACTAGTGCCCGAGTTAAATGGACTGGGACTTACCTCTGGGGTTCAAGGCTTGAAGGCTGTTGGCATCAGATAAATACGTTTTGTCCCTATTTAGATACATTTGGATGATAGAACCCCAGAGAGCCATCAAACACGATGAAGTGAGAGAAGTGTTAACAACGTTTAAGATTTACAATATATTGCTAACTGAAAAGAAAGTTTTCCGAGGTGCCCTGTGGTGTGAACTCACAGACCCGTAAAATCAGGATGTACATCACTACACAGAATCAGTATCCATAGCTGTTCTCCCTGGGTGGAGGAATTACGAGCGATTTTCTTTTTTCTTCAAGTTTTTTGTACTTTTTAAGATTTCTAAAATGAGTACATATTACTTTTGTAATAAAATAATCTTGGGTAAAAAGAAGAGAAGAAAAAAAAAGCAGTAAGATCGTACCACCTCCTTTCCCCAAAGAAGAGGGAGCAAAGGAACACTGAATGTGTAATCTCTTAAATGTATGCCTTAAATGTTAACCTTCCCTCATTTCCAGTCACTTGACTTTGGTCACAGCAGGAAACCTACCAAAAAAAGTATTTGGGGTGGGGAAGAGCAGAGCTGGCACAGAAGCAACCTACAGAAAATCAAAGTCTTAAAATAGAAGATGCAGCAAGAAGTTGTTTTACATTAATCCCAGCACAGGAGAAGGGTGCTGTGAGGCATTCTTTTTATCATAGTTTAATGGTTTCCACTTTTTAAAAAATTGATTATCTTGATTTCTTGTTTTTCATATCCTTAAGTTGTCAACTTACATTTAAAATGAATAATGGCTAAAGTTGAAAACATTTGCTCTTGTTACCCTCTAGCTTTGAAAGAAAAAAAAAAAGATAAATTCCCTGTGGGAATAGGATTAATGACATATGGTAATTACACCATTAGGTTGAAATATCCATAATAGCGTAAACCGCCATTAAACACATTCCTCAAGAGTCACGTCTATAAAGGAGAAATTCAGTCATTTTAAATTCATAAACAGAAAGCTATGTATCAAAATCCTTTTTCTTTTCTGTAATCAGATTGTCTGAAGTCATCTGTTCCACCATTCCCAGCCCAGAAACATTTCAGGTAAAGAGAGAAAGTTAGGTTACATCCCAGGCAAAGAGACAACACACATGCAGATGCAATATTTGAGGCTCTCAATTCAAGAAAAATTGTCAAGGCAACAAAAAGAATGTATATTTTCTATTTGTGCGCTGCAAATTCTTGGTCAGCTCTGGCTCATTTCCCACCAACCTCCGGAGCTCCCGTATCGCCCATTCCTGCAAATAATGAAGAGGCCGGCAGGGAGGGAGGTGGGGCACACTCCAAGAAGAAGAATGAAAGCTGCTGGTACGCAGACAAGAAACACAAAAAACAGGGAGAGCTCTTGCTGTTCTCTTCCCTAAGAGGGACTTTTCCTCGCTTATCATCAGGCCCCTGAAGATAGCTAGCAGCTTATCCTATTCTTGTTCCAATTACATTTTTAATTGTTTTGTTTTCTATCGGGCTTAATTTTGTAAACAATCTTAAAACTTTTCTGAAAAAAAGTAAGATATAAATCACATATAAAAAATAATTTACTTTGATAAACTTTGATGGTAACATATCAAATTGTAATGAAATAAAAATAAATTGCTTCCTATAATATTTCTATTAAAAAACAGCTGTCTTCAGTTCCATTATTAATAACAGGTGTACAATACTGAAATATTAGAAAACAAGTGCAGAGGTGTTTAATTTTCTCAGCTGCAACATAATGTGAAAAGAAGCTGAGTCTGTGTTCATCATAACTCCTCCCAGACCCTTTCATTTTAAGAAATCTGTTTTGGGGGCACCTGGGTGGCTCAGTGGGTTAAGCATCCGACTCTTGATTTCAGTTCAGGTCATGATCTCAGGGTCGTGAGATTGAGCCCCGAGTCCCTATGGGCTCCGCACTGGGTGTGGAGTCTGCTTAGGATTCTCTCTCTCTGTCTCCCTCTGCCCCTCCCCGCTCACACTCTCTCACTCTCTCAATAAAAAATAAACAAATAAATAAAGTTTTAAAATACATTATTTAATTTAACTTAGCAAAACTATGATGTTTAGGTTACCAAAAAGATTTGAGAAATCATTAAAACGGACTAAAAAAAACTTTTTTCTCACTTATATTTATTTAATTTCTTGTTCTCAACAATTATGTTTAGATTACTTATAAAAATTCATTATACCATGTCATTTTCCTTACTGACAAGTTTCCTAACAAATAAAATGAAATTATCTGACTGAAAAACCAAGGTTAAAAAAAATAATTAAAATTTAAAAATCTGTTTTTGCAAACCCCGGGTTCCATACTGTTCATTTTAAAGGGCAAGAGCACTAGCACTAATTAAAAGCCTAACACCAGGCAGTTTGTTAAGCGTTTTCATAATTTGTATCATTTAATCCTCAAAGCCATTTCGTAGGATGAGGAAACTAAAGCACAGACAGAGGAAGTCCACCCGCTACCCCAGGGTATTAAGCACTAAATGACAGGGCTGAGCTTCAAACCCAGTTCTCTTGTGCTTCAACAGACATACTTTTGGAATACACGTCGGCACGAGGAAGACCCGTATGAGCAGCGGCCATGTCAGAACAGTTTCTCCCAACCAAGTACACAGATGAGAGGTCATAAATCTTGGCCTCGGGATAAATGAACGTGGGGAGAATGGTATTACAGGCTAAGATCAGTCGTGAACAGAAAAGTCACCATCAGACAGATGGTGATGATAATGATGTATCAAATGTGAAAGTTTTTATAATCACGACATCTTAAGGTTACTTCACTTAACCTCACGACAAACCCAAGAGGCTGTGTGGCATTTACAACCGCTCCCCTCCTCTCAGACCTAGGGAAACTGAGGTAGCTACCACCACCTGACTCACCAAGGATGGCCACAAGTCAGCGGCAAAAGAGAAGCCATAAGCCAAGCTTTTTAATGCACTGCCCAGCACGTCGGGCAGTATTCAGGAAATAGTTCTTACCAAAAATAAAACTGAGAACTGATAGCTTGGGTAGGTGTAGTCCACACTTCAAGCAGACATCGCATCCCAGGGGAAATAGTTTTTCTGAATTCATCACATTTCGGTCTAGCCAAATTGTTCTGTGTTCACAAATGCTCCTAACCATATTCACTTTTTTTGCTTTCTCGAAGGAAACATTAAGTGGTTTGTTTTGGAAAAAATATACTTATTAGTAAATTATTCATAGCCAAAAAGGTTTTCCTCATTTATCCTTCCGACCCCTCCCCTTCCCTGGGATCCCAGCTTTGAAATGGAATAAACAGAGGGATTAACCACGTGAATGAGAATGCAGAAAATGAAAGAATAACTCCTCTGGAAGAACTCTTCAGATTTCTGATAACATGAAGCTCTCAGAGGGCAGATGTGACCACTTAATTATACACATACTTCTATTCCAGTAAACAGCAATGACTCCCAAAGTAGTCTTTTTGAACAAATTCTAAGCTCTACTTGGAAAAAGGGTAAAGCACATCCAGAAAACAATATTTGGAAGAACAGGCCTGAGTGGTACCCTTAGAAAACACATGTCCTACTCAAATGTAATATTTCATTTAGAATTACTAAATGACTACTACTAGTTAATTAGGAATACATGGGAATTTCAGGCTTTGACAAATAGTGGGACCCACCCTTCACACTTCCTTTGCTAGGAATGCCTCCGGACCTGAACCCCAAACTAAAGTAGAAGATCCCTGCCCTCCTCTGTCCTGTCATTATTCTTCTTGTCACTTAGCACAATTTGCCATTGTACAGTTAAGTGTTTACCTGTTTCCCCCATTAGATTGCACGCTCTGCCGGTTTGACTCACCACTATAGACCTAGTGGCTAGCCTAAGTGCCTGGGAAAAATAGGTATCCGGTAAATAACTAAAGGGATGAACGAGGACTTGTGGATTCCAAGTGATGGGTGCAGTTTCCCACTAGCTTTCCACTTTTCTGACAATTTCTCCAACCGTTGAGTGAAGAAAGGGCTTCTTTGAGTGAAGTATAAGATGGTGTTTGTGGACCTTTGTAAAATATCTTAACCGCCGAGTATGTGGACAGACATGGTGTTTATCTGTACAAACAGTAGGCTGTGCAAACGGAAAGGGAGAGAAATGCTGGCTCTGTGGGTGATTTACCTTTCATTTCAAATGTTTGCCCCCTACTGTCTTGATTACTGCCATTTATGCATTTACTTAGAAGAGCAGCACTGTGTATTATTAACAATTCTACCTTAACTAAGTAATGAAACAAGTCAAAGTCACCCTGATTAACTTATATAAATCTCCTGGAGATGTTTGCTTCTTCAAGAACTACAGCCACATTTTATTCTTCATTCTATTGCACTGAGTCCCTACACCTCTTCAAGGCAAAGGAAGTTAATTCCCTACATTTGTATAGCACTTCACAGTTTACAAAGCACTTTTTTTTTTTTTTTAAGTCTGTTAAATTAGGAGTTTCAAGAATACCAAGACAGTGGTCAAGACATTCCAGCTTGAAGTCCAGGCCCACATGCACATTTGTCAGAGAAACACTGAACAACCTGCTTTGTGATTCTAAAAAGCCCTAAGCCACACTCAAAATGAGAGGGTCAAGAGAATGAAGGAGAGGTGGGAGGGTGACGTGACTGTGCCAGACAGGCCTATACTACCAGTCTGTCCAAGGACCATGAGGGACAGATGACCTTCTGGGACAGATGTGGGCCACATGGGGGAGAGAGCTGGTCTGAAGTCACTTAGGTCCTGCCCAAGAGGACTGCCTCGAAGGGCGAAAGGACTCCTTAGTGGCATCTGTGTGGACCAGACCACTAAAAACCAGGAGGTAAGGAAAATGCATTGCTTACCTTACAAGCAAGTAAAATGCAGGGGGCATTTATATGGTTTGAAAAACTCCCAAAAGGGACCAGGAGAGACAGTGCGCACTTTAAGCACTTAAGGAGACACTGAGAGCTTGAAGTCATTTTGTGTCACTTTCAGTCAGGAAGCATTTCCCTGCCCTCTTCTTTTCTTCTCCTTCTTTCCCTTCCTTTCCCAGCTTAGACCCTAGTGAGATCAGAAACTTAAGGTAGCATTCCTGATTGTCAAAGGCCTTAGCTAGGGGACAGAAGCAGAGAGAGTTAATTTCAAATCAAGATTGAACTTTAGATTACCTCTTCGAACTGGCCATTCTATTCTCTGATCCAAGAAGTATTTACAACTTGAAAGTGACTGTAATCAAGTGTATTTCTTACAAATTACCAGACAAGTCATAGGACTGCTCAAGTTTTTATCCTGGGGTACTGGAAGAACTTCCTCTACTGAATACATTCTAATGGGCAGTGGGAAACAAAAACAAAGATACTTTCTGACTAGATCCCATGAACCTTGTTTATTCAATTTATGGTTACTAGATTAACCAAAACTCTTTGAGTAGGAAGTCGTAGACACCCAACAAAATACCTGTTATGAGCTGTACCCTCTAAAATTTGTATCTTGAAGTCCTAACCCTCAGGATCCTACAGTGTGACTGTATTCAGAGACAGAGCCTTTGAAGAGGTAACTAAGTTAAAATGAGGTTATTAAGGTGGGTGCTAATCCAATATGATTGGTGCCTTTATAGGAAGAGATGATTAAGACATAGACACACATGGAGGGAAGATCATGTGAAGACACAGAGAAAAGTCAGCCATCTGCAAGCCAAAGACAGAGTCCTCAGAAGAAACCAACCCTCCCAACACCTCGATTTTGGCCTCTAGCATCTAGAATTGTGAGAAAATACATTTCTGCTGTTTAGCCGCCTGTCTGTGGTATTTTATTCTGGCAGCCCCAGCACACTACCTTAGACACTGAGTAGGAATTTTGAGGCTAGAAAGGAGGAAAACTGTAGCAAAGACAAGAAGTTTACCTCATGGCCAAGGAACTTAAGACTCCCTGGCCCTTTATCTTTTACCACTCTGTCATCTCACTCTCCCAACAGTGGGAGTGGGAAAGCAGGGAGTAACTACTAGAAGCTCCAAGTTCAAGTCCTTACTGCAATACCTGACAAGAAGAAAGGGCCTTCTCAGGTTTGGTTTGAAGAATCCCACAGAAAGACTCTAATTGGGTTAAAAAAAAAAAAACACAGGTCCAAAATGGTGCCACTTAGGCAGAGTCTCCAAACTGAGGCTTAATATATAATCTAATTGCAGTTTCAACCTCCCCCTGAAATTAGTCTTAACTGGTCAGTCAGGAATTTTTGCATCAGCACCAAAGAGTCTGCCTCCTAAGCCGTCACCATCCCCCAAAGGAAGATGAGGTAATCTGCATGCTAAGACTCATTGCTTTTTTCCCCTAAGGGAAAGCTGGCCTTGCCTAGAACAATCCTTCTCTTTTGCTAATAAGTGTCTTGCTCCACCTTCCTTCTATGAAAACCTTCCATTTTGTACAACTCTTCAGAGTTCCCAACCTATTTGCTGGATAAGATGCTGCCCAATTCATGAGTAAAGCCAACTAGATCTTCAAATTTATTTGGTTGAATTTTGTTTTTTAACAATGGTCGTGCTTCAGTCATGTTTCCATCTCCCAGACCAATCCCTCTGTTCAGCTAGGGTGAGGTATCAGGCCCTGTGTCCGGTATTCAGGACGGGGGTGTCATCTGTTACTAAAGGTACAAAAGGGCGCCAAGCAGATAAAATACATGAACCCTACAATTTGCATCCATTTCTCTTCTTATCCTTCAGAGGGTAAAAACTGAGTAACATATCCAACGTCATACAAAAAAGCACGTCGTGAGGTGCCTGGGTCGCTCAGTCGTTAAGCGTCTGCCTCCGGCTCATGATCCCAGGGTCCTGGGATTGAACCCACATCAGGCTCCTTGCTCAGCAGGAAGCCTGTTTCTCCCTCTCCCACTCCCCCTGCTTATGCTCCCTCTCTGGCTATCTCTCTCTGTCAAATAAATAAATAAAATCTTAAAAAAAGAAAAAAAAAAAAGCACATGGTTAGCCGGTATGGCACCCAGATCATCTAGCTTTATGTAAATCTAATACCCTTTCCAATACTCTAAAGCTCTTTTTAAGAAGATTTTCTAGAGCAAATAGATCTAGTTCATTTGATATCTCCTAAGAGAGAACTAGATTGACCTCTAATGTCACTTCCAGCTGTAGCATTATATGATTCTAAAATAGGTCACTAACTGATTTATTCCAGGTTTTGTAGTATCCTCCGGAGTCATTCATTCTGCTGTTGATCTAGTCCATTCAATGTACATTTACTGAGCACCTATTACCTACTACATGCCAGGCAACCTCTTCTCTTACTGTAGATTGCTCATGTAGAAGCCCCAAAACAGAACTAAATCACTGAACCACACAGCAGCAGCCTGACAAAAGGATGGAAAAATTAGCATAATACATTCATAGAGTGACCAATTAAAATAAGCTATTAGTGGCAAGATTGACAGAGGTCATAAAAACGAGAAGTTTCATGATATAAAAATCATATAATGTGTAACAGTTTCATCACCAGCATGTATAAGTCTCTAATTTAAAAAGAAAGTTCCCTAGCATCAGAATCCAGACACAGCTACAAAGTAAAGGAAGAAAGTAAAATTTTATGTAGGTTACTTTTTAGGCCTTAAATGTAGTTGTTCAAACAGTTTTTCTATTTATCACTTTACAATTTCTTCCTTTTTTAAAAATATCCACAGTAGGTATTAAAAACCCATGATAACACACCACACAACTTCAAAGACACAACTGGAAATTATTTTGCTTTTCCAGCTGTACTTTCCTGAAAGAGCTTCCGGTTAGAAGAGATAACACAGCCAGCTTTGATTCTGGGCCTTTGCTGATGTTGGTGTATTAAAGTGACACAGGTTAGGGTTTTCTATCTTCCCTTCAGGCATGGGATGTTCCTTGTACAAACATCTAGCAAAGGCAAAGATGCAGAGAAAGGCCTCTTGCCCTATCATCCTTCAGAGTATCTCTTTGCACCATATGAACCCATTTGCCTTAGGTAGAAAACTTAACAACTCTGGCTTTCTTGATTCATCTGCAAAACAGAAATACTTGCTGTGAGGCATCCTGGGAGGATCAATGATTATTTATAGGGCTATAACAAGCTCCTTGGAATATACTTGAAATAAAACAAGCGTGAGTGTCTTGCCTCTTAAAGAAATTCCTCTATCAATTCATGCTCTACACATCCAATATTCCAAACAAGTAAGGAGGCTCAGGAGAATATTTTCATGATGACCATTTATTTGAGGCAGAGTGCAGTCCTGTGAAATTAGTACTTGACTCTGTATCCATCACCCACGGCCACCACTGCTATAGCACATTCATAGCGAGCCAGAAAAGGACTTCCCAAATTGAGACAAATATCTCCCCTACTTGGTTGGGAGAGTGGGTGGCAGAGCCAGCACAACCAGCAGAATTCTTTTGCTCCAAAATCATTTCAGTATGTACTTCCATGACCTTAGGAATGTATTCAGCACTGTGGAATGGTCATGGAGAGATCTAAGAAGTCCTTGTCCTCCAAAAGCTTAAATTCTTGGTGTGGAGTCTGGCTTATCGAAATGAAACTACAGAGAACAATCATGTGATGGAAAGACATATGAAATAGGAGTTCTGGTTCCAGGCCTACTATTTATTAGCTGCTTCGTCTCAAACATGGCAGCCTCTTCACTCCACTCATCTGAGCAAAGGACTTGGCTAAAGGATCTTTTGTTTGCAAATTCGGGAATTCTAATCAAGTATCAAAATGCATGGTGCAATCTATTAGGGTTCAGAAATCATTAAGGGAGGGTGCCTTCTAGAAAGAGGAATTACTAGAGTTAGGAAGAGGAATTACTAGAGTTAGAGTAAGTTGGCAGAGAAGCAGATATAATCATCTACCATCCTCAACTCCGTCAACACCATCCTTGAAAGAACGCTAGCACCCTGTAAGAATAGAATGAGCAGGGTTTCTGGGGGGCTGGCTCTTGCCTTAAGTAATGCTTCAACCCTGGACCAGTCATTTACCTCTCTAGACTTTAATTTCCTCCTTCAAAATATCTGCTTTAGTTATATCACCAATTTTATTTGAAGGAACTACGTGATATAATAAATACAACTGGGGCATCTGGCTGGCTCAGTCAGTAGAGCATGCGACTCTTGATCTCGGGGTCGTGAGTTCCAACCCCACATTGGGCATAAAAGCTTACTTAAAAAAATAATAATAAGCATGACTAAACCTTAAGCTCTCTAAAATTATAAAGTAGTTCTTTTTATCCTTATTAATAATGACACAGAAGTAAAAACTTAATGAGACAAAGAACTAAAAGAGTTTGATATTCTACTTCCAGCAATGGTAGACTAGTCTCTGCAAAACGGCCTCCTGAGAATCCAAGGACAACTGCTGTAAAAATTCAAAACCACAAATTATGTGGCTAAAACAATATGCCAAACTCAACTCAACCATTGTTTTGATCACCAAATGGCTAGCTTAGAGTAAAACTATATTTTATTTCCATCTATGTGCTGTATAACTTATGGATACTAAATAAAATAAAAAGCCTCTCAAAAATTTCATGTTTCCTACTTCCAAAACTCACTGGCAGCATGGATTGGAATGAGAAGTTCAATTTTATGCATGCAAATGTGACACTTATAAATAGGGGTTTTAGTGAACTGGTAAATCGGATTTGCAGAACAGAGGCTGTTGCAAATGGTCACAACTGCTTCTCATTTGATAATAACACGTAGTTTCCATATATAAAATTCTAAGAGCTGATTTCAATGATTAGGAATAGCTTCCTGATTTTCTGATTTTTACAAGTCGAATTTGTTTGGACAGATGCAGTTTATTCTTACAGGGAATATAAAACAAACAGGAGAAAATAGTCATTTTACACATTTTTGCTGAGCTAAGTAAATTCTACAATGAGGTTTTATGTCAGTGAAGAGCTGACAGAAGGATAACATATCTGCAAGGAAATCTAAATGTGAATTATTTCCTATCACCAGACATAAGTCAGAAGTTAGCTTGTAATTTTAGGTTCACTTTGCAAAAATACGACTGACCTATCCTGGTCCCATACGGAGAAGTCAGCCTCACTACTATATAACTGCTCCCTCTGCTCTAGAGATTTTTCTCTATGATATGCCATGAGGTGCTATATATTACATTTAGGTTGAGGAGGACATACGCCAGTACCTCTGTCAAGCCTTCAAACAGCAAATGTTTTTCCAGGCATCAACTATACTGAGGATGCTGCATTTTTCTAACACTTAGGCTCTATGACTTATTAAACTATTTTATATTGTCCTAGAGAAAATGTATAGGTAGGTACGTGCTGAGTTCCGCATTTGGAAGTTGTCCCATTGATTATCAGGCTAGAGTTGGGTGACTAGATTTGATTCTCTCATTCTCTATGATAGAATATGCCAAAACTACAGATGATTCCCTCTCTGGGCTAGACCTTCCTTTGATCTTGGAAGTTTCAGAATAGAAAAAGACAGAGAAAACCCAAAAGTTTTAAACGTCCCTCTCAAATACAGTCTTTTGTTATTACTAACACTGCTTCTAAGCTTCTGTAAAAGACTGGATTCTTCACTGTATCCAATCTTTCTAGGCTTCAAGCTCATATGGCTCAGAGCCCATAGCCAAGCACTATGAGAGCAAACAACTGACTGTTCCAAAGAGGATCATTATTTTCCCCGGGGGCAAAAGTTGTGGCTCACAGGCAACATCCAATCATATCCTCTTTCATCATGTAGGAGAGATGGCAAATCTTATACTCTTTTCTAAAAGAAACAGAAACAAGTGATTAGAATTTCTAAAGAGAGACTTTAACAGGACATTTGAAGAAAATTTTCTATCTTTTTTTTGCTAAAGTAGCTCATCCTCTGGGAAAGGGGAACACAGATCATGGTTTAACTTGCCTAAGAATAGCAGATAATGGAGCCCGTTAATTCCATCTGCTTCCCCTGAGAAGAAGAAGAAGAAAAAAAAAAAAAAAGTCTTGTGAAGGTGTCAGGACTCCCAGAGTCCGAGGAAAAGATCATCCTAAGATTTTATTATTCTCAAAGGTTCAAATGCACCCCAGCATGCTTGGTTGAAAAAGACGATTTTGCCTAGCAGAGAATCATTCTTGGGTCCTATCAAACGCAGGGAGCACCTGAATTTCCTCAATATTCATTTAAAATGATGATGACTGAAGAGGAAATGGGTATTTCCTGTGGCTAACTACTTTTCTATTTAATCTTCTAGGACCATTTCCATATCCTTTGATGCTATGTCATTTGAGAGCAGTGGTGAGAGAAGAATAAAGCTCTTTTCCAAGCATTGCTTTGAGTTGAACTCACTTAGGAATCCAATTGCATATGCTATTTAATGACCTAAAATTTGTGAAAATAAGGCCACATTTTTTTAAGTCATCTTGAGTGGTTAGAATAACTTCTAAAAAGGCTTTTCTTGAGAATCAGGAAGTAAAACATGTAGTTTTCACATGAAGGTCTTTAAGAATGATAAATATTCATTCAAAAAATATCTTCGAGTGGAAATAAGGCAGGAATCGGCCTAATTGGTTTCTGTAATGTGTGACTCATTTCAATTTCCAATGATCAAGTTTTATTGTGATATTTATAGTAAGATCTTAAAAGGCAGAGTAGCTTCATTTTAAAATAAAGCTCATAAATGAATAGGGAATAAACTGATTGGTTGCTTTTAGAAGTGAACTTTTTTCTTTGTTCCATGAGGTTACTGTTGATATAACCAAACACAAATTCTAGTTATTTTGCTAGTAATTATCTCCAAGTTAATTTTATAACAAGTCCAATTGAACAGGCATTAATTTCACTCCAGAGGAGAAGAAAATTAGTACCTTTTGTTTTATTCATTGGCAGAAATCAGGCTCAATATATAAATACTTGCCCTTACAGCCCCCAAATTTCACTACTAAGATATGGTCAACCTCACTTTATCATATACTTTAAGAAGAGAGAATCCATGTTTGCCTTAACAATGATTGCATTCCTTTTGCCTAGCATAGTGCCTGATATAGAGATGGTTCTAAAAAAAAAAAAAAAAAAAGAGGGCCACCTGGGTGGCTTAGTGGGTTAAAGCCTCTGCCTTCAGCTCGGGTCATGATCTCGGGGTCCTGGGATCGAGCCCCGCATTGGGCTCTCTGCTCAGTGGGGAGCCTGGTTCCCCCTCTCTCTCTGCCTGCCTCTCTTCCTGCTTGTGATCTCTCTCTCTGTCAAATAAATAAATAAAAATCTTTAAAAAAAAAAAAAAAAGAAAGTTGTTATATAAATTTGTTTATCTGCAAATACCAAAAATGCATAAATCTCTTCACTTTATACTGCTGTGGGAACCGTGACTTCATGAGAGGTGACTTTAAGGTAGATACTGAAATATTCCAACTCAATCTATATCATTTTAAGTTAGAGTTATGTGGTCCTAAGAATATGTAAGAAGATCTCATCTAGCTCAAAAGTCTTCAGATGTAAATGGAAGAGTCTTATATAACTTAGGAACCAAAAGGATGCAAACAATTGACCCTGGTATATGATGGAGACTTGTGTCAGTAATCAGAAGAACTTTGTAAGGTGTATATAATCTAAGCCAAAGGGCATATGAATATGGAAGACTAACTGTTTTGAAGTCCATGAGACAGAAATTATAAAATAATTTCTCTGTGTCCCAGTTAACTGCAATCTAATCAATGTCCAGATGGATATCCCTGGTCATTAGTAACTCCAGTACACTGAGAAATAGCCCTGAACTGCTTGACATTTGAAGAGTGCTCTGGGACTCTGCAAGTCTAGGACTTGTACTGACTGAAATCTCTGGTCAAAAGTAACCTTAGTGGAGCACCTGGGTGGCTCAGTTGGCCAAGCATCAGAATCTTGGTTTTGGCTCAGGTCCGTGATCTCATGGATCGTGAGATCCAGCACCACATCAGGCTCTGCACTCAGTGGGGAGTCTGCTTGAAGATTCTCTCCTCTGCCCCCTCCTCAAATAAATAAATAAATCTTAAAAAAAATAACCTTAGCTGAGATGTTACCTGCCTTCTTTAAATACGATTGTGTCTTTTATTCCCTGGAAGTTTCAAAAGTTAAATGTAAATATATAAAAGACTTTTTTAATCGAATAATTTCCTATCCAAGAATCTATTGATTTTTTAGAACTTTATATGTAATTAGGACATTTAAGAAAATTTGAGGATCACTGTACTTATAGGTTTGATTTATTAGATCTGAAAGTGTTTTTTACCACCCATGAACATTTTGTTTAACTTAGTTTAAGTACTTAAAAAGAAAACAGTAAATATCTGGAATTTATAAGCAGCTTAAATGCTTAATCAATTTTTTAAATGAGATCAAACATCATTAAAAGGCCTCTTAAAATTATTACTAAATGTTGTCTTACACCTAAAAAAGAAGAAGCTGGAGTTACAAAATGAACTGAAAAGCCTACAGAATTCTCAAAACCAAAATTAAACCTTCTGAATAGTCTTTTTGGTCACACACATAGATCGCCCTTAAGAACTTCAAAAAAACTGCTATCACCCACAACCACTGTTTTCACCAGCCTAATATTCAGCCTGTTGATTGGCTAGGTACCAGAGCTAGACTTGACAATGAAGTGTCATCTAGTGACTTCAAAAGGTCATTGCAGGGTCTATAGTAATCATACATATGGGGGGGGTAGATTAAATACAGGCATTTCTTGAGGTATTGAGGGTTCAGTTCCAGACCTCTGCAATAAAGCAAATATTGCAAGAGAGCAAGTCAAATGAATTTTTTGGTTTCCCAATGCATATAAAAGCATGTGTATAGTCTACTATAATCTATTAAATGTGCAATAGCATTATGTCTAAAAAAAAGTACATGCTTTAATTTAAAAATGCCTTATTGCTAACAAGTGCTAGCCATCATCTGTGCTTTCAGGCAGTCCTAATCTTTTTGCTGGTGGAGGGTCTGCTTGGATGTTGATGACTGTTGACTGACCAGGGTGGTGGTTGCTGAAGGCTGTGGTGGCTGTGGCAATTTCTTAAAATGAGGCAGCAATGAAGTTTGCCTCATTGATTGACTTTTCCTTTCATAAACAATTTCTCTGTAGAATGTAATACTGTTTGAAAGCATTTTACCCAGAGTAGAACTTCTTTCAAAATTGGAGTCAATCCTTTCAAACCCTGTGCTGCTTTATCAACCAAAGTTTATGTAACATTCTACATCCTTTGTTGTCATTTCGACAGTCTTCACAGCATCTTCACCAGGAGAAGATTCCAGCTCAAGAAACCACTTTCTTAGCTCATCCATTAGAAGCAAGGCCTCATCCATTAATGTTTTACCATGAGATTGCAGCAAGTCAGGCTCCATGTCTAGTTCTCTATTTGCACCACACCTGCAGTTACTTCCTCCACTGAAGTTTTAAACCCCTCAAAGTCATCCATGAGGGTTTGAATCAACTTATTCCAAACTCCTGTTCATGTTGATACTTTGGTCTCTTCCCATGAACCACGAATGTTCTCCTTAATGGCATCTAGAATAGCGAATCCTTTCCAGGAAGTTTTCAGTTTACTTTGCCCAGATCCATCAGAGGATTCACTATGCATGGCAGCTACAGTCTTATGAACTGTATTTCTTAAATAATAAGACTTAAAGTTGAAATTACCTCTTAATCCATGGGCTACAGAATGGATGCTGTGTTAGCAGGCATGAAAACAACATTAATCTTATTATGCATGTCCATCAGAGCGCTTGGGTTACCAGGTACATTATCAATGGGCAGCCATATTTTGAAAGAACTTTTATTCTGAGCAATAGGTCTCACCAATGGGCTTAAAATATTCAGGAAACCATGTTGTAAACAGATGTGTTGTCATCCAGGCTCTGCTGTTGCATTTATAGAGTACAGAAGAGAGGATTTAGCATAATTCTTAAAGGCCTTAGGATTTTCAAACTGATCAATGAACACTGGCTTTACCTTAAAGTCTTCAGCTGCATTAACTCCTAACAAAAGAGTCAGCCTGCCCTTTGAAGCTTTGAAGCCAGGCACTGACTTCTTCCCTCCAGCTATGAAAGTCCTAGATAGCATCTTTTCTCAATGGAGGGCTATTTCATCTACATTGAAAATCTGCTAAAAAAAAAAAAAAAAAAAAAAAAAAATCTGCTGTTTTGTGTAGCCACCTTCATGAATTATCTGAGCCATATCTCATATCTTCTGGATAAGCTGCTGCAGCTTCTACACCAGCCCTTGCTGCTTTACCTTGCACTTTGATGTTATGGAGATGGTTTCTTTCCTGAAACCTCATGAACCAACCTCTGCTAATCTTCAGACTTTTCTTCTGCAGCTTCCTCAAACTCTTTCAGCCTTCACAGAACTTGAGAGTTAGAGTCTTGCTCTGGATCGGGTTTGGCTTAAGGAAATGCGGTGGCTCATTTGATTTTCTACCCAGAGACGGAAACTTTCTCCATGTCAATAGTAGACTGTTTCACTTCCTTATCGCCCATGTGTTCGCTGGGGTAGCACTTTTAATTTCCTTTAAGAACTTTTCCTGTGCATTCACAGCTTGGCTGACTGTTTGGTGTAAGAGACCTAGCTTTCAGCTTGTCTTGGCTTTCAACATGCCTTCCTCACTAAGCTTAATCATTTCTAGCTTTTAATTTCAAGTGAAAGACATGTGACTTGTCCTTTCACTTGAACATTTAGAGGCCATTATAGGGTTATGACTTGGCTTAATTTCAATATTGTTGTGTCTCAGAGCATAGAGAGGCCCCAGGAGAGGGAGAGACAGGGAATGGCCAGTCAGTGGAGCAGTCAGAACACACATTTATCGATTAAGTTCACCATCTTATATGGGCATGGTTCCTGGCACCCCAAAATAGTTACAATAGTAACACCAAAGATCATTGATCACAGATCACCATAACAAATAACAAATGAAAAAGTTTGAAATATTGTGAAAATTACCAAAACATGATACAGAAGCACAAAGTGAGCAAATGCTGTTGGGAAAATGGTGCCCAGAGACTTGCTTAATGCAAACTGTCAATATGTCAAACTTTCAATATGTAAAAATGCAAAATCTGCAAAACATAATAAAGTCACGTTGCAACAGAATGAGGTATGCTTATATTAATTTTTTATTATCTTTGTTTTCTGGTATTCTTTATGGGAACATACTACAGTGAAGAATAGGGATTGTCTAAACCAAATTTCAGGAGTTTCAATGACTTTTGACTGGAGAAATCTGATCAGATTTGTATATCTTTGGCAAAATCAGAGTTTAAAAAGGGATTTGTAAATTTCTCATTTAAGCTAAGCAAGATAGGGTTGGAAAGCTAAATAAAAATAGAAGGAAAGGCTGTCATAGACACTACTGTGTACTGTCTCACAAGTGTGGCCACGTTATAATGAGGACCTTCTAGTAACTATGCCTTCTTAGCTGCCAGGGCACCTGGGTATCTGCTACATTCGACACTAAAATTGGATGGTGTTATAGTCAGTCTCTAATATATGGAGAAAGTGTAGTGGATGAGGAAAAAATAACTATAACATTAGCATTCTGAGACAAAGATTCCCTCACCACCACTCTTTGATTGCTAAGAGATTTTCCAAAACAAATATTCTCAGATCTTTAAGAGTATGTGTGTCTACATTTGTGTGTGTGTGTGAGAGAGAGAGAGACAGAGACAGAGACAGAAATAGGGAGACAGGGAAAGATGAAAGACAGAGAGAGACAAATAGACCAGTCTTTAAGATTATGTGACAGCCACATACTCGCAAGGAATATAAGACCCTAAATCCTTAACCTGTAGAACATGTCATGATTAAATTTGCAAAAACTTGAGTGGGGGAGGAAAGCGGATGATTAAGAAGTTAATGTGGCAGGATATAAAAACTAAATCCATAAATGTAACTGCTGGGTTTCGAATGCTTCATGTAAAGGCGCAGTCTATCCTTGGGGGATGGGAGGTCATATTACTGCATTCCTAAAAATTAAAACCCTCTTATGTGCAGAAAAGGTAAACAGGCTTTTATGGTCATAGAGTTTTATCCATTTAGAGCTTCCAGATGGGTCATTAAACCTCACTGTGAAAGAGGAGGCCAAGAAAGGCCCTTCCAGAGTTGAAGTACTAGGAGCCTGGGAAGAAGAGGGGCAGGCTCCAGTCTGGAGGCCCCAGCACTTATTCCCATAGAGCACCCAGAGGTGGCTCTGAGCAGGGTGCCCACAAATAGGTGGTTTGGGAACACGCTGCCCTTAACTGGCGCTTGTGGAGCCTGACTGCAAGGACAAGGACCACAGGAGGGCACTTCTGGGAGTTCCCCATGCCCAAGTAGTGGAACGCCTGGGCAAAGTGAACAGAAGGAGCCATAGTGACCATGACAGTGGCTCACCAGGCCTCTCCCAGTGTTCCCAGGACCAAATAAGCCCTGAGAAACGCAGGCCAGGACAATACAGTGCGTGCGTGCATGCGTGCGTGCATGCGCGGTGGGGGTAACGGAGGGGGAGGCGGAGAACCCAAATAATGGCTGACATCAGATTCCACACCAGCCCTGGCAAGAAAGGCTCAGAAACTGATTTAATTTGAGTGATAAAAATAGACAAGTAATGCTTTCTCAAGTCCAAGTTTCATAGAGCAATTCACACCAGCTACTCTCTTATTAACTTTCTAAAGCAAAACAGGAAAAAGCAGGTTTCTGACATTTTGATACAGCTATTTTTGACAGGAGAAAATTTTTATTCAGTTTAAAACCAAACTATTAAACTTTAGCTTTTGTATAAATAAAAATACAATATGTTCAACAGACATCCTCTTCCTTCCCAAGAGCCTTACTCCATTCCCGAGCTTATGAGGGTATCCTCCATAGGTGACGTGAGGATGAGGTCTGTGGATAGTTATTATATTCATTGGTTTGGTTTTTCTTTTGAAGGGTGCCTTTTTATTTTTAAGACAACACTGTTAAATGGCCACAACCAAATATCCTATTTTGGAAGAAAGCCCAGTTCTTAAGTGGCCCAATTATGATCTCAGATAATGAAAAAGCAGAACACAGTTGACACAGGCCAGATGAAGTGGGTACAGGAAGAAAAGAGAAGACCTCAGAAAAGGCTTCCCAGGCAGTCAGCCTGCTAAGTCAGAGGGTTCACAGAGCTGGCCCTAAAATAGCCAGTCTAACCCGACTCTTCCTGTATTTTGTGGGTTTCACTAATTTTATTCTAACACTAAACAGTACTAATGGCTATGATACTCACTCAGACAAATAAAAGGAATTTCAAAGCCATTATCCAACCCTGAGAAAATTTCACAATCTTTTTCACTAACCATCCAGGGTTTAATAACCCTTCTCTTTAATCTCTGTTTTATTCGTGGTGCTGTACTTAAAGCCTGGTGCCCTCTTCATTAGTATGTATCATTGTGCTTCTGAGTTTAATGACTTGAATGTGGCATTTTGAAATTTAATGCTATCACCTAATGTTTTCTACTGCTGTTTAACTTTTGGTCATTAGCAAACTTGTCAGTATGTGCTTTTCTCTTTTCTGGATTCAAATTATTCTATATAACAGCATTTTATTAATTATTAGATCCATGAAATAACATGCTTCTTATTGTTTTCTTTCAGCCAAGTCAATGGTAAACTATTAATCATTCTTAAAGTATCATTTTCCAAAATAATTTTTTAAATTATAGGAATACAGTCCATTCAATTATATAATTTGATGTGGGTATTTTAATATCAAGAGCTCTTAAGGAACAATACATCTAATCCATAACTTCTGTATTATGTTAGAATGTTTATACATAGTACCACTTTTTTTTTTAAGGTTTTACTTTCTAAGTAATCTCTACACCCAGTGTGGGGTTCGAACACACAACCCCAAGATCAAGAGTTGCATGTTCCACTGACTGAGCAAGCTGGGCACCTCCATAGTACCACTATTTAGATTCAGTTTCGTTTTTCACATCTGAAAGGTATTCCTGATCCTACTCTGAATTCTAAATAGTGTGTACGTGTATGTGTGCAGAGGAGTGGAGGGAGGGCACAGAGGCATCAGGATAGGGAACAAGAGAAATTTTCCTGATGGTCAAGACTTTAAATCTTGATGCAGAACAATTTATATTTAATCACTTTGGTTTGAAATCTGTCTAGAATTTTATACAAACAGAACAAAAAAAACACTGATGATAATTTAATATTTTCTTTATAATTCAGGGTCACTGCAGCGCATAACACAGGGATGCCCTCAGGCTCAACTGGGATTTGCTATACCTATGCTAAATAGTTCTAAATTGCCTTGGCTTTGCAATCATGCCCTTTATTTTATTTTAATTCCAGCATAGTTAACATACAACATTATATTATTTTCAGGTGTACAATACAGTGATTCAACAATTCTATACATTACTCAGTGCTCATCACACCAGGGACACTCCTTAATCCCCATCACTTATTTCACCCACTCCCCGCCCACCTCCCCTGTGGTAACCCTCAGTTTGTTCTCTATAGTTAAGAGTCTGTTTCTTGATTTGTCTCTCTCTCTCTCTTTTTCTCCTTTGCTCGTTTGTTTTGTTTCTTACATTCCATATATGAGTGAAATCATATGGTATTTGTCTGTCTCTGACTTATTTCACTTAGCATTATACTCTCTAGATCTACCCATATCATTGCAAATGGCAAGACTCATTCTTTTTTTTTTTTAAGGATTTTATTTATTTATTAGAAAGAGAGAGAGAGTGAGAGAGAGTATGCGAGGGGAGAAGGTCAGAGTGAGAAGCAGACTCCTCATGGAGCTGGGAGCTGATGCGGGACTCGATCCCGGGATTCCGGGATCATGACCTGAGCCAAAGGCAGTCGCTTAGCCAACTGAGCCACCCAGGCGCCTGACTTCATTCTTTTCTAGGGCTGAATAATTCATTAATATACCAATATAAGTAATTATATTAATTATTAATGCCATTAATTATATCATCAATCATAATATTAATGATTAATATAATTAATCATGTGTATGATATATGTGTATAATATATAATGGAATATTACATCCATCATATATGTCATATATATGATGTGATATATATACACATATACATATATATCACATTGTCATATATATATATATATATATATATCTCACATCTTCTTTACCCATTCATCTATCAGTGGACACTTGGGCTGCTTCCACACTTTGGCTAGTGTAAATAATGCTGCAATAAACAAAGGGGTGCTTGTATCTCTTTGAATTAGTGTTTTTGTATTTTGGGGGTAAATACCCAGTAGTACAATTACTGAATCATAGGATAGTTCTATTCTAAATGTTTTAGAAACCTCCATACTGTTTTCCACAGTGGCTGCACCAGTTTGCATTCCCATCAACAGTGCGTGAGTGTTCCTTTTTCTCCACGTTCTCTTAACACTTGTCGTTTCTTGTGTTTTTTATTTTAGCCATTCTGACAGATGTGAAGTGATAGCTCATTGTAGTTTTGATTTGCATTTCCCTAATGAGTGATGTTGAGCATCTTTCCATGTGTCTGTTATGTCCTGTTTTTTTATGTGGTGGTCTCTTCCTCTGATCTGCTATCAGTGTTTCTGTATATGATAGTCCTTCTCCATCCACCTGCCTTTTTGCTTTTAGTAACTGTGGACATCAAAACCAGATAACCAGACTTATGAAAATCATGTCTAATATAAGAATACATAAGCTATGCATAAGGCTGAAGGAATTCTGCTATGCCTAAAGTATATGAGATAGGAAGAAAGGACCTCATGATATCTATTTTAGTCATCCAGAGATCACTTTGTTTACTGTCCATTGATTAGTTATATTCAAAATGATCAAGGCCAAAAATGCAAGTTCTAGAAAGGTCAACAATTTCTAAAAGTAGAAACACTTTCACTGGCCTGTCTATAGTTTACATAACAAAATAAGCTTAAATGAATCTAGCTAGAACAGACTATTTATAATGCCAGTAGATTGGGAGATTTCTTTAATACCTTTAAGCATTAGTGGGGTTGTGAGACCAAATTTGTCCCACTAATGTATTTGCAGGATGCCTACTCAGTGTCACTGAACCAAGTGCTGTAATGTAAAACCTCTAAGTCAATGAGAGCAGATAATATGCAGTTGCAGAGGAACAGAAATGAATGGCATTGGAAGCATTCAAGAATCCTAATTCCCTCTCTTGTCTTCAGCACCTGTTCCCTAAGCTCTTGAGAGCAGTGTCTGTGTTCTGCCCCCATGAAGTTAAGCTTAGTAGAATGCACAGAGACAGAATAAGAAATAGCTGATGAACAAGTGTTCCTATAGCTTAAAAATTAAAGTTCCTGGCAGAAAAAGGTTTGGTGCTATATGTTTCTAAGTCACTTTAAAAATTGGTAGTGGTCAAATTTTCTTTTCTCTAATATTTGGAAAGCCTGACTCCACCAATAAGCTCCATGATCTTAATCATGCCTGTATTCAGCCCAAATGCCTTTCTGATACCTAGAAATGGAACAAGAAGCATATGGAGCAAAAAACAGTAGCTGAAGTTGGAAGCATGTGTTTCTCAAAGGTGCTGCCAGAAAAAAACTCAAATATAAAATTGGCACTCAACTGGCAACTGTCTAAAAAATATATATATACATTTTTAAAAAGGTGGATTTCAGAATGTACTGAAAATATGTATGTAGGCAGGCATCTTGGTTGAAATCTGACATCATGAAAGTTGAAGATGACAGAGTATTTTTATCTGTATTTTTCTATTACTCTGTATACTCAAATGAATGACATCACAGCAGATGTGTTAACATTTTAGCATCTAGACCATTATTTTTGTTTCAATTATGCACTGAACCCACTACTATGATAAGATTTCCAGTATTTCTAGTGGCCAAAAATTAGTCTCAATATTCACAGCACATATATCTGATAAAGAATTTCTATCCAGAATATATAAAGAAATCTCACAACTCAATAGTAAGAAGGCAAACAACACAATTAGAAAAAAATTGACCAAAGACCTGAATAGACGCTTCACAAAAGAAGATATGTATGACTTAGAAATTCCACTCCTAGGTATTCACCCAAGAAAAATGAAAAGATATTTCTATTCAGAGATTTGTACATGAACGTTCATAGCAGTTTTATTGATGGTAGTCAAAAATTGGAAACGACCCAAATATCCATCAATAGCTGAATGGATACATATTATTCAGAAATGAAAAGAAAGGAACTACTGATATATACAACAACACAGACGAGTCTCAGAGACATGCTGAGTGAAAACAAGCCAGACACAAAAGAGAAGGTACTGTATGAGTCCATTCAGATGAAACTCTAGGAAAGACAAATTTAATCTATACTGACAGAAAACATACCAGTGGTTGCCTGGGACCAAAGGTCAGGGTAGAGGATAACTGAGAAGAGGCACAAAGGAACTTTCTGGAGTGAGGAAATGCTCCGTATCTCGGCTGTCGTGGTCATTACACAGCTATATAAATATATCGAAACTCACTGAAATGTACTGAAAATGGTTTGTTTTATTATAAATAAATTATACCTCAACAAAGTTGATATAAGAATTAGTTTCGGGGCGCCTGGGTGGCTCAGTGGGTTAAAGCCTCTGCTTTCGGCTCAGGTCATGATCTCAGGGTCCTGGGATCGAGCCCCGCATCGGGCTCTTTGCTCAGCAGGGAACCTGCTTCCCCCTCTCTCTCTGCCTGCCTCTCTGCCTACTTGTGATCTCTCTCTCTCTGTCAAATAAATAAATAAAATCTTTAAAAAAAAAAAAGAATTAGTTTCATGTTAACAAAACTAAAAAATCAGATTTTCTTCAGCCTCTGACATCATGGTTCACTATCTACTCCTTGAGAGCCTAGGTTCCCTACACTTATTCAGAATACAACACTTACCTATTTTGCAACTTCATAATTTAACTTTTTCTACATTATCTCCTTCAAACTCAATCCAACTCTACTAGCTGTTGAGAGACCTAAGACTTTATGTGCTGTTAGGAACCTCTGCTCTTCTTCCTTTTAAACACAGCCCCCGGTACAGCTCATTTATTTAGAAAAATTCATATATCATCTGCCTGGGACACCCATGTGTTATTCACAGAACATCTTGGTTATAGGACATCCCACTAAACATCTCATCTATCCTCTGGGAACTTGCTTCATATTCAACTGAGCCCATCACAGCACATAATGCCACCAGATAAACCTCTTAAATTGGTTACCAAATCCAACTTTCACAAAAGAAAACTTAGGGTTATTTATATCACTATTCTTCACTTCCCACAGTTACTCTGTTTCCAAAATCTCCCCCTCTCCTGACTGGAGGATCTCCTACTACATTGTAAAATCTCTGGGAAAGATAGAACTTATTATTCCACATTTTATCCCTCACAGTACCTACAGCAATGCCCTGACCTTCACAATTTCTTAATAACTGTTTGTCACATGAATTTGTACATCAAACTACCAGCCAATCTGCTATAATTTCTACTTCTTCAACAATTTCTATATGGCACACTTCAATTTAAGCAAATAACTCTCTTGCATGGACAGTCATATTCTTATAGAAGGTCACAGAAGACTTCGAGAAGTAAATTGCTAGAATTGATGGAATTTCAGGTCTTAGGAGAGGAAAGGGAATGCCTTCAGAATCTCTCAGACAACTGCCTCTTATTATCCTTTTCCCTGCATTTAAGGGTTTGCTCTCCCAATACAGAGTATGAAAAGAAGGTAGCTCTGCCGCGTTTTAAAGAGCATGAACCCTTCGGGGCGCCTAGATGGCTCAGTGGGTTAAAGCCTCTGCCTTCGGCTCAGGTCATGATCTCAGGGTCCTGGGATCGAGCCCTGCATCGGGCTCTCTGCTCAGCAGGGAGCCTGCTTCCCCCTCTCCCTCTGCCTGCCTCTCTGCCTACTTGTGATCTCTCTCTCTCTCTGTCAAATAAATAAATAAAATCTTTAAAAAAAAAAAAAAAGAGCACGTATCCTAGACAGAGGCTTTACTCAAAGAGGGCCTCAATTTCTTCCTCTGTGATTAATGGGCTGAGTTAAATGTTAATATATGGGGGAAGCCCTTTGCAAATGCAACGCTAACAAATATAAGGGATTATTTCCTAACCTACAAGAGGTGGGGAGGTATGGATTTGCAACAGGATGGCAAGTAGACTCCACCTTGCATAATTGCCTGAAACTCTACATTAGGAAAAGCTGAAAGGTTTACCTTGGGCTCAGGAGGAGTTCTGAAGACTAAATATGCCAGGTATTCTCTAAATTCTGTTCAACTTTCAGGGTGTGTGATTCTAGCATTGTCAAAACCATGCCTCTTATGTCTTTACACACACCATTATTCAGGTCTTCCCAAGTCTTTTAAATCCCCACTCTCCCTTCTCACTACTGCCCTGACCTAACACAGATGAATCTCATAAACAGAAAAGCTTTTTCTACCACCCTCTCTGCTTTCCTTCTTAAATGCAGAGATAGAGACCACTCTCAGGATTTCAACACTCCCCCCACCCCTTTCACTGTAAGAAACAGAAGAGGGGTGCCTGTGTGGCTCAGTCTGTTAAGTTCGACTCTTGATTTCGGCTCAGGTCATGATCTCAGGGTCAAGACCTGCATCAGGCCCTGCGCTGGGCATGGAGCCTGCTTAATATTCTCTCTCTCCCTCTCTGTACCCCCCACACTCTTCCAATCTAAAAAGGAAAAAGGAAAAAAAAAAAAAAAAGAAGAAGAAACAGAAGAATTGGTATTGGTGTGGGATCAATGCCAAATGATTCACATGTTAGAAAGTGAGAGAGTCTGAACTTCTTGGGCATGTTCCTTTTGGATTAGAGTCAATAGAGTCAATAGAGGTTATATCAGAGTCAGCAGAGGTTATTGACTCTATTAGATTAGAGTCAATAGAGGTTACTGTTCTTCCTTTGAAATGCCTTCTTCCATGTGTAATAAGCTGCCTCTTGCTTGGTAGGACCCTTTTCTCATGAAGGCCTAGACTAGGAAACAATGCTAGTACACTCTTCTTTCTACTACTAGGGTTTATTTTTCCCGTACCATTGAAGTGGCAGGAACCTGAGAGTAAAAATAAGAAGATTGGACTTCTGAAAGGAGCTCAGGGAGCCTCTTTTTAGTCTAAGTCATAGATCAGAGGCTAACATCAGTCCCCACTCATAAGTGGTTGAGCTAGGGCTTCCACAGAGGGCTTTGGCATCAAAGCCCAGCAACAATGAGCAGTGGGCATTTGCTAGGAAGGGCTGCACCACAGAGCTCTCTGCAGAACCTATGGCAGTGCTAGGTGGCTATGGTTGAGGTTTGGGGTCCTGCCTGGCCATCCCTCCAACTCTCTCCATCACAGACACATACAGTAAAACCTCACTCTAAATCTCATGACTCTCCATTGATTTGCATTCCCACCAAGAACACACTCAGCAATATTAATCTTTATTGAGATCTCTTACTTATATTCTGCCAAAGCTAAAAGAGAGGTAAAAGATGAAGCTGTTATTATCAGAACAGTACATCTGTAGTAGAAAAATCCTAGTTGTTCATGAAGCTATAGATGCACAGCCCCGATATGCAAACCATCATATATCAAACAGCTAATTTTGCTGGCCCTAATTGAATGCTAATCTGTCCTGTTTGTTCATGTTCTTTAATCTTCAAACTTTGTACAAAAATGCCATATTGCCGAAGTCATTGATAGAGTAGGGTAAATTCAAATTTCAGTTCCTAAATCCCTGAGTTCAAGAAACGTCTTTGAGTCCCCAAAGAAATGGCTTACCATGATGCATATCACCTTGGTTACCTACTGCAGCCTCCAACCAAGATAACATTAAAAAAGTTATTTCAATTTCTTTGAAAAAACAGAAACACAAAAACCAAAAGACACAGTTCATAGACCTTGTTTAACATATGCAGTTGTTAAGAAAACTTTTAGGGGTGCCTGTGCAGCTCAGTTGGTTAAGCGTCCAACTCCTGAGTTCGGCTCAGGTCGTGATCTCATGGTTGTGAGATCAGGCCCCACATCAGGCTCCGTGCTGGGTGTGAGCCTGCTTAAGATTCTCTTTCTCCCTCTCCCTCTGCCCCTCCTCCTCTAAAAATAACAAAAGAAAACTTTTAAACATACATTAAAAAAAGGCTTAGAAAACAACCAACTTTAAAGAAAAGAGAGAAAAGCCATGAAATTAACTGACAGAAACGTGAAAAGTTTCAAGTTCTGATTATATTTGAAGACTGAAAATCCATGATAGAAAGCACTATTGTTCTTCTTACGTGTTGAAAGTTTGAAGAGAACAACCAGTTTCTTCTTCCACTTGTGGCTTGCTTCAAGGGGGAAAATGGCTAATACTCATGATAAGATTTGACATGACATGACAAGACATATCCTGACAAGAAATGGATTCTGCCGCCACACCCCCTTCCTTCTTCCCAGAACTAAGGGGTATGAACTAGGACAAGGACCATTTTCACATTTTTTAGAGTTCCATAGTTACTCCTGCAAATGATGAAGACTCCCCTCAACCCTCCATATGATCTCCTGGCGGCAGGGGGGCTAACCTACAAGTTGCTATAAACACAGTTCTCTTAATGTAGCATTGTTAACTTCTAAAATCTCCTCCTTATTTTCTATGATAACAGCAGTCCTCTGATTTTCCTCCTCTTTGATTTCTCCTTCTCAGTTTTCTTTATGGCCTTTTGTTCAACCTCTCCTTAAACAGTTTTCTCTTTGGCCTACTTGAATTCTGAATGACTTCTCTCCATGGAAGAGGGTTCATTTAGTCTTATGGCTTTAAAAATATCATCAGGCTGGTGTTCCCAGATTTCTATTCTGAGCCCAGGCAACTCCTGAGATTCTAACTAAAATTTCCAGTGGATCTAGTGTACATCTATATTAGACCAACGCTCCAACACCTCAAATGCAACCAATCTAAAATTGAACTTGTTAACATGTTTCCTAGGGCCAACTCTTTCTTTTTTATTGCCTGTTAGGTAACAGCATCGCCTTCTACCAATCATCTCAAAAGAAACTCAAGAAACCCCCTCAAACAACTATTTTCAACACCTAAGGTGTCTCATATCGGCAGTCTCCAAATTTCATTCCCATGTCATGGCCTTCATGCAAATTCCTCCTCATTCCTCTTGCGCTATTACCACAAGCCTCTGTGTACCATTCTCTTACATCTCAAGATGATCCCTTAACTCTATCACTATTTATCTCCCCTTTCAAAAAAAATCCTTAGAGGCCATATACAAAATGTAAAGTTCTTAACAAAGCATTCAAGGACCTTGACAATTCGGCCCTATTCTCTCTTGCTGGGATGCTCCTCTACCAAATGCTTCTGAGCACACTTCACTGTCGTCATTGCTTGTACATACATGAGTTCACCTGCCTTCACATTTGTATTTTTATTCAGCCGTGCCTTATTCATGCCATTCCCTGAGCCCAAAATGAATTCCCCTCTCCTCTACTGTATTATCATACTCACTGCTCAAGGCTCAGCTCAACTACTAGTTCCCTTTTGATCACTTCGCACTCTTCTAAAGGAGTGCAAGAGCTTATATCTCCAACAGAGTATATGGGACTCTGCCCATCACTGCTGTTAGTTGTTTACACATTTAACTGCCCTACTTGGTGGTGAAATGTTTGCGAGCAAACACTATCTTGGTGATCGTCATATTCCTACACTATTTATCTCCATGCATTCACGTTCAGTAGACAGGCCACCATAAATATTTGGTGAATAAATTTCATCAATCCTCTTTGCTTCTGTGTAATGATTACTGTTTCCAAATATAAGATATGCTTTTAAAAAAGGAGAGTAGTGATAAGTAGATTACATTTAGTCTCAAGTCATGTTAAACAGACTTCCTCCTCCAAGTTTATGGGTATTTATAAAAGAGGGCTCAAGAAACTGATAAACAACTATCTAACAAAAATTATTTATTTGCATAAACAGCATGGCATCCATTTCTTATTGTTCCAAATTTAACAAGGATCCATATTTCTTCCTCGTAAGTCATTTTAAGGACAAACCTCCACAGTAAAAGCAACTCTTAGGTCATGACTTTGAGCATAAATAGAATCTAATATAAACATGAGCTAATACTTAAAAAAGAAAGCCTAAGGCCAAGTTTCTTGAGTTAGTTGTAACTATTATAGGGTCATTCTTTAAAGACTAGCAAAAATTCAAAACTTTAGAGTAGACAGTGAGTACATCCAAAGGGGTTCATATTCCAAACAAGGACAATACAGAGAAATAAGAAGACTTTTCCTTCTTTGCTGAATATGCTCCTTTTGCTCCTCCAGAATCATTCTCCACCCTCTCCTGTGCTCTGCCCTGAGAGACTGACCTATATAGCCAGCATCAGTTGGACTCCCTTGCATTCTGGCTTCTCACTGGATCTGACCAGTGGGAAGCAGGAGATCAGAACGTGGGAAGAGAATGAAGTTAAGACATTTATCTCCTTGCATTCCTCTCTGCCAAACTATAGGCTGGCAGTGGCTGTGTTCCTGTTCCTGGAGAGCAGTCTCTCTCTCCTATCTTCAGCTCTTGCTGGTTTCCACTAACATGATGCCCCTTGCTTTAAGGCTTAGGGGTAGTGACAGCTTCCCACTGTTGCTGGCTCAAGGATGTTTCACCATCCCTTTTTTATTTCCCTTAACTCTGACTTTTGTAAATAGTCCTTTCATTAAACATAGTGACAACGCTTGGAAAGGAATTTGGCAAGTTAGTTTATGATGAAGAAAATACTGAATCTCAGCAATAGGTAAAACAAAACAAATAAAATATAATATATACCTAAGAGGGAAAACACTAAATTGTCAATTAAGAAAAATGAAGAAATGCAGAATAAAAAAATATAGACTTGAGAGAAAAAGAAAAACATGCATAAGGTTTTTTTAATTTTATGATAATTTCTTAAACATAAATTTCTTAATTGTTCTGTTTTTTTATGTGATTTTCTCTTCTAAGTAGACTGGAAATTATGATAAAAAAATTCTCTTTAATTTTTTTTTAATTCTCTTTAATTTTTATCTTAAGCTGCTTCTTAGTATCTATATTTTTACAAAGTCATGTTACTGTTCTAGTGTTGAAACTCAAGGAATTATATGAAATTTATACTTTCACTGCCTTCCATGTTCCATGGACACTATGCTTTTGTTGCATCTAACTATGCAACAAAATTTTCATTTTTTATTTCATTCTTTAAAAAAATAAGATTTATTTATTTGTTTTAGGAGAGAGAGAGTGTGTGAGCATAGTGGGGGGACAGGGGATGGGGCAAAGGGAGAGGGAGAGAGAGACTCTCAAGCAAACTCCCCACTGAGTGCCAGCTAGATGCAGGGCTTGATCTCATGACCCCAAGATTATGACCTAACCTGAAACCAAGAGTTGGATGCTTAACTGCCTAAGCCACCCAGGCACCCCCGCCTCCTGGTATTTATGTCCTATGCAATCTCTCCCCTTGAATGTGTGCTGGACCAAGTGATTTGCTTCAAATGAATGGAATACAGCAAAAGTGACAATTCCAGAGTTAGAAAAAGATTATGGCTTCTATCTTGGGTGCTCTGTCTTGTGTTACATATTTGCGGTATTCTTAAAAGGTTTTAAAATATGTTTTCTCTAGGTGTGCCTGGGTGGCCCAGTTGTTGAGCGTCTGACTCTTGTTTTCAGCTCAGGTCATGATCTCAGGGTTGTGAAAATGAGCCCCGCATCAAGCTCCTTGCTCATCATCGACTCTGCTTAAGACTCTCTCTCCCTCTCCTCCTGCCCCTCCCCCAACACCCCATGAGTGTGTGCACTCTCTCTCTCAAATAAGTAAATCTTTTTAAAAAAAATGTTTTCTCTAGTTCTACTTTTCCCATCAAAAAGTAAATGGGAAAAAGTTTAGCTAATACTAGAATCTTACCAACAGAAAACTGTTCTTAAAGGGAACAAGGACTACAGAAGGAAAAGAATCAGTGAAAGATAATATAAAAAGCTACATAGATTTGAATCTGTAAGATGTGATGACTTTTTCTTAGGGTACTAAAAGAAATTGCTTAAATCTCTTGATGATCACTTGTCCTACTTATTTAAAACAAAGCATCTGTAATGTATAAAAGTTATAAATGTTATGATTTTGATTAGGACTATAAGAAGAAGATAGCCCTAGAAGTTACTGTTTTGTAAGCTTAACTTCAGTGAGGAAGAGGAGTCACCAAAACACTAGGAAAATAAAATACAGTTCTCAGAACTATTAGACGGACATTCAAGTGATTGAAAGGTCAAAATTCCATGCTTATGGAATGAATAAAAACAATGTTCCAAGGTGAACAGGATTCAGCTGAGGTGTAATGAGACTGAAAATAACTGACTGGCAGAACATGCTTTTTATAATAGAGAGTGATATCAAAGCCACAATGGGAAGAGAACACTTATTCTGAACGACAATGTTATACATTAGAACTAGAAAGAAAATGCAAAAGGGAAATTCAGTAGAGTAACTTTATATGAAGTTAGGTTAACAAATCACATGGTCAGAATTACCCTTAAGATCCTTGGAAAGGGTCATGGGAATACAGATTGTAACATCTCTTAACTAGTCCTTCCTCCAGCACCAAATCAGGTCTTTATCTTTCTGCTGTAAATCAGATGAAGATGATTTTTGTACAAAATCATGTATCTTTCAACACCAAAATAACGCCAAGAATGGCAAAAGGCTCACAACACGAGAGGCACAAAGCAACCAAGATGACTGAGGAACAGCAGGTTCACATCTCACATTGCAAGCTTGCTCCAGGAATAGCACAGGGGAATCACTCATATCATGAAAGATGTTATATTCTGTCTCTCCCTCTCTCTCACTCTCTCTCCCTCCCTCCCTCCTTTCCTTCACATCCTTCTCTCTCTCTCCACTCCCAGAAGGTAAAGTGCATATGACAATAAGCCATTACAGTCAAAAGGGGTAGAAAACATCTAGTTATAATGGCAGCTGACAGCAATGTAGCACTGATATTTTTAAAAAACAAGGTCAGTAAGGATCTGTCCCATTGACTTGAGCTCAACTTCTGAACACAATAGGCCATAGTCATACCCTTGCCATTTGTTCCTTTTTCTACACTGGGATTACACTAAATACTCCCCTACCACAGAGGATAGACACATGGAGGGGTAGGGAGTGGGAAGAGCACCACTCTAAAAGTCAAGAGACCTGGGCTCTAGATTGGTTCTACCCTACAATAGCTCTGTGAACATGATCAGGTCCCACGACTTTTCTAGACCTCGACTTTCTCTTTTTAGAAATATAAACATTATCCTAGACAGTGATCTCTCTAAGACAATTTTTGGCTTTAGATTACGCATCTATTTTCCACTATACCGTGCTGTGAAATCTGTTTTTTCTGGTACTGTAATGAATCTCTTGTAAAGTGTTACAGCCTGGTGCTTAAGAGCTCAGTCTCTGGAGTCCAGTAAATCTGGGTTCATATCCCAGGCCTATCACTTTCTGAGACAATGGGCAAGTTGCTAACCTCTGTGAGCCTCTGTTTTCCCATCCTAAAATGGGGACAATAATACCCCTTTTGCAATAGGACTGCTAGGAAAATAAAGCAGGTAACATGTATAAATACCTAGTACAGTGTTTAGCACATTGTAAGCCTTAAATATATGTTATCATTGATGATGATGATGATGATGATGATGTTACTGGAATAAAATGCATTAAATGTCTGTCTAGGGTGAAGCCCCAGGCCTTACTTAGAGAAGAATACAAAGCAAATGATATCCTAGGACATCAAACCAACACCCTTTCCTCATTAGCTCCTTGTGCCAATCCACAAAACTCTCCAAATCAAATCTTGTCCAAGGTATCATATCTATTCTGGCTTAACAGTCTAGGACAGGCTTCCAAACTATGGACAATAGTCTTTGCCTACACAGAAATAGGAAACCTGTTTAAAACTGAGATTATTTGCTTGTATAAGGAAGTCAGAGAAGTTTATCTGAGATTTTGTTCTGCTATAAAAATCACATCCCCCCTCCTTATCAACTTTTTTAAGCTTGAAAGGTAGATTTAAAAAGGAAGAGATAGGAAAAGAGATGAAAACGCCTAGAATTAAAATTCTGCTAATAGAAAGGTTGAAGACAAGAACTTATATGCCATACAAGAAAGTTAATTAAAAACAAGTGATTTGAAAAGTCATTATGATAACAAAAAACACAATTAGCATGTTTATTTCAGTTGGCTTTTATCCATCCAAGAGCAATTTAATCCCAAAACACAGAACCAATTCAAATCTAGAAATTACAACAACGACAGTAAAATTAGTATTTCTTTTCTTAAAAAGCCTGTTCTTCTAATGGATATTAATCTAAGAAAACCTTACTTTTTTTTTTATTGATGGAGAGAGATCACAAACAGGCAGAGAGGCAGGCAGAGAGAGAGGGGGAAACGGGCTCCCCGCTGAGCAGAGAGCCTGATGTGGGGCTCGATCCCAGGACCCTGAGACCATGACCTGACCTGAAGGTAGAAGCTTTAACCCACTGAACCACCCAGGCACCCAAAAACCTTACTTTTAATGGTATATACAATATATCCATTTTGTGTAAGAAAATGGGATTCACAGGGCACGTGACTGGCTCAGTCGTTAAGCATCTGCCTTCTGCTCAGGTCATGATCCCAGGGTCCTGGATGGAGCTTCGCATCAACCCTTGCTCAGCGGGAAGCCTGCTTCTCTCTCTCCTGCTGGCTCATGCCCACTCATGCTCACTGTCATTATCTCTCTCTGTCTCTCTAATGAATAAATAAAATCTTGTTAAAAAAAAAGACAGAAAATAGATTCATTTGGCTGATAAAATGCTTTAGTTGATGAGTTTTCCACTCTTATCAGCTTCTGGAACACTTGGGCTTCGACTGTTCTATTTTACCTGTTTGCTCTAAATGGTATGTATTTCAGTGTATTGCTATCCACACCTTGTACTACCCTAAATCGCAACTGATTTTTATCCTTGTTCTTGATTTAACACTTGTTCTTGATTTTTTTTTGTTGGCTTTCACTTCATCACAGCTACTGGGAAATAAATATAACTTAAAAGGAAATAAAGATGAAATCAAATAAATATCTCAAGGCATTGGTCTTGATTTGTCTTACCTTTGAAGGTAAAACAGGGCTTTGCTAAAAAGTAGCCAAGAGAATGCCAAGGTTCTCTAGGTTCACCCTAAGGGCCCAAAATGGTTTCCTTTGCCAGTCAGTACAGGGTACCTAGAACTAAGAATAAACAGCAATAGGATGTGATAATAAGAGGGCAAAACAACACCAAAACAATTTTTATCTAATAACAATTTTTAATTATTAACACCAATTAATATTTGGATAACTAAAAGCAAAAGGAAACAAAAACATCAACAAAAAGCTCCTATGATTAATTTTTACAATTTGTCAGTTTGTTGATGAAAACCTGAGTATGTGTGTTCTTGTGGACAGAGCTCTGAATCTGAAGACCTGACTCTATTTATGACACTGCCTCCAGAGCCTTTGAATATTTATTTAAGTTCTAAGCCTCAGATTCTTTGCAACTTCATCCAGATTTGTTAAGGATCAATCTGACGGAGTAAAAAGATATGAAATATTCTCTTCCTATAATATGTAGGTAGGGAAAACTTTCAAATAGAGCAAAGGACAGAGGGGAATGGTGCAGATATTAAACTTCAAATTAAGGATCCCTTCCTGTAGAACAGTGGTTCTCAAATGTTAGCACACATCAGAATCATCTGGAGGAGTTCTTAAATGAAGAAGACTATCTTCCTGAGTAGAACGTGCCTAACAGGCTGCTCAGTGAGGCTGATATGGATGCTGATGTGGCTGCTCAGGACCACACTGAAAACACTGTTTCAGAATGCTGGATGGTAAGTCACATCCACTATCCACACTAGTTCCATACCCACAAGTGTTGGGGTAGATAACCAGCAAACAAATTCTTGTCCATCCACACAATACCCAGCCTTCCCTCTCCCTGGCATTCATTCATCCACTAGGAAACAATTTTATAATACCCTTAAGATGATTTCATTATAAAGTGAAAAACAGATGCTCTCATTATCCAGAAGAGTCAGAGACAAAATTTGAAAAAATAGTTTTATAATTTCTCCCTAAGTAGAGTATAAACTCTTAGAGAACAAGTGACTTCTCTTATCCATCTTTATCGTCCTCACACACATACCTAATACATGCCCAATATATGGTAGACCCTTAATAAATGTTTACTGGATTAAAAAAAATGATAATCAAGGTAATAGAAAATGCCATCCTTAAAAATAATAGCTACCATTTATTAAATATCTTTCCCTCAAAAGATTCTTAAATATTGGTTTGATCATAATTCTAAGAAAAAAAGATTAGGATATAAAATTTTATACCCATTTTTTTAAAGATTTTATTTATTTGTTCAGAGAGAGAAAGGAAGAGAGAGAGAGCACAAGCAGGAGGAGTGGCAGGCAGAGGGAGAAGCAGACTTCCCACTGAGCAGGAAGCCCGATGCAGGACTCGATCCCAGGACCCTGGGATCATGACCTGAGTCGAAGGCAGACTTAACCAACTGAGTCACATAGGCGTCCCTACCCATTCTTGATAAAAACATTTTTCAACCATGCACAGACATCAACAAATGTTTATGGAGGAATTACAACATGTGAGGCACATTCCAAGCCCTGGAGATAAGGCAACCTATGAGCAGAAACTTGAAGGAAGTGAAGGAGGGAGCCATGCTGAAATCTGAGAGAAAGCATTCAGGCAGAAGGAATGCAAAGGCCTTGAAATAAACACTTGCTATGAAGGAGGAACAAGGAGATCAATGTGGCTAAAGAGTGGGTGAGGAGGAGCGTGTTAGGGGAAGATGAGTTCGGGGGCGGGGAGGGCGGGTGGGAACAGATCTTGTAGACCATCATATAGATATGGACTTTTACCCTTAGTGAAATGGATGCTGGCTGGCTGCTAGAATGGCCTCTGGAGGACCAAAGGTAGAAATGGAAAAACCAGCTAGGGGCTATGCAGCAACCGAAATAGATGCTAGTAGCTTAGACAAGGGTAGTAACCTGGATGATGGTAAGAAATGGTCCAATTCTGGATATATTTTGGACAATAGAGCTTAGAAGATTTTCCAGTGAATTCAACAACCCAAAGGTTTTATTTTGTTTGATGAACTGGATGACTCCAGTGTTTTTGGCTTAAGGAACTGGAACACTAGATTTGACACTTAATAAGATGAGTAATACTTAAGAAAGTTCAGGTTTGGATAGGGAAAATGAGAGTTCAGTTTGGGGCATGTTAATTTTGAGATATCAAGTATACAGTGGGAGGTATTCATTCACAAGAGAGGTAAGAGTTAAGATGTAAACTTTGGATTTATATAGATGGCATTTAAAGCCATGAACCTAAATGAGATCACTTAGGGAATAAGAGCATACAGAAGAAAGCAGAATTGAAAAACAAGCCCCGAGATATCGTAACATAAAGAGACTAGGGAGATAAAGAAGAACCAGCAAAGAAATACTGACCAGTGAGCTAAGAGGAGAATTTTTAAAAATTTTAATTCCAGTGTAGTTAACAGACAGTGTTATATTGGTTTCAGGTGTACAATAGAGTGATTCAACAGTTCCAAATATTACTCAGCGCTCATCAAGATAAGAGTACTCTTAACCCCCTTCATCTATTTCACCCAACCCCCCACCCACCTCCCCTCTGGTAACCATCTGATTATTCTCTATAGTTAAAAGGAGAATTGTTTTAAAGTGGCATCTTAGAGGCCAAATGAATATAAGAGAAAGTGATTGTCAGTTGCTACAGAAAGCTCAAGATGAGGACAAAGAACTGATTGTTAGGTATAATAATAAGAAAGTCACTGGTGGCACCAATAATACTGTCTACTCATTTACGCTTTCTGGAAAAATTACTTGAGGAAGAAAAATTACTCCAGCCAAATGACAAATTAATCCAAATAAAAAACTCAAGAAATGGGTGTGATAGCAGGCACAAAATGGTTAGGAGCAATGAACCCAGTAAAACAAAGTTAAATTACTTTACTGTGGCTATAAATATTCATGTAATTAATTATTTTAAAAGAGAAAATGTTTTTAAAAGAGACAATGTTTTTAAAATGTTTTTAAAAGAGATAATATATAGGTAAAATATACCTATGTGGATGATGACGTGAAAATAAATTTTCAGATTATTTCTACAAAATATTTGAAGTATTGAAGGAAGAGGGAGGAGTAAGGATAAATTAAAGCATACTAAATATGTGTTCTTATTTATTTGGAGGTTATAGATATTTTTATTTTGAATATTGATAAAGTATTTATGTATTGATTAAAAGGCACCACTAAGTAGAAAAGAAAATGAGTAATTTTCAAGAATTTTTAAAAGAAGTCAATAAGTGAAAGAAAAAATTGAAAGTTAAAATAAAACACACCAACAAAGTATCAAAAACACAAAATAAAATGGTGCCAAGCATAGGATCTATCATATGAGCAATCAAAATAAATATTAATTGGCCACATTTTTAATAAGAGTAAGAAACTATTAATACAAAAGATAATCCTAAAAATGACACAAAAGGGTGATGGATACAGTGTATCTCATATATAAACAGATCAGCTATGACAGTACTTGTTTTATAGTAAATTTTTTAATCTTTTTTTAAATTTGAATATAGTTGACACACAATATTACATTAGTTTCAGGTGTACCATTTAGTGGTTCAATAAGTTACACATTGTGCTATGTTTACCACAAGTGTAGATAACACCAGTCCCCTTACATCACTATTACAATATCACTGACTGTATTCCCTATGCTGGGTCTTTTATTCCTGAGACTTATTCATTCCATAAGTGGAAGCCTATATCTCCTTGTCTCCTATTTTACAGTAAATTTAATTCACAAAAAATTAAATAGAGCAAAATACATATTTTATATTGATTAGCAAGTATAATTGAAGTAGATATAACAATCCCACACTTTTATATACAAAACACACAGCATTTAGCTATGTGAAGTAAAAACTGAGAAACATTAAGAATTTCATGAATCCAAAATACCAGTGGAAGACTCTTGTCTCAGAATTTGTTAGCTCCTTAAAGAAAAAATAAGTTAGGTTTAGAATAATCCAATTAATAAACTTGATGAATGAACAGGTTCATACCTTTTACTTTTTAAAAATTTTATCTACATTTGAATATTCATTTCAAATATCCATGGAACATTTATTTTTTAAAAAATATTTATTTATCTATTTTAGAGGGGGGAGGAGCAAAAGGAGAGAGAGAGAGAGAGAGAGAATCTCAAGCAGACTCCCCACTGATCTGGGAACGGGACCGGACTGATCTCACGACCGGAGATCATGACCTGAGCCAAGATCAAGAATCAGAGGCTTAACCAACTGAACCCTCCAGATGCCCCTCCACAGAACATTTATAGAAATTAATCGTTTAATAAGCAACACAGAAAGCCTAATGAATTCCTAAACCAAGAATAGTTTAGTAATTTTCTTTGACCCAAAAACAGTACAAACAGGGCGCCTGGGTGGTTCAGTGAGTTAAAGCCTCTGCCTTCGGCTCGGGTCGTGATCTCAGGGTCCTGGGATCGAGCCCCGCATCAGGCTCTCTGCTCAGCGGGGAGCCTGCTTCCCCCTCTCTCTCTGCCTGCCTCTCTGCCTACTTGTGATCTCTCTCTCTCTCTGTCAAATAAATAAATAAAATCTTTAAAAAAAAAAACAATACAAACAAAAACAACGTAATAGATAGTAAAAATATCTAACCAGTTATAGATTCTGACAACTAGAAATTAAGTCATGAACCAATGAGAAAATTAAAGTTACAAACTTTGAAATTAATAACAAAAACACTATACATTCAAATCTAAAAAATATGGCCAAAGCTGTACTCAAGTGGACACTAGTTCCTTGGCCTGAAATGTGTTTCTTTTTGTTCCCTGTATTTGGAAATCTAGTTCATTAAATGCCTCCATCTTGGCAAAACCATTCTGTGCCTTTTATTTGGCATTAATTTTCTTACTTCTGTGCTTCCCCAGCACCTTTTAAAAATCACTTCATTTCACATTTACATCATTCTGCTTGGCTTTATAGACACTTGAATTTGTGCCCATCTCAACCCAGTGGACTTCCTGGTACTAGAGTGTAGGGAGCAAACTTTGTCACCTTTCTACCAGCTCAGGACACACTATTGGAATCCCAGCTCTCTAACAGTAAGAGCATAGGTTGGGGAGATCAGATAGACTCAGGTTAGCATCCTAGCCCCATTATTTTGGAGCTGACTCCAAGCTTGTCTGACATGGAACAAGCTGCTTAATCCTCTAGCCCTCCTTCTTCACTTAGAAGTCTATTTCAGAGGTTTACATAATAAAACACCAAGCACAATATCTGAAACATACCTTTGCTAGATAAATGGAAGCTGTCGTGAACATTAATTAGTTACATAAGTAAAGGAAAAATCTAAGAAACGGGTGAGTAGTGGGAAACCATGGACTTTGGAGCCAAACAGACTCATGAAATCCTGGTTCTGCCAATCACTTAACAGAATGACCTTGAGCAAGTGACTTAACATCTCTGAGTCTCCGTCTCCTCCTCTATAGTTCTATAAAACTATTGTTGAGTTTAGAAACTGGCAATATAAAAGGCTTAGTAGGGTGCCTGGCACACAGTAAGTGTTTATAAATAGTAGCCCTTGTTGTCACTCCCAGATTGCCTCAGTGAGAGGTCAGCATGAATGCCTGCTGAACTGAATTAGAACCTTACTGTAGGAATCTCACTTGGGTTGGCTTGGTCCCCTGATAACCCGACAAGGGCCAGAAATGATAGTAAGTTATCAATTTAGTGAGGCAAGTCCTCAAGAAGCCCCAACATGTGACTGTGGTTCAGCTGGGGTCAGAGTAACTGAGACCTCACAATTAAAAAAGTAATCTCATATGAGGTTGTCTTGCTGAATAATTTGTTAAAAATCCTTTTCATGAAGTTAGATCATTAAAACTGACACCAGAGCAATCTCTGAGAGAGCCCTAGGCAGGTCTCACTCCTCATTAATATAAATTAAATTTCTCAGGAGATGTTGTGAGTCTCCCCACCTGACAAACAGTGTTGACATTTACTGGATTTCCCTCTGACCTTTCTGGACTTAAGAAATCCCTCCAAATATTAGCTATGAATAAGCTATTATTTTAGTTTTTACTTCACATCTATTCTTGAGAGTAAAATGATTTTGTCTACTTTATTTTTCAGAAAGACCCTTCATTTAATGTGTCACCTTCCATTTTATGCTTAAGAACACATGAGGTTCTGCATGCCTAAAAAGGAGCAAGTGTGAAGTAAATGACAATTCCGGGGCATTATTCTTTATTGGAGGTCTTTTTTCTTCCACTAAATAAAGACAGGCGATTTTTTTCTTCCTTAGAAGTCAAAGCTAAAAGTCTTTAATTGGTTTCTCAAATACAAGCAATAATATTAAAGGTATATTAAAATATCACTGTTACTCCTTTTGTTGGTACTAATGAATTTCATTAAATTACATAGTTGTAAAATGTTAAGAGGGAGAAAGCTTCTTGCTAAATGATCGATTGGGTGGAGGTGGGATGCTGAGAATATTGCTATTAAAATATGCAAACATGAATGTTCACCAGGGATAGTGTAGACTGAAGCTTTTAGCTCTGCCATTTCCCTGCATCCAGCTGTCAGTCTATCTAATTATTACAGTGCCATTCTGGCAGATGAATTTTGATGAATTATAGAATCTTACAGCCAGAGGCATCTTTGAAATTACCTAATACAACCTACATATTACTGATCAGAAAAATGAAGTCTGAAGTCATTTGCTCAAAGCTGTAAAGCTCATTAGTGGTCACAGCCACTGCTACCACTGAGCTCTCTTGGTCTCTTTGCCCCATTCCACATTCCTTTACATTAGGAGTAAAGGTAAAGGCCACCTCCACTATAGAGGTTCTGGGCACCGGGGCGGGGGCGGGGGGGGGTGTCACAGCAGAAGACTAAGAAAAGCAAAGAGCGGCTACCTAGTCAGAGACTTTAGGAGTACTGTCATCATCTGATAACGAATCTTTAGGAAAGTCAGTAATAACAGAAATGTCAGTTGGTCACTGTGGCTAACCTAGTAATCATCGTTAAGAGAAGTTAACAGTCAAAGGAAGGGTGCACACTAAAGCCATACTTAGCGGGACCACCCAAAGATTAAAACACAAAAGATAAAGCATTATTTCTACTTGGTCACAGAACCATCTGATTATCCAAAGTTTCCAAATGACCTCCTAATAAGGCTAGACAAGTTCATAAGGAAGCGATTCCCATTAATGTCAACTTGAGTTATGATTCTATCAAAATCTCCATCATAACTCCAGACAAAGATTTAGAAACATAAGGCCCTCAGCCAATAAATATCTTTTCTTTTTGACCATAATATTGTAAAGAATGATTTTTATCACTTTAGAACACTCTAGTAGTGGAAAACAAAATGCGAAGCATCATTATTCACAATGGCTCCTACACATACTTTTGAAAGAGGGTAGGAATGCTCTGGTCACCATCTTGAACATGTCATCAATCTTTGAGACAACACACTTTTCTCCTAAAAATTAATTTTTTATGAGTAAATGGAAATAAATTTCCTTTTAAAAAATGAATATAATTTTTGGAGGAATCATTTGCCCAAGACTCAGTTCTTAGCTCTGAATGCTTAAATATGATCACTAAAAAAAATACAAATGGAAAATAAGATTTAAAAATCAAGATGTGCAGCTGAATTGATTTATAAAATAAATTATGATCCTCTAAAACACGACTTTTTTCAACGTCTCAAATTCCAGTTAATAAAAATTTTTATTTATTATTTCAACTCTAGGCAAATAATTCAAAGTAAAATTATAAGGAAGGAATTGAGAAAAATGCATTTTCCCCCAAAATCAATTTAATAATCTTACTGAATAACTACAGTGTGCAAGGCCTTCTCCTAAATGCTTCATGAGAGCAATCCCTGACGAAGCTTTCATTCTAGTTACAGAATAACTACAAAAAAACCACTATGATACCCAACCTAATGTAGGGGGGAGAGTGGGGAATCAGAGAAACTTCAAGAAGAGCAGCATTTGAGAGGCAACATGAGTGAAGGATAAGATTTTGAAAAATAGGACGGGATAGCAAATAGCAGAGTAGAGCAATTTCCTGGTCCCAAGGTATCCATTAAAAAACCTTTGAAGGAGGGGGGTTTTCCTGCTAACAATATTAGACCACTTTATACTGTCTTTAGATTACACTTTTCAATTTATAAAACATTTTCTCTTCCTCCTACTCCTCTGCATGCTCCTCCTCCTCCTCCTTCTTCTTCTTCAGGAACAGATACGGGGGGTTTAAGATGACCCCTTAATGTCCCTATTGAGAGGAAATATCCAAAAGGATCAAGGGCTTCCAAACAAAATAAAGCGTTCTTTTAAAAATTTCTCAGAAATCCTATGAGTGTCATGTTCTAAGACACAGACTGGACAAGTATTATTCCTATTGTATCTATCACAAAACAGGTTCAGAGGGCATAGTGATGACCCAGATGAAAACAGTGAGTGAAAAGTAGCAATTGCAGGAACTCAGCCAGGTCATCCAATGTTAAGAGCTTTTCACACCAGCTCACCGATGTGAGGATGAAATTCAGAGTCAGGCTATATCATAGTAAGGTCCCAAGTGACATCTAACTCCTGTTCTTAAGCAATAATGTGAATGTAACATCAGATACAAGGTATGAAAATTTCCTTTTCTCCTCCAAGACACAGTGTAATAAAAGTCACAGGAGAAAAAGGAGTGCATTTTTTAAAACCTGTATTTTAAAAAGTAATAAAAACAGGTAACAATAAGTTGAGTTTCTATGAAGTGAATTAAAATATTATAAAAAATCTAGAATTTCAAAATCATTAGATCCACACTTCTAAATTGATCATGGTGCCTGATTATGGGAAAACCAAATCTGCTGAAGGCAGATTTATTATTGAAGATATATTTTATGCAAAAAAAGTATGCTAAAAATATGGGCAAAGTCAACATGTTTTGTGGCTGTTGATGGTGTTGTCTGACAAGATTCCATGTGTAGTGAACTGAAGTATGAATAATAAACTGGGCATCAGGCTAGACAACTAGACAGCTCCTAACTCAGCACTGTTACTAACTGGCTTTGTCAAGGTAACTCATGTCTCTAGAACTTAGTTTCTGATCTGAAAAATGAAGCAACTCAACTAGGTATTATTTATGGGTCCTTCTTTTCTAAAATGGAGTCTATTAATACCGAAGCTTCTGGACATATGAGACGTAATTCAAAAGACGACATGAGCCATTCTCCCCTAATGGAATATAATAAAACTTGCACACCTAAATACCTAACGTGTACACAGAACTGATAAGTCAAGCTTCGTGAAACCAATATAATACCCCAATACTTACATAGTACTTTAGTGTTTCACAGTGCATTTTCATTTCATGTTCCCTCCACACCTTGAAGCCACACTCGTAAGTACTTGCAACAGAAACAGAAACCAATGATATATATCTTTCTTGCAATGCTGGAGATGTTAAAATAGCCACAGAGATTCAGTGCAGTATTTATAAAGGTTCTGGAAGCACTTGTTACAATGATTATCCAAGGCCCATGATAATTTTACTCCAGCAGAATTTATAACAGCAGATTATATAACTCAGCTAAAATGGACTCCAAGTATAGTATATTGTTTTAAACTACAATGAAGGTTAAAGATGGTTTGGAGACACATAGGGTCATGGGTGGCAGGGGATAATCTTGGTTTGATTTAGGGAACTCTGTAAATAAAAACAATTTCATTCACTTTCACCTTTATATTTTGACTTCTGGAGACCGGTTTGTGGAATCGAGAAAATGACAGATGAGACTGAACAGGAAATGGTACTCGGTGCATGTCCCAGGGATATTATTTAACAAAAGTGCTGAGTGAGCTATTTCAAAGCCTCAGCTGGAGGGAAGGCATTCACTATATGCTATTTATGATGCTCGTAGAAACATCTCAGGAGGTATAAATTTTGGCAACTTATACACATTCCTTTAGGCATTTTCTTGTACTGGTTCCCTACCTTTTATATACAAAAAATTCTTATCCATCACAAAAAGGAGAGATATTATCATTTCCAATAGGAAGCATATGCATTTTGATGATGAAAGGAAAGCCAATTCAGTATATTTTGAGGTACTCGGTCAGAAAGTAAACACGTCTTGCTTCTGAGATCACTGAAGACAGTCTTCTATGGGTCTACTACGTGATACTACATTAGGCATGCAATTTTGCACACACACACACACACACACACACACACACACACACACACTCTTCTACCTGGAAACTATTAAGAAAAAATTAGAGATCTCTGTCAAAATACTGAACACGTAGATTTAAAAAAGAAATACAGTTATGTAGCGAAAAGAATAATGATTTCTACTGAAATGATTGATCCCTATTATCAGTGAATTCCAAGAATCAAATAAGCAATTACAATCTCCCCCAACTTCCACATATGATAACATGTAGCAAAAATTTGAATTTTAATTTTTTCTGGACTCTTAAAAAAGTGCTAAGATTCTAAGAATCAAAAGAAATGTGTGAAGAGAGGTAATATCAGCTGCAGAGCATACCCTTGATAATTCTGAGCCAAATTACGTGTTTTATTTAAATCTCAAAATATCAAACCTCGATCTTTAGCAGAACATTTTCTATACATTGTATTGTTTAGTTTGAGGATACATTAACGGGAGTTTAAAATACTCATATCAAAGTAAATTAGGCTTAGAAATAAACTTGTAAATTTTCAGGGCACCTAGGTGGTGCAGTCAGTTAAGTGTCCAACTCTTGGTTTCCGCTCAGGTCGTGATCTCAGGGTCATGAGATGGAGCCCCCCACACCATGCCTTAGCCCCAAGATTAGTCCCCCGAAGAGCCCCACATTCAGCACGGAGTCGGCTTGGGTTTCTTTCTCCTTTCCCTCTGCCCCTCTCCCCTCTGTCTCTCAAATAAATAAATCTTTTAAAAAGAGAAATAAACTTGTAAATTCTCAAATATATTTCCTTTGCATGATAACAGTCCAGGTATGATATCTGCTGCTATTTTAGAGGTGATCTATAACCTACTTTGCCTTTACTTATGTTTATATTTATATTTTTGTTCACAACTTTTCTTTTTTGTTTTTTGGGGTTTTTTTATTATGTTCAGTTATCCAACACATCATTAGTTTTTGATGTAGTGTTCAATGATTCATTAGTTGCATTTAACATCCACTGCTCATCACAATACGTGTCTTCCTTAATTCCCATCACCCGATTACCCCATTCCCCCACCCGCTCCCCGTCGCCCCCCGAAAACCTCAGTTTGTTTCCCGGAGTTCGACAAACCATGAGAGACTCTTCACAATTTTTCAGTCAGATTTTTCTTACAAAAGTTGAGTAATTACAGCTTGAGCTTTAACTGTTCACACAACTGACAGTATAATTTATACATTAGGTCAAGTCAGAGATGGGATGGAGATAGTGAGTGGGAGTTTGGAGGAATGGACATGAAATATCAGAATCACCAGGGAGCCTACATTGCTCTTAACCTGCTAGGTACCCTCCCAGTCCTGCCCTGCCCCATACCCTCCCACCCCCCTACTCCCCACTCCCCCCCATCCCCCCCACCCCACAAGTCTGTTATGCTGGAAAGGGATAAGAGTAAGGATAAGGATAAGGATAACGTCTGCCTTTGAAAAAGCTCCACAGCTCTAAGAATACTGACCCTGGTAACTGGAAGAGAACATCTTTGGGGAGATATCAATATGAAGTCAAGGAACAAAAGATTCTGAGGTTCCATAAACCTGGAAACGACACACACTATATCTCCCTTCATGGGACTCACACTGCACATTGGCACAGTAAGCTTTCCAAAAAGTTTAGGAGTAAAGAAACCTGTTTAACTTTATTTAATGATGTTAAAATTTTATTCATCTATTAAGCTTTCCCTCAACACCAGTTTGGGAGGAAATCCTGAAGTATTTTGGAAAATGTCCCTATTCCATTGTATGCGGGCTCTGTGCCAGAGTATATATGTGTACTGGCACTTTAGTACAGTGACCAGATTTCTAAGAACATCCAGTAAAAGCTTAATCTTATTCAAGTACAAGGTTATTTACTTGGTAATGGTGTCATAGTGGTTATTAAATGCATTAGTCTACTCAAAAGCCACCATTAGCAGTGCTAAAACTATCTGTACCACTGGATCCCTGAGAGCACAAAGGCCACAAAGTTATAATGGCTGCTTAATCTCAACTGTCTCTGAAGAAATAAGGCCACTTATTATACCTCAAATGTCTTTTCTTTCTCATCTCCATATCATTGCTTTTGTTTTTTGCTCTGCCTGGAATGCTCCCCCTACCAGGTCTCTAAATGTCAGTCTTACTAACCCAGGTCCATCTACCTACCTAAACACCAGCTCCTCCACAAAGCCTTTCCTGGTTTTCCACGACTGGTTGGCTTCTACCTCCTTTAAAACTCCCAACCACCGTGAATATCTCTTAAAGCAAGAATCAAATTCTTGTCATATAACCATAGGTCTTCTAATCTCATCCTCTAACTAGATGGCAAATTCTTCAGGTATGGGAACTGTGTTTTCTCCCCATGTAGATGAAGAAATTTAAGCCTAGAAAAGTGTAGCAACTTGTCTAAGGTCACATAACTAGTAAGTGGCAGTGCTAGGATTTACACCAGATCTGTCCAACCCTAAAACCCAGGATTTTCCCCTTATCCTCCATGCCCCCATCTCCCAGACAGCAAGCCGATGGTTCCTATGGCAACAAAAAGAACATAAGTCATCTCCTATTGGAATCAGGTAACATAAAAGTTCTACCTATCTGCCCTAACTCATTGCCTCGCTTCTGACTCAATGTGTTAACTCTATCTTCTGCTTTTAGACCTTCATTTCTCCAAGTATATTCTGGGAAACAATAGTAATGAGAGATGCAAATCATTTTTTTAAAAGAGCTTTATGGAAAACTGCATGCTAAACAAAGTTAAAAATATTGGTTCCTTACTGCACAACTTCGCATATCATTTAATACGATACTATGCAGCATTACATATAGTTTTTGTATATATATTTCATATTTTTAGAGGACACAAGACATTGGTACATATTTTAAGTATCCAAGAACAGAACTATCCTTCATAAGTTTCATCTAATTCAACAGAGCAGTGTCTCAAAGAGTTTTATTTTAATAGCATCATTTTCACAATATAAATTCATTTCAAAACCACTTAATAACATGCATCTAAATAAGAAATATCACAACCAAATGTAATAGGATTTAAAGTTACTAGGATTTAAAACTAGCAACAATCTACCTTGGGCCAGCAAGTGAGTGATTAAGTGCTACCCACAAAATGTCTCACATTTAATGAGGGAGTCACATGGATATAGAATATGTTTCACTCAATGATTAATATAGGTTCACTATATTTAGTTTCTACTTGAACATTTCACCTTTTTCTTCCCCATCCCAGAACTCAGCCAAGGACATGGGATAAATCTGATGACTAAAAATCAGGAAGTTTTGATGAATGAAACAGATGAGAACAAGACTGACTCTTCTAGGAGCAAATGAGACTTTCCTCCATTAAGTCATTTTTAGACCAGTTGCAATTATTTAAAATAAACTCAAATAATATTGGTGACCTCTCAGGAGGGCAACTGATTGACTTGGGAACACAGGTGAGAGAGAAACTTTTCATTTACACGCTTTTATATCTTTAGTAGGTAGAACCATGTCCCCAAAAAAAGAGACATGTTCAAGTCCCAACACCACTCTCCCCATACTTATGAATGTGACTTTATTTGGAAAGTGGGTCTTTGCAGATATAATCAAGTTAAAAAGAGGTCATAGTAGATTAGGCTGGGCCCTAACCCAATAACCAATGTTCTTAAAAGAAGAGGGAAAATTTAATGCAGACATAGAGAGGCACAGAAGGAGAACCCCACTGATGATAGAAGCAGAGAAAGGAGTGATGTAGTTGCAGGCCAAGGAACACCAAGGATTTCCCTATGCAGCAGAAGCTAGAAGAGGCAAGGAAGGATTCTTTCCTAGAGTCTCAGAGAGACCATGGCCTTACCAAAACCTTGTTTCCAGACTTATAGCCTCCAGGATATAAGAGAATGAATTTCTGTTGTTTAAAACCACCCAGAGTGGTACTTTATTATGGAAACCTTAGGAAAATAATACAATACTTTTAAAATTGTATACATTGCAACTATACCACATGTTCAAAATTAATCAAAGTAAGCTCAATGGAATGAAAACACAAGCCACAGATTGAGAGAAAATATTAGCAAAAGATATATCTGATAAAGGAGACTGTCATTTAAAACATACCCAAAAAAACTCTTAAAGCTCAATGGTAAGAGGGGTACCCGGGTGACTCAGTAGGTTAAGTGTCTGCCTTCGGCTCAGGCATGATCTCAGGGTCCTGGGATCAAGCCCTGCCTCAGGCTCCCCACTTGCCTCAGGCTCCCTGCACAGTGGGGAGCCTGCTTCCCCCTCTCCCTGCCCCCCACTCATGCTCTCTCTAATAAGTAAATAAAATCTTTAAAAAAAAAAAGGCAGCTCAATGGTAGGAAAATAGACAAGTAAATAAATAATAAAAAAACAGAAAACAGCCCAATTGAAAGTCAGCTAAAGTCCTAACAGACACCTCACTAAAGAAGATATAAAAATGGCAAATAAGAACATGAAAACATGCTCCATCCACAGCACATGTCATCAAGGAAATGCAAATTAAAACAACAGTGAGGTACCACTACATATCTAGTAAAATGGTCATAATCTGGAACACTGACACCACCAAATAAATGCTGGCCAGGAGCAACCAGGAACTCTGATTCATTGTTGGGGGGGGGGGTGTAAAATGGTACAGCCACTTTGGAAGACAGTTTGACAGTTTCTTACAAAACTCAACATACTCTTATCACAGAATCCAGTAATCACACTCCTTGGTATTTACCTAAAGAAGTTGAAAACTATGTCCACACAAAAATCTGAACACAAATGCTTATAGCAGCTTATTTATAATGGTCAAAATTTAGAAAGAACCAAGATGTCCTTCAGTAGGTGAATGAATAAATAAACTGTGGTACATCCAGACAATGGAATATTACTCAGCGCTAACAAGAAATGAACCACCAAGCTACAAAAGGACATGGAAAAGCTTCAATGCATATTACTAAATTAAGAAGCTAATTTGACAAGGTTACACATGTACAGTTCCAACTATATGACATTCTGGAAAAGGAAAAACAATGAAGACAATAAAAAGATTAGCAATTGCCAGGGCTTAGGGTGGAGGGAGGGATGAATAAGCAGAGCACAGAGGATTCTTAGGGCAGTGAAATTTTTCTGTATGAAACTATTATGCAGGACCCATGTCATTATATATTTGTCCAAACCATAGAATGTACAACACCAAGTGAACTCTAAAGTAAATTACGGACTTTGCGTGATAATGATGTGTCAACATAGTTTTGTCAACTGTAAGAAATGTACCACTATAGGGTGAATGTTGATAATTAAGGTCATCCATGTGTGGGGTAGGGGATAAATGGGAAATCTTTGTACTTTCCACACAATTTTGCTGTGAATTTAAAACTGCTCTCAAATACAAAGTCTAATAAAAAATATTTTTAAATCATAAAGTAAGCCAAAAGTTCTGCTCTTTTTTTTTTTAAAGTAAATTCTACCTGTTCCCTGTCTCCTCCCCCTGTCCCCCCCGCCCCCCCCAGCCCAGGGGCACCTGGCTGGCTCAGTAAGTAGAGCATGCGACTCTTGGCTTTGGGGTCATGAGTTTGAACCCCATGTTGGGTGTAGAGATTACTTAAAAAAAATCTTAAAAAAGAAAAGTAGACTCTACTCCCAATGTGGAGCTTGAACTCACAGTCCCAAGGTCAAAAACCACATGCTCTACCGACTGAGCCAGCCAGCCAGGTGTCCCCAAGTTCTGCTCTTTTTTTTTTTCTAGATTTAATTTATTTATTAGAGAAACAGAAAGCATGACCAAGGAGAGGGGAAGAGGGAGAGGGAGAAGCAGGTTCCCCGCTGAGCAGGGAACCTGACGCAGGGCTCAATCCCAGGACCCTGGGATCATGACCTGAGCCAAAGACGGACACTTCACGGACTGAGCCACCAAGGTGCCCTCTGCTCTTTTTTATATTATAAATTTACTAACCATCTTAAACCCATGACTAAAATATGCTATTTTTCTTCTTAGCTTTACATGTTCCTTTGTTCATTTCACTTGTTTATTCAAACTTCAACTAAAGTACTAATTCTGTGCCAGAATACTGTGGTAGCCTGGGAAAGGTTCTAGAGAATCCAGAAATCAGATAATTCTGTCCTTTAAGATGATGTCTATTCTAATAAATAATTGTAGAGGAAATAGATTATATCAATTTGTAATGAAAGCATTATTCATGTATCTTGGAGAATTAAGATTGAGATCAAGTTTTTAAGTGCTATTCAACTATGTACATGAGACAGATGATCTTTCTCCTTCCCTCTATTCAAAGATTAATGATATCAAATGCACATTAATTACTTGACTGTTTCGAGAAGGATCTTGGGAGATAAGATCAAACCGCAAGAAGTAAGGTCACTAGATATGTACCATGGCATGAAAACCCTGTGAAGAATTCTGAAAAAGAAGAATACAAATAAAAATTTTAAAAACACACTTGAGAGAATAGTTGAAAATGGAAGAAGATTCTGAAATCACTAAAACTCTACCGTTAAGAGGATGATAACTAGAGACAAATGACGGAGGATTCTATCACCTTAAAAAAGTAAAGGAAAAATGTCTTAAATTTATTCTGAAAAGCTACTGATCAAAAACAACATTATGTACAAAAGGCTCAACAAACTTCTTCACACTATCCTCTTTCCTAACCTTCTGTTCCAATGCTACTGCCAAATTAAGAAAAAATTGATAACTCAGTTTCCAGAAATTGACAGCATAATTTAGTGTTTCCTTCTCATGAAAAAAATTGGAAGAAAACATTTAAAAGAAATGGTGCCCTCTCTTGGAACCAGGTCCTCAATCTTCTTAGAAGTAAAAATAGAGCAAAAGTATCAGACACCATGTTAACATGCCTCTTCACATCCAAAGGATTATTGTATAAACCTGTAGTTTAAATCTTTGTAAAAAAAAAAAAAAAGTACAGTCTTCCTTAGTGCCTAATTATATGTATGCATTGGTATCCTTTGAGATAAAAGAACACTACCTTAGAGAGTGGTATTTTTTTAATGCTGCTAAAAAAGTAAGAAAAAATAACAAGCTGCTCTCTATATTAGGAATCACATGCAACCAAGCATTTAAAAAATTACCACAAAGTAAAACAAAGAACTACTGTCCTATGAAATACATACGGAGTTTCACTACATCCCAAATCCTAATACCACTGTATTTGGGGAGTTGAATGTGTATCAATAGAAGAGAATGAAGAAAAGGGATAAAGCTGAAAAATCTGGGTTGGAAGGGAGAAGGACTTGCAGTAACTTCTTCTTGCTCGGAATGCCCCAGATCAACTTGATTAGATAGATGTTAAGTTATCAACAGGTTAGGAGCTGGTTTCCCCATAGGACAGAGATATTTGAGTAAAACTTCTTATTCTGCTTGTACTAGTATTTGATAAAAACTTTAAATGCAATAAAGTAAGGATTCAAATGCATTAAAATAAGGATTCCTTGCTTTAAAAAAAAAAAAAAACAAGCCGCATAATGCTATTTCCTCAGTAATACGAAGTAGTAGGAACACATATTTGAGAGTAGAATCGTTTCGACTGCTACTAACTTAATAGCAATGAAATCTTCCACTTTGCTGCAGTAAAACATTATGACAAACCCCCATCTAGAGGATGGGAAAATGTTATTGCATTTCTTCTCCAGAAATGTATATACTCAATCACAAGTGTTCTTCTCCAAGCACCAAATAACTCCTTCCAAGGAAGCTTGTTTTCTGAACTCTTCACCCTACATTATTCCTAGATTTTATTCCTCTCCATTTTCCTAATTTTAACTTAACTGGTCCTGAATCCAAAGACACATGTTTCCGATTTGCATTTGGCTGCAGAAAAAATTCTTAATGTACATTAGGGAATGCAGGGGTGAATGTGGGAGGTAGGAGCATGGTGAAAGATAAAATAATAATGGTCAGAGCAAAAACAAGAATAGAGTTTCCTTCCTATTATTGCCAAGAAGACGATATAAATTTCCTCTCCTTGTAAAGAATTACCTAATTATAGGAAAGAGCTTACTCTCTGCTTATGATATCACGAGTGGATATTTTAAAGAGTGCTACAAGCTGTCCTCTTTAAATGGGGCCAGAGAAGCGAAGCATGGGTAACTGCATCACATGGGTGACAACAAGAGGCACCATCTCAGCATCCGTCAATCATACCTTTGCCATCATCTCTCTACTCCCTGAGCTCCTGGAGCAGCAGTTAGCAAGTTGCTGTGTCCAGATCAGCAGCATCGGCACCAGTTGGGAAATTAAAAATCCAAATTCTTGGGCCCCACTCTAGACCTACAGAATCAGAAACTCTAGGGGCAGGACACAGGAATCTGTTTCAACAAGCATTCGATGGGATTCTGACTTGATTAACCATGTCCTAGAGCAACTTACTATCTGCCAATTCATTCTGGCTTTTAATCATATGCTACTGGAACTGTTACTAAACATTTTTATGTGTATACATTCTCCAACTAATTTATAACATCCTTGGGGCAAAAATTCTCTCTTCCCTTGTCCTCTTTGCTTTCTCTCCCCCACTAGTACCTTTCCTAGAGCTAATAACCAAAAGCAAACATAATGAGCATTCCTAATGACAGAAACTGGGGAGAGAGAAATTGGACAGAGTTCCCCCTTTTTTAATACGATACTCTCATCCACCTGAGATATCTACTTTAAATTATGATCTAGGAATAAAGGACCCGCGTTCTCCAATTTATACAGTCTAGAGAGGATTCGCTCATTCTTAAGATGGAACTGCTCAGCTTCCAAATTTGGATAATCCAACTAAAAAACAAATTAAAAGTTGTATAAAATATTCCCCTCAAAGCCTTGGCAAACTTCAATAGAGAGGAGAGGAAGAAGAGGTAGCATTTCTTTCTCAGAAGCACACAGTAGGAATCATATACATGGGAACATTCATTAGTTACCCCTGTGGCAAGATCTAACCTTCTGAACTCTTTTAATATGAAAGTGCTCTTTTGTTTGCCTTCTCTTTCTTTGCTACATTCACAACATGAAAGGCAAATATCTCCCCTCACACACAGGGTGTCCTCTCTATCCTTGAGCAAAGTGGAACTGGTTGCTCAGTTGCTAATGATTCAGTGTCTGAGTTTTAAAAATGTTGGGAACTCAGTGGTGGTTCCTGGAGAGGATCTAACCACAGGGGAATTCCTCCATCTGGCCTAAATAAATGAAATTTGTTCGGATGGTTTCTGTTAGCATTGAGCGTGTATCCTGTTAAACTGAATGTGCAGAGATGCTCCACATTATGATGGAAAGGATCACCTGTACCTCCCCTATCCTAAAGCCCATATTTTTAAAGTGTCTACACACTTAAGAGTAAGGCTTCTCCTCAGTTCTTCCACTCCTCTAAGAATACATCTGGTAGGTTCTTCAAGCCAATCTGAAAACGGGCCTTCTTTTGGACTGAATGTTTATATGCCCCCCAAATTTATACATTGAAACTCTAATCCCCATGGTAGTTGAAGATGGGGCCTTTGGGAGGTAATTAGGTTTAGATGTGGTCATGATCTTGGGTCCTCATGATGGGATTAGTGCCCTCCTAAGTCATCTGAGAGCTCTTGCATCCGAGAGAGCTTGCTCTGTCTCTGCCATGTGAGGACAAAGCAAGAAAGCAGCTGTCTCTAAGCCAGGAAGAGAGCTCTCGCCAGGAACCAAATCTGCCGGTACCTTGATCTTGAACTTTCCAGAACGATGAGAAATAAATATTTATTATTTAAGCCACGTCTATTGTATTTTGGTACAGCAGCCTGAGTAGACTAATGTGGGCCCCAACCCTGCGCTTCTCTTCCATGGCTTCTCACTAGACCCCTGACCCCAAATCCTTAGTAAAGATAAGAAAACCTTTTGTCTGTCTATGCCAATTCAGATGTGAGCTGAATATTCTGCATGCAGTCCAACTGGGCTGATGTAAGTGGTACCCTACGAAGAGGAGATGGCAGCCTCCAGGAAAGACAAATGAACCAGGCATAATCAGAAAGCCAGAGTTGCCAGACCTAAAGAGGGGGTGAATACTGAGGCAAGGGGCATCTCAGCAGAGACGACGGCACTCCCCAGCTTGTCATGAACTCAGACTTGGGAAGAACTTTAAAGATGGCAAAGATCAAATTTCTCTCCAGGCTGGTGGGAATGGGCAAAGTCCTCTGCTGAAAATTCAGCGAACCAAAAAGCATTTTAAAATTGTGACCATTTCTTACAGATCCAAGTTTGAAGTCAGATTTATACCTGTGACACACATGACTCATAATAAATAGCCCTTACAGGAGAATTCAAGTTAAATCCAGGTCTCTGCAGTGAAACACCAGAGCAAATATTAGACTTAAAAAAAAAAAAAAAATGCAAACCTTTGTCCTAGGCTGGATTCTTGCAAACCTAGATGCTCTAGAATGTGGCCATGTCCCTTTCTCTGTGGCTAATTAGTAAAACTGCTCTTTTCCTCTGTGGTTGGGAGTCCACAGGCTATGATTGGTTACCTAGGTGCAGAAATCATTCTCAAAGGATATAAAAACAGCAAAGGCTTTTTGTCATATGCTAGGCTCAGCATATGCAAGCCTTTTTGAGTGCAAGACTCAAAAAGAACATGAAGGCTTTTTTCATTCCCTCTGTGTCATTAGGGAAAATGGGACATGCCCATCTCCCAATAAGGCACTTCAACCATTGTAGCTGTGCCCTCATGGAGCCTGTGCATGAAAAGGACTTCTGGTAACTTGATGCAGGGTATATGGGCGTTCTGAATTTCCAGGGCCCTGTTGTTTGCTAGGAAATCAATTCCTCTAAATAGAAAATTCAGCGGTGCTAACATATGGCATCACATTGTATCTGCAGTAACATACAGGAGCACTTTCAGAGAAGAGATTTGGGCTTTGGTGAGGAAGACAGATTTTTTTTTTCTAAGATCTTATTTGCGAATTTTCTCCTATAAATCATCTATGCTGATGAAGCTAAGCATGATGTACACATTTAAAAAAAAAAAAAGCTAAAGGATCTCATTCAACACCAATATCATTTTTCTGTTCTCCTTCAACTCGAGGTCTGCAGTTTGCTGTCATCCCATGCCAACAATGTGGCAGGGAGAATGCGCACACGCAAACACACAAAAGCAGCAGAGTCTCCAGGTTCTTCCTTCAGAAGTCCTCAGTCCCTTGCATTACTGTCAAAGTTTCTCCAATTTTAAGTATTAGGGGTAGGAATCTTCTACTTTAAACCCTTACCACTCAGTGTCATCATGAAGGATAAACTACTTTACATCATTTGTATACAATTTGTACACTTTCTACAAAAAATAGATTTGATTCAAAGAATTGGTGGAAACAGGTGCCACAGAGGCCATCAAGATCCCCATAAAGGGGATCTGTTCTCATGCTTTTCCTAAAAGAAGTGGAGCTTCTTCAAACACTTCAAGACTAGGGAGAAGTTGTGAAAAGTGTCCCTTTGTCTGACTCTGACAGGGAAATTTATGGAAAAAGCTAGAGTTTGTGTGTCTTGTCACTGAATATCAGGGGCCCTAGGGGTAATCCAGGACAAGGAAGAGGAAGGCAGGAGCTAAATGCCCAAGTAGCACTCAGAGCCATTCTGGCCGTACAGCATGGTGGTTACAAATGCAAGTATGGCCTTAGAGACAGTTGTGGGTTCAAATCCCAGCTGCCAGCTATGTGATCTGGGCAAGTTTCATTTACCCTAAATGTGTTTCCTCACCTATAAAATAGGGAGAGTAATGAAATCTACCTCATAAAATTACTGTGGTGATTAAATGAGAAGACCTGGAGGCAGTTAGCATAGTGCCTGACACATAGTTAAATTCTCAATAACTTCTGGCTAATTTTCCTTAATTTCTAAAACTCTCTCTAAATCCCCTATTAAGTGGGACATCGAACCCAAAAGAAAATTAGGATTTTCATTTTGCTTCTGAAGATGTGCCTTAACAGAGAGAACGTATTTACATTTAGAGACCTATTTACACGATGTCCAAGCAACGTTTTATCATAGCCACAATGGAATCAGATGTAAAGCTGCCATAAATATCCAGAAGACTAGTTTTAATCTTTAACATCTCAATATTGAAGATAGCCTTGATATTTTGTATTTCTAACGATCATAAAACTCTGTAATATTATTCCAGGTAAGTAATTCTGTAACAGACCAAATAAATACCACTCTCCTAATCTATAAAATGCAAAAAGGAAGAAACTAGATCAGTAAGTCCATTTCATATCAATATTCCTGTCTTTTAAGGATCTGAAGACATGATTCTATACTATTAGTTACAACTAGGTGTCCTGGTTTGAATATTTATTATAGTCACAGTTCTGGATGTATATAATGCTGTATGATAAACCCAAAGTGTCTTAAAACAATAGCATACCTATTCTGTTCATGGATCTGCAATGTGGGCTCAATGGAGATAGTTTATTTCTGTTTATTTCTGTTCCAATCAGCATCTGCTGGGCCAGCTCGAAGGCTGGGGGCTGAAATCATCTGAAAGCTTACTCACTCACTGTACGTCATCTAAACTGGGAAAACTCAATCAGCTGGGAGCAGAACAGCTGGGACTCCTCTGGCTTCCCCTCTAACTTGATGTAATTGTTTTCCATGTGATCTCTCCGATATGGCAGATTCAGGATACCTGGACTCAGGCTCATAAGGAACTGGGCACAAAAAAAAAAGAGACCCAGGAAGAAACTGCTGCCTTTTATGGCTTCCCCTTGGAAGTCACCCCTCATCAGTTCCACCACATTCTATTGATCTGTACAGATTTAAGGAGTAGGAACACACATCTCCTGGAGGTCTGTGAAACCACACTATAAAAAGGGCATCTAAGATAGGCTATATATTGGTGGGACTATTTTTGGAAGATAGAATCAGCTTTCACACAAAAAAAATCAGTCAGGGTTCTTGGTTATAAACAATAGAAACCAACTTTGGCAGACTTAAAGAAGAAAAAAAAAAGGAGTTTATTCGAAGGATAGTGAGGATTCTAAGACTCAAAGAAAAGGCTGGATGCCTGGCCTGGAAATGAGCCAGAATTAGGGGACGCTGGGAAACAAAAGTCTCAGCCACGGAAGAATCCCGCTGAACACACCTTTCTCACCACCAGCTGCTGTGACCAGATAGTGATGCTGCTGGGCTCTCAACACCACGTCTTTTCACAAGAATAAAGTGCATGTGCTTCTTGGCGTCATGCTTTCAAGATTCAAAGATCTGAGCGATGCCGACTGGCTTAACCTACCACATGTCTGAGAGGAAACAGGGACAAGAAGAGGGAAGATCTGGTTCCTGCCTCCCACAAAGGCCCATAACAGCAAGTAACTCACCCAAATAAGAATAGAAGTTCAAGAGCTGGGTAGCTAAAATCCCAGCAAATGTCTGATACACAAAGAAAACTAACAGTCCTCTACGACTTTGAAATGAAAGATCATAGGCAGCAAAGACAGAGGCTGATGAATAACCAGATTTTAACATGGAATAAAGGCCAAATCCTCAATCCATCCTGCAATTCAGGAGGATGAAAACATTCCTCACAGCATATTAAGTTAACTAAGATAATAATTCTACTGGAGCATTGTCAATTCTAACACTATGGACATCCCACAAATAGAAATGTGCTTATTCTCTTCACAGAGGATGGCCATATATATATACACACATATATACACCCAGTGCAAGGGTAGGTAATATTCCAACATCCACCTATAGGTCAGCTGTTCTGAGTTTAAAACAAAATTTTCCAAACAACGACTAGATTGCCAGGTTGACACATAAGCATCTAAGTAATCTGAAAAAATGTATGCAGTGGACTACAGACAATAATATTGCCTACAGAATTTAAGCAGTGTTTAGAACATGGCTTATATGGGGGGAGGAATCGCCCAGAAGCTCATCAAAATCTTGAACACCCTTGCCTTAGCCTTGGCATCAGACTTTCCTTGTCTCGTCTTCAGTGGCAGCAAAGGAGGTATGCTGATATGGTGGGAAGAAAAGGTTTCCCATGGCAAGGTGACTGTCAGCATGGAAGGAAATTTTGCACACTGACTTTTTAAAAGTCATCTTAGACACCACCTAAATATCAGGACAAAGGATCTACTAAATCTTGAACAAACTTTTGAATGCAAACGTTGACAGACAAGTAACTCTCCCAAAATCCTAAGCAGTATAGCTAATATCTTTATGTAAGTTTTGAATGTGTATAACTAGAAGGACATCCAGTGTTTTTCTTATATTACTTTAACAATAAATAAAAATGTAATCAAAATACTTACTATGTGCTACATCTCAGACACTAATTCTAGTTTGTTCCTTGTCATGTAGGGGAGCACAGAAAATGGAGAAAAAATGTAACCTCCATGAGGGCAAGAACCTGACCTGTCTGTCTTGTTCAGTACTATGTCTCCAGTTCCTAGCATGGGGTATATGGAGGTGCTTGACAAAAATTAATTGTTGTTGTTGAAGCTTTAAGTGGATGGGAGGGAGAGGATTTAAAAAAAAAAAAAAAAAAACAGTAGAAAGGAAAAAGAAAATGATAATGGGTTTTTTTGTTTTTGTTTTTGTTTTTGTTTTTGGACCAATGATGTCTTCTGCAAGAATTGTTCATTCAGTTCTTCTGGATAGCTGGATGCTGTAAATCACCCCTAACCCTTTCTCCTCCAAAACTCAGATGCCTCGTCTCCTGTCTCCACCCCACTACCACCCCACTAAGAATGACAGAAAATGGCCAACACACATTTCTTAAACTGCTGAGTGATTTCCAGCTATTAGCTTCAGTGCACACTAAAAGCCCAGATCACCTTTCAACACTACAGGAGTGTCTCACTTAGGGCAAAGATTTATTTCTCTGGAAATTATTCTTCTGAGTAAGAGGGACAAAAGATCTGTGTTGCATATAAGATAGCTTCTGTGTTCAGGAACTGCCTTAAAAAATAAATAATGGATCCAAAGGATACCTTAATTAGAACACAAAAGTGGACATTTTCTGCTCAATAAAAATGTTCCAATTATGCTATCTGAGCATACACATGAACCACAGTAAAAGGGGCGCTTTAATTTAAAATTTTTAAATGATACCTATATAAAATAGTCTTCAATATTACACAAAACAAGAAAAAAAAGGGAGGGAGAAAAGTAGAGAAGGAGGGAGGGAAACATACACATAATTTAGCTACAGAGCCTGCCGAAATAAATCACTAAATATTGCGATTGGAAATAACCTTGAGACATACCTAACCATCTCATGTCAGTTTTAAAGCTATCTAGGGAAGACTGAAGATTCTACAACCTAATCAGACTAACAGGGTGGAATTATTGGTATACTTTGTCTTGTCTAGATGGTTGAGGTACTTGGCTTAATAAATAAATATTTCTAAATGCTTCCTTGTCTCACCTTAGCCTCTTCATGCTTCAGTCTTAAAACCATTTCCTTTTATTTTGCCCTTAGCAGAGATGAAGAACAGTTAATCCCCAAAGTCTAAAATCAAAGAGTTCATATGCATAAAGACCTTTATGATAATATATCAGCTTTCTACACTTGCTCCTCTGGAATAAATCAAATTGTCCTTTCAACCTCTTTTTGTTTTGGTTTTTAGATCCCACTATTATATACTTCTTGATTCTTCCAAGCCATCTTCTCTTCCCACTCAAGTTCAAATCCTATTCCAAAAAGTGTTAGTTATAAGAAAACAGTTTAGAGGAAGTGTAACGGCTGACTTGGAAACTGAAGTCTTGATATATATTATATATATAGATACAGATACAGATAAAGATATAGATATTAAGGCTGGGGTCAAAGGGGAATAAAAATTTCTAACGTATCCCAGAATAGATCCTTGGATTTCAAGCCAATTACTTTGAAGTTATCTATGTAAATTTCCAGCTTTAGATTCAATCAAAGGGTCATGCTATTTAATTTCTGAGAAATCACAAAGGTGTGCTCAATAGATGAGTGGGCAGGTCCCACTTGTCTACTGAGATTTAAAAATAACTGTTCTTTTCCACAGCTGCTGTCACTTGATGATGATGATGATGATGATGTCAGAATTTGCCAAGAGCTAAAACCATACTATAACATTTGTTTAAATGAAATATTACAGAAGACAAATTTAAATAATTCTCTATTAATTATTCTGTTTTCATAAATTGCATGTAAAGACCTGTCTTATGTGGGAAGACCTCAGCAAGTCTAGTATCAGCTACACAGCAACAAATCACAATTTTAAGGTTTTAGATTCAATGGCTTTAAAGCCCTTACTTGACAAAACACAGAAATGACAAAGAACTGTCGCAGTTCACGAATTACCACAGAGACACAGCAATGTTCTGCTAAGTGCTCACCACCCTGTCTGTACTGTGGGTCTTAGGCTACCGTGACGTCATCCCCTAATGATTTACTGGTGATTACCATGCCCTGCACCAGAGCAAATGGCTCTTAATTATTACAGTGGCACGATTTTTTAACTGGATATGAAAAAAATGTAAAATCCTTTTTGAACTATTCAATATCCCTGGAGTCTTGACTCCCAAATAAGCAGTCTTCCATTACATTCTTTTATTCTTGGGTTACTTTAGGAGGATAGTTGTTTTGTGGCCTTAGACCAAACTTGACTCTTTGCTGGAGAAGAGGACAGGATGACTTTCTTACAGTGTGAAGAGGTAGTTATAGCACTCTGCCCTGAGAGCTACCCAGTATTTTAGCTTTCTACTTTGTGGCCTGCTTTACAGGGTCTGTCATCCTCCCCCCACCTCCTGACCTTTCTCTTATAGTTAGGGTCTGGCAGGTGCAGGCAAGATATACTAACCCAGAATCAATTCTGAATTGTGGCCACCGCAGATAGATGTTAGGAGGGATCAAGTTACAGTGACAGCTGGCCAAGAGCATCAGCCAGGGCAGCACATGATTCTGGTAATGGACAAGCCAAGGCTAAAGCATCTTACGGCAATGCCTGAAGTACATGACAGGGCTTCAGAGCTCTGCTCAACTACATTCTTTCTAGAATTTACTTGGCTGGAGAGACCCAGCCATACGCAGTCATGTTTGCATTATCTTTGAGTACTGAAAATAAGTGCAATTTACATAGGAACTTTCCTCCACTTTAATAATGAGGTCATGTCTGGATAAACCCATTGTAAGTTGAAAATATCATAAATCAAAAATGCATTTAATACATCTACCCACTGAACATCACAGTTTAGCCTAGCCTACCTTAAACATGCTCAAAACATTTACATTAGCTGACAACTGGGTAAAATCATTTAACACAAAGCCTATATTATAAGAAAGTGTTAACTGTCTCATGCAATTCATTGAATCCTGTACTGAAAGTGAATAACAGAAGGGCTGTATGGGTTCAGAACAGTTGTCAGTATATTGGTGAGTAGCTGACTGGGAGCTGTGGCTTGCTGCCACTGCCCAGCACTACAAGAGAGGATCATACAGCATAGCACTAGCCCAGGAAAAGTTCAAAATTCAAAACTCAAAATACAGTTCCTACTGAGTGCATATCATTTTCACACCATCCTAAAGTCAAAAAAATTGTAAGTCAAGCCATTGTAATTTAGGGATTCTCTGTACATACAAACATGTACACAAACACATCACCACTACCACCACCACCATCACCACCACCAAAGGCATGAACTATAAGAAAAAAAAGTTAATATTCTCCTTCATTGAAATTAAGACTCTGTTTTTTCACATTTTGACATCTCTAAAAATCAAAATATGTCATGCAATCAATGGTTCATATATTCAAAGAAAAAATATATCTCATGACACGAAAACAAAACTTTAAATCTCTACATGTCAGAAAACACCACATATACGGTTAAAAGGCAAAACAGAAAAAAACATTCACAACATGCCTAACATAAGGTTTATATCCATAATAGTTAGGAGCTTTTACAAATCAAACCGAAGCTGAGCAAACAATCGGGAAATGGGCAAAGGATGTGAACAGGAAATTCGAAAAAGAAGAGGCAGAAATTTTTATATGTAAATGGTTATACTGTTACTATTAAGATACTAGTAATTTTATAGCTCTGCCTTTACCCTAATGCTCCTAAATGTCCAGTTATTAATTTAGGCTGGAGCAAAGGGAATGAAGAAAGAATATTTTTGTCCCTGGCACTGTACTACTAGATTTCACAAACATGAGCTCATTAAAGCTTCACGACAACCTGGGGAGCTAGATATCATTGTACAGTTGGGGTTATTAAGGTTTAGAGAAGCTGAGTGATTTAAGCAAATTCTCTGAGCGGGCATGACAATGACCAGATTCCCAGTTCAGAGAGAGCTCTGATCCAGTTTCTGAGCACAGCACAATCCTACAAATTCTAGTCAGATAAAAGATGCCTCCTGAGAACAAGGGCAAGACCTTGGAGTTTTAAACCCAAAGCAGTAACTTAAGGCCAGAGGCATCACATTCCATGAATCTGAAATGTTTGTATCTAGCTGCATAGGAAATTTCTTAAAGTTCTCTTTTGGGGGGTGGGGGGAAATAGGGAAAGGGAGAAAGAGAATCTTATGCAGGCTCTGTGCCCAGTAGGGAGCCTGATGTGGGGCTCAATCCCACAACTCTGGGATCATGACCCAAGCCAAAATCAGGAATCAGACGCTTAACCGACTGAGCCACCCAGGCACCCCAAAATTTCTTAGAGTTCTGAATGCAATTTTCTCACTTTGAAAAAGGCAAAGTTAAGAGTCATATTAAATATGTTTAGATTCAAAGATTAAGTGTGTTCAATTTAAAATCTACACAACTTGATACTAATAGTAAAACCATGACTTAAAAAAAACTTAACTCTTAAGTGTTACCAAACCACCTCAGTAAAATAGAGCAGCCATATCAAGGGCTAATTAGATCCCTATTCCTCAGTTTGAGGTGGAAAAAAAAAAAAAAAAAGAAAAAGAAACCTCACACTTTTATTGAAACCCATCCAAGAAAGAGGGACCAGTTATGAGTAGGCCCTGCTCTGGTGGCCAGGAGGTAAAGAGCACTATATAAATGGTCTGACACATCAGGGCCACTGGAATCAATGTTATGGCCATGCTGACCAAGTGAGGCCCTGAAACCTGACTCAAATCCTCCGGCTCCCCCTACACTGAAGTCTTGGCAGGGTGCCTTGAAGACATGTCACAGTCTAGAGAGTCACCAACGTTGCATATGCTGTCAGCCACCTACACTTCCAGGTAAAAAATGGCAGGGCCCTCCTTCTCTCAGACCAGGGCTGTGGGAATAGGGAGAACAAGCAATAGACGTCACTTTCGTATTTGTCACTTTCCACAGAAAAACAGGTCTCAGCCTTTTTAAAAATACCAGGTATTAACAGCACTGAGTCTGACGCATGAGGCTGGGTTACAGAGGATTAAAACAGGATGCCTCTAATTCCTTAGTCTTAGAAACCTAAGGCTTCTATGATACTTCTCAGTTTCATCAAAGACTGGTATTTCTTCATAGTCTTTTGGCAGACCAGCCTGCTCTTTTAAGAAACCAACTTTATTTTTTCTTGACAACCAAAATGTAATCCAGTGGGAAGTGAAGTGGTTGAAGTTACTTAGCCTAAATTCTGATCGGTTTTGAGAATATGTTAAATATGTTGAGTGTCATAGACATTCTGTCCTGAAACTCAGCCTCCAAAAAAGTTCCCAATTAAAAGCACTAAACCAAAATGACTCTTTTCAGCACAGCTGTTTAACCTTCAGGATGACAGCATGCCACCAACTGCATTGTGCCAGCTGTGTTTCACCAGTCATTCATCAAAACCTCGCTACGGTGTTTTAACCGAAACGACAAAGAAGAAAATGAATCCTATTTTCTATATACTTCATCAACAAAGATGAGGTTTACAATTGTCTGTTTGCAATACTGACTAAAAAATATTTTATTCAGGACAAAAATTTCTTCTAGATTTAAACATCTAAGGGAAGGGGGAGAAGGCTAGGAAATGTGAAATCTCAAGAAAAGTTGGGGCACCTGGGTGGCTCAGTCTGTTAAGCAGCTGCCTTCAGCTCAGGTCATGATCTCACAGTCCTGGGATCGAGTCCCATGTCGGGCTCCCCACTCAGCAGGGAGTCTGCTTCTCCCTCTCCCACTACCCCTCCCCACCACTCATGTGCTCGCTCGCTCTCTAAATTAAATAAAATCTTAAAAAATATATATCAAGGAAAGTTACCTATAACTAATAAAATTTTAGTGACATGTTAACAATATAGAGTATGTGTTGGGCGAGGGAGAGAGGAAAAGGGAGACAAAGAACCCAAAGTACTACTTAGGTATATGTACTTAAAACTGGAAATATAGGAGAGAAATACAAACGACAAGCCTGTCTGCCCTAATGCAGGAAACAGAGTATGGAACTGCCTCTAGGCCAGAATAATAAATAGGAGTCTGATTTTCAGGTTCCTGCTAAGTCAAGGAAGGCTTCAGGTACTTTTAAGAGTTCGTTAAAAATTCAAAAACAGTTAAGTAATTTCCAGGAACCACATATTATTTGATCATTTTTTTTCTCAGTTCCTTTAAAAGTTATAAAATCAATTGATTCTAAGAGTATAAAAAGGCATTTTTAAAAAGAGTATAAAAAGACAATGAAAAAAAGCTTTTGTTAGGGTGCCTGGGTGGCTCAGTCAGCTAAGTGTCTGCCTTGAGCTCAGGTCAGTATCTCGGGGTCCTGGGATCCAGCCCCATATGGGGCTCCCTGCTCAGCAGACAGCCTGCTTCTCCCCCTCATCTCCCTTGCCACTCTCCCTGCTTATAAATAAATAAATAAATAAATAAATAAAATCTTTAAAAAACCTTTTGTTTGCGTCTAAAGGGAATCAGATGTCATATTAGTTGTCCAAAATACCTCAAGAATATAGACAAAGCACCTTAAATATAAAAGAGAACAGGTTATTTTGGGATAGATAGTTTACCATGATCACGCCTTTGTGCAGCACCATGGATATCACAATCAACTTTTAAGAGAGATCTATTAAAGTGGTTTTGAGCTGAAAATTTTCAAATTCAAAGACATTCAATGCTTATATTATCTGGTGATACATATCATTATTTCAGTATCATTACTCTCATCATGAACACATCATCATCTAAAATAGTAAGCATTTAGCACTCAATTTTTTTATTCAATTTAATTAACACATGCTATATTATTAGTTTCAGAAGTAGAATTCAGTGATTCATCAGTTGCTTACAACACCCAGTGCTCACTATTTTAAGTGCCCTCCTTAATGCCCATCATCCAGTTACCCCCCACCCCCCACCCACCTCACCTCCAGCAACCCTCTCAGTTTGTTTACTAGAGTTAAGAGTCTCTTATGGTTTGTCTCCCTCTCTGTTTTCGTCTTATTTTATTTTTCCTTCCCTTCCCTTATGTTCATCTGTTTTGTTTGTTAAATGCCACATGAGTGAAATCATATGGTATTTGTCTTTCTCCGACTGACTTATTTTGCTTAGCATAATACCCTCTATACCCATAAAATACCCATAATACCCTCTAGTTCCATCCACATCATTTCAAATGGCAAGATTTCATTCTTTTTGATGGCTGAGTAATAGTCCGTTGTATATGGATACCACTTCTTTATCCATTCATCAGTAGACAGACATCTGGGCTCTTTTCATATTTTGGCTATTGTGGACCTTGCTGCTATATACATTGGGGTACAGGTACCCCTTTGAAGCTGAAGGCAAATGCCTAACTGGAGCTACCCAGGCGCCCCAAGAAATAACAAGCTGTTTCATTAGTAGGTAATGATGGCCGAGCTGTCTCCAGGCAGCAATAATGATTGATGAAGTTAAATTTCTGTAGGAAAAATAATATAATCCCAAAGGCAGTTAGTGGAGTGAAGGGAAACATAAATGCCAAGCAGGAAGAAGTGAGGTTAGCTGGCTGGTAGACAGCACTGGGTATCCCAGGAGCTGGGAAAGAAGGCTAGAAAGCTACAGTTAAACTAGATAACGGAGGCCTCTGGTTCACTATAGATTGTTTGAATGTGGTCTTTAGGTCTGCATTTTTAAAATTCTACAGGCTTTAGTTTTAAAATCACTATTTTAATCTGTGCTATTTTATTTGAAGTAAAAAATATTCTAATTTATGCTATAAATTGATAAAAGCACCCAATATGTGAAAATGTTTGGTGGAAAATTCTGGAAAAATAAAACTATGTGGATATTGTGTCTGAGAAAGGCTAGTAAACAAACACATTAGGCGGTTGTCAAAATTAGTGACATATCTTCATGCTGTGTAACATTTGTCTGCTATCTGGTTTTAAAGGATATGACAGCCTGTTCTCTATTTTTTCTCTTCGGTAGGCCTATAATTTATAATAAATTAGGAAAATTAAAGCAAGTAGTATTTTCTACACTAGTGTTTGTAAAAAGCTGATCATCATTTATTCTACTGCCACTTTACTCAAGCTTTTTTTTTTTACTACTTTCCTAAATATGGTCTCTTCATTTTTATTTTTTTCTTCCAAATTTTTATTTAAATTCTAGTTAGTTAACATACAGTGTAATATTGGTTTCAGTAGTAGAGTTTAGTGATTCATCACTTACATATAACACCCAGTGTTCCTCATAACAAGTGCCCTCCTGGCCTCTTCATTTTTATCTACGGTTTTCCCTGAAAACTAACACTCATTTCAGAATTTGGCAGTATTATGGTTTTAGAACTGTATGTGTGTGTGTGTGTGTGTGTGTGTGTGTGTGTGTGTAGGATCAGAGAGGAGACAGAAACTTTCTGTGCATCTTCTGTGTAAGACTGTCTCTTCACTGGGGTGCCTGGGGGGGCTCAGTCAGTTAAGCGTCTGTCTTCAGCTCAAGTCATGATCCCAGGGTCCTGAGATAGAGCCCTGTGTCTTGGGGTTCTCTGCTCCATAGGGAGTCACTTCTCTCCCTTTGCCCCCACCCCCACTCATGTGTGAGTGCACATGCTCTCTCAAATAAATAAATAAATTTTTAAAAAATAAAAATAAATTTTAAAAAACACTGTCCCCTCACCAAACTTTACCCAAATTGTTCAATATTTCAAATATGAAAACTCACCTCCTGATACGAACAATTCCTTTACCTCATTCTAAATCACAACCCACCTGTCTTGTTTCACATCATCTTAGTGCCTCACTTGATTTTCCTAACAGTCACTTGTGCTAGGCTGATAGCTGGTTTCTCTCCAGAAAACATAACTGCATTCTTGCTAGCCTTTCAATGCTTGAATCAAAAGGATGACTAATGTAAACATTCCAGGGGTTTCCAGGCAGCCCTGTGAAAGAAGCCATTTTCATCTGCAGGGTGAAGAAACTTTTATCAGCTCAATCCCCTTATTAGGCCAGCCTTGCTCTTCATACATGTTTTGGGACAGAAGAATTTATTTTCTTTGACAAAATACTAGAACTAATTTGGGGAACAAGTAAAATACTAATAGTAGCTACTATTTCTCATTATCTTCATTAGTATAATCATTATCATCAGTATGGTAGCCAATGTCTCTTTTACTGTGGCTCATTAGTAAAACTGCCCATCATCATCAGTATGGTAGGCAAAACAGTGTCCCCAAAGATGTCCACATCCTAATCCCTGACACAATAGGGATTATTTTACATGGCAGATGAGACTTGGCAGATATGATGATGTTAAGAATCTTGAGATGAGAGGTGCCTGGGTGGCTCAGTAGGTTAGGCGTCCAACTTTTGATTTCAGCTCAGGTCATGATCCCAGGGTTGTCAGTTCAAGCCCCGCATCTGGTTCCCCGTTGGGCATGGAACTTGCTTAAGATTCTCTCTCTCCCTTCTCCCTCTAACCCTCCCACACCTCTCTCCCTCTCTTAAAAAGAAGAAGAAGAAGAAGAAGAAGAAGAAGAAGAAGAAGAAGAAGAAGAAGAAGAAGCAGAAGAAGAAGAAGGAGAAGGAGAAGGAGAAGGAGAAGAAGAAAAAGAAGAATCTTGCAATGAGAAAATTACCCTGGATTATTGTTAGAAGAAGGAAGTAGGACCATCACAGTCAGAGGAAATGGGACAATGGAAGCTGAGTCAGAGTGATGCCACTGCTGAAAGGAGCTATGAACCAAGGAATGTGGCAGTCTCTAAAAGCTAGAAACAAGCAAAAATCAAGGGGCAGATTCTCCCCAGAGCCTCTAAAACAAACACATCCTTGCTGTCACCTAGCCCCATAAGACCCATTTTCAGAAGTCTGACCTCCACACTGGTAATAATAAACTTGTGTTGTTTTAAGTCACTAAGTAACGAGGATCAGCTATCAATACATTAACTGATCCTCCTTGTATTCCTAACTCTTATCATTACAGGGTCCATTGTAATCTTTGGGTTGATGTCATAGACAGGCTATATGGTAGAGAAGAAAGAACACTGGCCTTGGCGTCAGCAAATAAAAATTTATTTCTAACTGTGTTATTAACAATGTTCTTACTATGTGATCTTCCATTTAGATTCAACTTCTTATCTGAAAAAATCAAAGCCAAATGACTTTGTAAGAGCCTGCTATAGACTGAACTCCTTCCTCCCCACTCTCCAATTCATATATTGAACCCGTAATCCACAATGTGATTGTATCTGGAGGTGGGGCCTTGAGGAAATAATTAGGTCATGAGGGTGAAGCCCTCAGGAATGGGCTTAGGGACCTCATAAGAGTCACAAAAGAGCTTGCTTCCTTTTCCTCTCTTTCTACTATGTGAAGATATGGCAAGAAGGCAGCTGTCTGCAAACCAGGAAGAGAGCCCTGACCAGACAGTGAACCTGCCAGCACCTTGATCTTAGACTTCACAGCCTTGCGAGAAATAAATGTTCACTGCTTAAGTCACCTATTCTGTGGTATTTTGTTACAGCAGCCCAACCTAAGACAGGACCCTTTAGGCTATAAAGTTCAATAACTTTATAACTTCCAAATATACAGGGACTCCCAAGTGCTTGTCCTAAATCTATAACTTCCTACATGATGATCCCAGTTGAGTATCTTATCACCTCATCATGGGCTCTTTACCAACCTGCCTCCACTGTCCCATTGGAGGACATACCACCACTGGGACAGTTTCTCAGATATACTTTTACTCAATCTTCAGTGCTATCTTTCACTCTCTCTATTGTATCAGTCACCACATCCAGCTGCCTACTTCATGTAATTAGAGCATACTACTTTTGAGGAAGGGAAATGCGGCAACAGAATGTTGGATATGGGATATACTGGCACCCACCAGGTGAGTTAGGAGTTTTTCCTGGTTGTGGGAATGAAGAGAAAAGAACAAAGGTTGGGATATGCTCTGGAGGAAGGCACCTGGAAGCGGTAGCTAACACTTCTTTATACAAGCTTAAACTTCTCAGGCTGGATTTCAAATCTGAAACTGTCTCCATATCTAATCTTATCTCCCAATATTTCCCAATCTGTTGCTTCTGTCACAAATTCATCAATGAAACTCACTGAATAAGCTAGGCTCATTCATTCCCAAATGACTTCGGCCATCATCAAACTGTGTATGAAAACTGCTTTCACACAGTTTAAACCACATTATCCTCACAGCAAACAACCCAAACATGAAGGCAGATGAGGATAGCTTACAGGCTTATCAAGGTTGTAGGTAAATAAACGGTAGAGTCAGGACACTCACCTGGGACAGAATTCTGCATCCACATTACTTCATTTCTACATACCAGTTACCATGTTACTGTGTCCCATCCATTCTACTTCACTACCTCATGAACATTCCCACAAACACGTAGCGTTTTAGGCATTCCCCAGGTGCTTTCTTTTACACAATTATGTAAGTATTTTTAAAAAGTCATCATCACACAATGCACATATTAACCCAGGGGTGGAGTGGTTCAGAAAGGGACCACTTGTGCATATGATTCAGAGAGGAATAATTTTTGCTTATCATTTCTAGTATCAAACAGAGCTTTTATTTTCTTTTTTTCTTTCTTTCTTTTTGTTGTCATTTTATTTTGTAGGCTCTGGTGAATACAATTGGATCAGGGGTGTGTAAACGTTACAAAAGGTGAAGTATGCTATAAAATAAGGATAAACGAGATCAAAATGTAAAACAACTACTCTTGACCCTTCCACTGATATTTCTCAGATGGGGAAGTTACTCCTCCAGAAAATATCCTGTTATTATTTGTCTAACCTTATTAGACCAAAGTATTCTAAGTCGCATGTAATATAGGAAGGGAGAGAATCAGAGAATGTGGAAAATGGAAAGGCTTTGGAGGTTAAGTATCCCAAATGAATTAGCCTGTACTTTGCCATTTGCATGAAGCAGAAGGAAGGACAACTCAAACAGACATAAGAAAAACAACATATAAGGGTGCCTGGGTGGCTCAGTGGGTTAAAGCCTCTGCCTTCAGCTCAGGTTATGATCCCAGGGTCCTGGGATCAAGCCCCACATCGGGCTCTCTGCTCGGCGGGGAGCCTGCTTCCCCCTCTCTCTCCCTGCCTCTCTGCCTACTTGTGATCTCTCTCTCTCTGTCAAATAAATAAAACATTAAAAAAAAAAAAGAAAAACAACATATATTATTGGGCAAATATCTGAAAAGGCAGTAGTCGATCTCGGTATCTACTGGATCTGCTTTCCTCTGTATAGGCTCCACCTCCATCTCCCCATGCAGATTTTCCCTACAATTCCAGCTTTCCATCTACTTAACTTAGGAACCTTCTGATAAGTAATTTCTCAATAGTTCCAGACAAAGTCCAGCAGTTGACTTCTGATTTCCCTAGCCTGGGGTTGCCCACTGACCCTAACCAACTACAGTGACCAGAGGAGGCAGCAGTTAAGTGATCTTGTCTGGGTCACACACACACACATCTGGATAAAAGGGATTGGACTGGGTTGGACCCACCTGAATAATGAAGACCAAATATGGGAGAGCAACTCCTCCAAGAATAACAAGGAATGGAAGCTAGAGAAAATAATGTCTACCATACTATTATTACAGCTGGAAAAACTGAAGCGCCTAAGCTCAGAGTTAAGACTATATCTCAAGCTTTCAGTAATTCATTCAGAATTTAAACAGATAAATTAATATCACATACACAGATAATCTTGGATTTTATTTACCTGTGCTTCATTGTTTACCAAACACTCTTTAGCCCTATATTTTTACTCAAAATATATTATGAAATAAAGGGAGAAATTTCCCTTTAAGGGTAATATATTCTCTTTCATTATAAAAACAAATAAGGAGATAAGTCTCTACTGTGATTCATCACCCTTGAAGCTGCTTTTAAAGCTGTTTGTCCTAAAATGCCTTACTTTTTACATATATATGTATATGTGTATATAAATATACCTAGTTCCACACTCTATAAGTAGGTCACATTATATAATATGGATACTTTTCCTTTTAGGACAATAGGCTCTGCCATTTTTCATATCAATTGCAACACCTTAAATCCTTCACAAATAATAAGACACATTATTTTTCTCTCTGTTAACATTTAAAGGCAAAGCTGGAATATTAGAGAAGGCTACTAGAACAGTCAGGAAAGAAAGCAATCACAGGAAAAAGTTTTTACACCTAAAATGGGGAAAACTAAAAGCAGAAAAGAGTAAGTAAGCAATAGGTACATGTGTGTATCCGAAAAAGAAGTTGAGGGACAAGGAGAAAAGACCCATGGAAGGAAATAATCAGTTGGGGAATGTGGGTAGAGAGTTTAAGTCATAAGGGGGACTTTGTCTTACCACAATAATAGCATTTATTATTTTAGGCCATAATTCTTTGTTTATATGCCTGCCTCTCCCACAGCCTGTAACCTGTTCAGGGTAGGGACCATGCCTTGCATTTCTGTATTCACAGGACTGGTACAGAGTAGATACTCAATATGAAAGAATGAATGAATAAGCAGTAGACTATAAATGAAGTGGGGTCCACAGAAAAAAGAAGTATTACACATATGAAGTTCAGAAAATGATATGGTCCCAAAAGACAAGAGATGACTGGTTTTTGCATTATACTTTTAAGGCAGCCACCATAATTTACCACTTAGTCACAGAGTGGTAACCTTGATGACCCAACCAGAAATGCCACCAAAACAATTTTAGTTGTATATCAAAGCAGGAGCTCTGTTTTGGTTTTTAATTCTAAACTTGTAGTTTTTATGAATACTGGTTTAAATCCTATGAACTATTAGGGATAAAGATGAAATGTGTTGAATTTTATGAAAAGTACATTTAAAAGTTATGGTAGTATAATTTGTAGGGCCCACACTGTCAGAATTTTAAAGAGCATAATTAGAAAAAACCATGACCTTCTGGAAACAAATTTCCATATTTTTGTCTGGAAACCAAAGGCATTTTTAAAAGAGAAGTGTAACATCAAGAATATTAACCTCTTTCTTTTTCTTTAAAGAGGTAGAAATTTTAAAAATTCAAAATCAGGTGTTTTTGTTTGTTGCTTTTGGCCAAGTAAAGGACAGGAAATTTAGAATCAAATCTCAAAACACACTTTTGGAAAGGATTTTCAGAAATTTGTTTAAAATTATTAGAAAAGAAAATATTACTGATCAACACAAAAAAAAGATTTAAGCAAATCCACTGCCATCTAGGATGAAATAAGTGGGAAGAAGGAGATTAAATGAGAGGATCAGGAAAAGTACAAAATCCAAATTTCTAAGCCTACTTTTTTTTATTAACATATAATGTATTATTTGCCCCAGGAGTACATGTCTGTGAATCATCAGGCTTACACATTTCACAGCAGTCACCATAGCACATACCCTTCCCAATGTCCATATGATTAGGATTTAATGAACGGTTCCACTCTTATCTTTCACTGTTCCCTATCCACTCTCTGTGACACCCAGACAGGTATATTCTAAAAAGACCTCACTTGTACATTCTACCACTTTTACCACTCTATGGAAAGAGTAGAAAAACACCACCCAGAAAAGAGTTTAAGAACAGTCCCCAGAGATATGCCAACTGGCTCCGACTCCTTCAAAATGAGTTCCCTGAATTTCAGGTAAATGTGAACAAACAAGGACAACTCCTTCCCAGGCCCTAGTCTTCATTTTTAAACTCACTGAACCACATAATGGGGTCAAGATATCTATCTGGTTTACACATAGAAGATATTTTTAAGGTCCAAAATAGAGATTTCTAAATAACTTGACATTGTCTCTTTAGCATGCCAAGACCCCCTAAAAATTCAGTAAACCTTACTAGCTGGGTACACATGAACTTGACACTGCTATCAACAACTGATGTTTGTGGATTCATAATTATAAACACTTGTTTATGTAAGGAAAGTCCAGGTATAAGCAGAGAAAGTTTAATTAAAGTTTGACATTACATGTTCTTATTCCAAATACTATAAAAAGATGAAACATTTTATTGGCATCTGTCAAAATCACTTAAATTGGAAACAAATCCAGTGCAAACTATCTTTAGTTTCACAAATACTTTGTATCAAAATACTCTTGCTAAATTGTTTATAATGTATGTATTTTATGGATTATTACATTGACAAAATTTCAACCCCAAATAATTATTTTCAATATCCATTCAGCATAACCCAAATGTACCCCTTATCATTCAGTACTTTCCAGCTGTATAAATGATGGTAAAAACGACTTTTAGTATTCTAACGATTTTAATATTTTTATACTTTATCAGTTGGCCAAAGTCAAATATAAGCAATACTGGGATTATCTTCCCTTTCATATTTTCTATTTTCTATTCCACTAATGCAGTCTATAGCATGAATAATTAAATTGAGGTTGATTACTGGGAAAGGCAAAAGTTCATATTTTCACCTCTATCTAGATCTATTCAGAATTATAGAAAGATTATGATGATACATTCTTAATGCAGGTAGAATAGGTATATTGAACATTCTAAATCTTATAGACCAGTAAGAAAAGACAAAGTGCGCAGAATGATGGCCTCCAAAAAGATAGGTCCACACCCTAATCCTTAGAATCTGTGAATATTACCTTACATGGCAAAAGATATGATTAAACCAATGATCTGAAGGAGTTTAGTGTATCCTAAATGCAATCAGAGGGAGTTTTCAGAGAGGGGGAGGCAATATGACCACAGAGGCAGAAAATGAAGTGATGTAACCACAAGCCAAAAAATGCTGGGAGCCTTTCCAGAAGCTGGAAGAGGCAAGAAACGGACGTTTCCCTTGAGCCTCCATAAGGAGCACAGCCTTGCCATCACCTTGATTTCAGACATCCAACCTCCAGAACTGTGAGAGAATAAATTTCTATTGTTTTAAGCCACCAACTTTATATGTAGTAATCTGTAACAGGAGCAACAAGAAACTAATACAGTATCATAAAGAATATCTGTTTTCAGTTAATTGGGGGAAATGATTCTGCTTTGGATGAACCCCAAAGAAAAAATATAGATACCATTGTATTATAAATATAAATTCTACAAGAAACCACCTCAAGTACCTTTAGAGGTGATTGTGCACAGAATACAGTTGGAAAAATACAATGTTAAAAGCATAGTTGCTGACAGTGAAATTTGGGACCCTTCCCACCAGTTTTTTTAAAGGAGATGAATTGGTTTTTGCAGTATAAAGGTCTGACTTTTTGCATTTGAGTCACATGCTCCTTTGGATGATCAAGATAAAATTACTAATCCACTGTATCCTAAATCAATAGATTATACAACTATAACAATTTTATTTGCAGGGAAAAATAACAAGATGAGAACTGGGGAAGTTCTTTCTGGTTCCTTGAACTCTGTCAGGAATTAACACGCTTCATTAAAATAGAGTTCTACTTTTAAAGAGTCAATATTTTCCTTAATTGCTCTGGAAGGAGGAGACTACATAAATATGCAAATTTTTTTGGTAAGACATAAGACTGCACAAGAAATCTCAGTTGCCCCAAGTGCCCTGATTGTCCCAAATGCTTAGCAGCCCCAGTATCTCAAGCTTCTGATGTTAACATAAATCTTACTTCTCAAAATGGTTTCTTATCAACAATTTCTTTCTGAGAAGGGATAATAGCAAGCATCTTCCTTTATGAAACACTTGTCATGAACATTAAACTCACAGAGTTTAATACATCCTAACTAATCTTCATTTGCTCTGAAGATTAAAGCTGAATTTTGCTTGACAGCTCAGAAAATGATTATCTATAAAACATATCATGGGACCTTTTCTTCATCAGAGAGTTCTAATTATCTATCCCATGGAGAAAAAATAGACATGATGTCAAAAACAACAATGAACTCATTTTCTATGAAGAGCAAAAGGAGGACTGACACTTGAAAGAATGGAAGATCTTGGCTCAGAGAAATCAAGCTCAAGCCAGGGTCGTTCTAAGGAAGAATGGCAGCGTGTGTCTAGCTGCCTTCCCACATCCCTCCTTCCCTCCCGTTTCCTGGCTTGCCTCTCTCCATTTCCCAAATATCTGATCTTTCCCTCTAGTTAAGCAATGTTCCTACGAGGCACTTTACCCAAGACATTCTCCTTATAAAAAGTTTTATTCTCAAAAATTTATCTCTTTTCTTCCCCCATCAAAGCTTCATGTTAGATGTTCAACAAAGACTTTCAATATTTTGATAAGTTATTCTCAAAGATGAAATGTTTACTTTTTCCAGGAAGATCGAACTTCCTACAAGGAATAATTTACCTCAACTTAGAAAGCCTTGTACTAAACCAAATTACCCTTGCTAAGCAGCCATGGAACCTACTGCCTGAGGCAATTTATTTCTAAGAAAAAACAGTCATTTGGATTCCCTTTTTTCACATAGGTTGGCCTCAAGTTTGGACATAGCCCTCTGCTTTCCAAAGAAAAAAATACAATCACTGCTTTGATGCTTTTTTTTAACCTTAGGCCATAGACCACCAAAAATACATCTACTTAAGTAAATATAGATTAATAAGAGGCAGGAGCTGTCTTTAATTTGTAATCATTTCTGATGGCAGGGGCTATCCCTCTGGTTTTAGAAACAAGATCCCATCACACCACTCCCATGTTTAAAATAAATCCTGCCTATAAGATAAGTGAAATTTAACATCTGTCAGGTCCTATAGCTGTACACTTCATATCCTTTGTGAAAGAAGGAGGGGAATAAAAATAAATGTGTAGATTGGCAATATTTACAAGGATGGCTTTAGAGAGGGATGGGCACTAGGAATGGAAAGGACATAGAAACCCTTATAGGAATGACTGTGGAAAGAAATTACTCTCTGACAAGTACAGGAAAGGACAGAGAGAGAAAAATGACAATCATGACAAAAAGGCAGCCTTCCTTAAAGTAAAGTAAGCTCCCTTCTCCCATGGAATCAGCAGTGGAGCCATGACATGGGGCCAGCTAAGCAGCCCTATTCTCTGCTCAGCCCCCCAAAAATTAAAACTACCCCCGATTCCAGCCCAAGCTCTGTGACAACCAGGAGAATACAGGTCTCCTGGACATAGCAGGATCCTCTGTCTGCCACTCAAATACAGGGTATGTTGAATGTGAAAGAAGGTCTGGAGAACATTCCTTAATGGACATGCCTTGTAGCCCTGTTAAAGACCCAAATCTTTCTAGGTCTAGGGCAGTCCAGTGCGTTCTAAGGCAGTCCACACCAGCAGAGAAATCAAGAAATAGTGCATGTGTAGGTGAAGAGGAAAAAAAAAGATTTCTGGTCCAGAAACGTCAGGACCAGAAAACAACACAAATATTTAATGTCTGATATATGTCCATATAACTGACAAGTCCTGAATTACTAGCCTGAGGTTCAAAATGAAATCACTGGGCTGGACGGTGTCAATTTCTCCACTCCCCACATGAACTCTCCAACCTGCAGCATTACCAGAGAGGGAAGGCAATAGCTTTGGAATATCGAAATTAATTTGCAAAATAGCTGGGAATAAAACTGAGAGGTCTTTTTGGCCAATTTGAAAGGGGTAAGTGAGGAAGAAGGATCCTAGGTTGCTAGCTTCAGCAATTGAGTAGATGGTGGTTTCACCAAACGAGAGAAAGAAAATGAGACTATAGGAGAAAAATTAATTCAGCAGAAAAGGGCAATGTCATTTTAGACATGTAGAGTTTGTGAGGCTTTGGACTATCCTAGTAACAATGCCAAGGAGGCAGCCATGGAGATGAGAAGAATGCTCGCTCAAAAGGACTGCAGTAAGGACCCCAATCTGGGGATTATGGTCAGAGAACAGAAACAAGGAGAGTGGCTGGGTGCTCCAATGCAGTGTAGAGAAGGGTGGGAGCAGAAGACACAACCTGGGGACACCAACTTAAGATGCAGTCAGAGGAAGAGGAGCCTATGGAAGTGTGATGGTTGATGTGAGGGGATGAGAGAGAGAGCACTGTTCCAGAAATAAGAGAGTAAAGAGCTTCAATAGTATATCAGTGTCAAATCAGCAGAGAGCTCCAGAAAGAAAGCATTGGGGGGGAAAGGGTACATTGGATTGGGAAACTAGGTCATTGTGGACTTACTAAGAGCAATGTCAGTACTCTGATGGGTGCTGGAAGCTTAACTGCAATGCACTGAAGAGGGAATAAGAAGTACCAAACCCTCAATTTATCCTGAAATTTAAAAAAAAAATCCACAGAGTTTCAAAAAACAAAATTATCTGCACTATTATACTCCACAAATTTTTGTCATCCAGAATTCATTCATTAATTCAAGAAAACATTTATTAAACCTCCACTATGTGTCAGAACCCATATGATGCACCAGAATACAAAGACGAGCCCTCTCTTTGAGGAGTCTACAGTTACAAAGAGATATACATCCATAACCCCCTCTCTCTACCTAACCAGACTGCTCACAATGACATGATCATATACCACGGTAATTATAGCAACAGAAACAAGAAGAAGGTACCTGAGCAGCATAATAATAGAGAACACATGGACAGAAATTATGTGAGCTGGAAATGGAGAAAGAGGTGGGGAATCTGACAGGATGGGGCAGAACAGGTTGACAGTGGGGCATCCGAGGCAGAAAGAATCTGAAAAGGGTTGGGTGTTGATCCAGATCTGTGAGAAGTTTAGCATATTGTGAAGGGATTTCATACCAGTCTAAGGATTGTGGGTAGGGCTTTGGAGTTTGTTGGGTTGTTTTGGTTGTATATTGGTTTTGGTATGCCAGAACTTTGGTTATTTTCAAGGCAGAATTACTAGAGGCAAAGAGAGAATGTATTTAGGAAGGGTTCTTGGGATCATACCTCTTACCAATTAAGATCAAACACAACATTTATTTGAAGTCTAATGTATTTCATGCAAATTTTGCATTCTACCCTTTATGTATTTTTTATACTAAGCAATGTCTTCAAATTAATATAAAATATTGGTTTTTCTCTAAAATGTTTAGGTAGGGGCGCCTGGGTGGCTCAGTGGGTTAAAGCCTCTGCCTTCGGCTCAGGTCATGATCTCAGGGTCCTGGGATCGGGCCCCACGTCGGGCTCTCTGCTCAGCAGGGAGCCTGCTTCCCTCTCTCTCTCTGCCTGCCTCTGCCTACTTGTGATCTTTCTCTGTCAAATAAATAAATAAAATCTTTAAAAAAAAATAAAATAAAATAAAATAAAATGTTTAGGTAGAGTTGATACTATAAAAAGATTTTCAAAGTTTACCCACACACATAAACCCCTCCCACACACCAAGGTTATATGCATAACCTTGAATGAGTCTCATTCATTAACTTGAAACATGACCTTTGGCTGTAGGAATCAAGAAGGAGTTTTAAAGAGGGAAGCGGAGAGATGTGACCTGTTTTTAGGAATGGAAGTTTGGATCCAAGATAGAAGTGAGGCACTATCAGAATCAAAATGGTAGAATTACACACTTTGCTTAAAAGAATATTACATCAGCTTAAGTTTAAATTTTTCGTATATTTATTCCTCCCTTCCAACTAATGTTTTGAACTCTTAAATCATACTGTTACAATGAGTATCCTATTGTAAACTACTTCTGATCTGTTTTTGACATAAAATTGGAAAAAATAAGTCAAAAGGGATTGACAAAAAATCAACATAACATTCTAGAATTAGTTTGACAAAAAATCAACATAACATTCTAGAATTAGTGGTGATGATTGCACAACTTTGTGAACGTACTAAAAACCACTATCTGTATACTTTTAAAAGGTCAATTTTATGATATGTGAATTATAAAATTACATGCCAAAAAAAATGTTTTAAAAAGAACATAGCAAAAGCACTACACATTGTCAAAGTACACTTCATAACTAACCAACTGATTTCACTGATAACCCACCTCTAGTATATAGGATAATTCTATTATTCAGCTATTCTAGATAAAAGGAGATTGTTGCTAAAAAAGGGAGTGGGGGGGGGAAATTGCATGGAGCTCAATGTGAGGCTTGAACTCAAGACCCTAAGATCAAGACCTGAGCTGAGATCAAGAGTCAGTCACTCAACCGACTGAGTCACCCAGGTGCCCCAAGATTGTTGTACTTTTAAAGGCTTATCTTATATGCCATAATCTTTTCTGAAATATATCTTTCAAATTGAGCTACTTAATGATACACATTGTTGAATGAGGTATACAGCATCTAATGCATGACTGCAAAACTTAAGAGAAGATGGGTAATTTAAAACAAATATAAAGTATCTGCAGAGACTTCCCAAGACAGAAAGGCCAAACTTTCATATAACAGAAGTTTGTTAAAGCAAAATAACTGCAAAGAAAGAGGCAACAAAACCACATGGAAAATTTATTTTCTATTAATGAGGTGTAACTGCACCATATGTGCACCAACTGTTCACAAACCTAATAAAAAGCCATGGATGAACAAAGTTCCAGACAAAAAGACTTGAAATATGAAAAGCCAATTCTTTTTTTTTATCATAGTTCATTATTTTAGCTTGAAGTCTTTGGAACTTTAAAAATAATACATGTGTTTTCATCTTCAAGGAGAAACTTCCTTTCTATTTTCTTTATTGAGACATAAACTTATCAAGTGCTATTCCATTTGTAAGTCTTTGAAGTGACATTATCAAGTACCTTTATAATAAGAAATTGGTATTTCTGATATTAATCCTCATATTTTTATTTTGGCAAGAAGTATTATCTTCCTTTTGCAGGTGGAAACTGAGGTGGCACAGCCACTTTTTAGATTCTTTTTTTTTTCCTAAGATTTTATTTATTTGACAGAAAGAGAGACAGCGAGAGAGGGAACACAAGCAGGGGGAGTGGGAGAGGGAGAAGCAGGCTTCCCGCTGAGCAGGGAGCCCAATGTGGGGCTCGATCCCAGGACCCTGGGATCATGACCTGAGCCAAAGGCAGACGCTCAATGACTGAGCCACCCAGGCGCCCCTACTTCTTAGATCCTGGATACCTCTACTTTCTATGTATTTTTCTCCTTTAAAGCCTAATAAGTGGGGTGCGTGGGTGGCTCAGTCAGTTAAGCACCTGACTTTACCTCAGGTCATGATCTCTCCATATGCCCTCTCCACCACCACTCCCCTCTTGTGCTCTCTCTCTCTCTCAAATAAACAAATAAAATCTTTTAAAAAATAAAGGCTAATAAGTGGAAGATTCCAACTCAAATGTACTTCTTTCTGAGAAGAAAAAACCAGCTTGAAGTCTGACTGCATATGGGACAGTTCGATTTTAACCTAAAAATTTTGAGTTCACCAAATGGTAGTGGCACAACTAGACATAACTTTCACAAAAATAACAGAAATGGATCACAGGCTTAAATATAAAACTTAAAGTTATAAAACTTTAAAGCATAAGATAAATGATGAATAAGTTCTGGGATGCAATGTACAGCATGGTGACTAAACAACAATACCATATAACTTGACATTTGCTAAGAGAGCAGATCTTAAATGTCATCGCTACCAAAAAAAGGTAATTATGTGAGCTAAGAGAGGTGTTAACCAACCTTATCATGGTAATCATTTCACAATATATGCATGTATCAAATCTTTACGCTGTATAACTTAAACTTACACAATGTTATATGACAATTATATCTCAATAAAGCTGAAAAAAATTTAAAGCATAAGAAATATTTATGCCATACACAAAGAATTAGTGCAAAATGGACCATAAACCTAAACATAAAGTTAAAACTATAAAACTCTTAAAAGAAAACATTGGGGTAAATTTGTGACCTTGGGTCAGGCAATGGATTCTTAGATATAACACCAAAAGCACCTAGAAGACAAAAAAGATAAATTGTACTTCAGTGAAATTAAAAATCTTTGTATTGCAAATGATGCCATCAAGAAAGTGAAAAGACAATCCGAAGAATGGCAGAAAATATTGGTAAATCATCTGTCTGATAAGAGATTTTTCTCCAGAATATATAAAGAACTCTTACAAGTCAATAATAAAAAGACAAATAACTAAGTTTAAAAATGGGCAAAGGTAGGGCGCCTGGGTGGCTCAGTTGGTTAAGCATCCAACTCTTGATTTCTGCTCAGGTCATGATCTCAGGATCATGAGATCTCTCCCTCTCCTTTTGCCTCTCACCTGTCCCACATTCTCTTCCTTCCTTTAAAAAAAAGGCGGGGGGGGGGGGGCGCAAAGGATCCAAATAGATATTTCTCTGAAAAAGATATACCATATTCTCTTCATGTGCACATTACATGCATGCGCGTGAACACACACACACACAGACACAGACACACAGACACAGACACAGACACACACACAGACACACACAGACACACACGAGCACATATACCCATTAGGGAAATGTGAATTAAAATCACAATGAGATATCACCACACACTTATCAGATTAGCTAAAGTAAAAACAAAAAAACGGAGATAATATCAATTCTGATGGGAACTCAGAGAATGAAGAGAAACTGGATCTCTCATAGTTTGCTTATGGAAATATAAAATGCTACAGCCACTCTGGAAAAGAGTATGGCAGTTTCTTATAAAATTAAGCATGCGGGGCACCTGGGTGGCTCAGTGGGTTAAAGCCTCTGCCTTCGGCCCAGGTCATGATCTCAGGGTCCTGGGATCGAGCCCCGCATCGGGCTCTCTGCTCAGCAGGGAGCCTGCTTCGCCCCCCCCCTCTGCTGCCTTTCTGCCTACTTGTGATCTCTCTCTGTCAAATAAATAAATAAAATCTTTATAAAAAAAAAAACTAAACATGCATCTCTCATAAGACTGAGCAATTGCACTGTTGGGTATTTATCCCATAGAAAAGAAAACTTACATCCATAAAAACCTGTATGCAAACGTTCAAAGCAACTTTAAGGGTATTAGCCAAAACTGACAACAATCAATGTCCTTCCAGTGGGTGAATGGTTAAACCAACTGTAGTGCATCCATATGGTGGAATACTACTCAACATTAAAAAGGAATGAGCTTGACTTATTTCACTCAACATAATCTCTTCCAGTCCAGTCCATGTTAAAATAAAAGTTGGGTATTCGTCCTTTCTGATGGAGGTATAATATTCCATTGAATATGGTCTCACTTACGTGTGGAGCGTAAGGAAAAACATGGAGGACATTGTGAGAGGGAGGGGAGGGATGAATTTGGAGGAAATCGGAGGGGTGAAGAACCATGAGAGACTGTGAACTCAGAACAAGGGACTGAGAGTTTTGGAGGGGAGGGGGTGGGGGGATGGGCGAGCCTGGTGGCGGGTATTGAGGAGGGCATGTATTGCATGGAGCACTGGGTGTGGTACATAAACAATGAATCTTGTAACACTGAAAAAATAAAATAAAAGTATCTGGGAAAAAAAAAAAGGAATGAGCTACTGATAAACACAACAACTTGGATGGATCTCAAGGGAATTAGGCTGAGTGAAAAGAGCCAATCTGAAAACGCTTACACATGCAATTACCTTAATAAAAAATTCAATTAATAAAAAAAAAATCATGCACATCAGAGTTATACATTTTCATAAATATCTCTGCAAAATATCTTAGAGCCTAGAGGATTAGCTGTTGTTTGTCCTTCTCCTGTGGTAAAAGACTTAGACTTAAAGAGTGGTTCCTAGGCCTGGAATGTTTGCCTAAAAAAAGGAAACATACTGCATGATTCCATTTATATAATATTCTTGAAATGGCAAAGATGGAGAATAGATTAGTGGTTGCCAGGAGTTAGGGAGGCAGGGCAGGAGAGAGGTGGTTAGGGCTAAAAAGAGTAACACAAAGGAGTCTTATATTGAGTAAACTGCTCTGTATCTTGACTGTGATGTGGTCACATGAATCTACACATGTGATAAAGCTGCACAGAACCACACACACATACACACACACACACACACACACACACACTCACATTGGGTGCATGTGAAACCAGTGAAATCTAAATAAGCACTGTGGATTCTGGTCGTGACATTGCACTATAGTTATGCAAGATGCTACTACTGGGGAAAAATGGGTGTAGGATATCTCTGTATTATTTCTTACAACTGCATATGAATCTATAATTATCTCAAAATTTAAAAAAATTTAATCCAGCTTAAAGACCCAAATAGACAAAGGATGAAAAATAGATAAGAGTTTCTATAATAGGGGCTCCTGGGTGGCTCAGGTCATGATCTCAGGGTCCTGGGATCGAACCCCACATTAGGCTCTCTGCTCAGCAGGGACCCTGCTTTCCCCTCTCTCTCTACCTCCTCTGCCTGCTTATGATCTCTCTCTGTCTGTCAAATAAATAAAATAAAAAATCTTAAAAAAAAAAAAAAAAAGAGTTTCTATAACAGCAGGTTTGAGTACCCAAAAGGCTATCTTCAGATATGTGACAAATGTTGATACATATTTGTTGTTACATGATTATAGTAATATTTCACTGAGTCCGACCCTCAGAATTTTAGAGGTGAGGACCAGTACAGCTATCTGCAACCATAAAGCAGAAAGTGTCACAAAGCGTTTATCAGTGGGGGCTAGAGATGAGACTCTGTTGAGATCAGATCCCAAATCCTAAGACCTCATAACTAAAAAAAGGAAAATGGTAATGTTAGACTCAATAATTACAAACAAAATTTTAAACTTTTTAACTGGAAAGTCAAAATGCTTCATAGATTAAAAACTGAGGATAAAATATTCTACATTAAGAGTATTGGTCAAATGGAAACACATTTATGGAATATTTAAGATGATTACATATCCGTAAGAAAAACATCATAATTGGTTTTGTTTCTATGGGGACACTGGCCTAAGTCACAGGAGCATATTGAACACCTTGGCAGAGACTGTTGGTTAGCCATCAAAATCTGATCTTCCCCTCTTCCCCGTAGGGACCACCCAGGGTGGAGACTATGTCTCCCAGCCTCCACTCCAGCCAGGTATGGCCATGTGACTAAGTTTTGGAATGAAAGTGTAAGTACCACATGATAGTATCTTGGTATCCTCCTTACAAGACTACTCTGATCTCTAAGGATTTTTTGTTTTTTCTTTCTCCTAGCTCAAGATTCTAGGCTCTGATCATATCTACATCCTCTAGGGTGGTAGGAAAGGAAATAAAATACAGGAAAAAGAATGGCACAGCTGGGAAAAAAATTAAACCCACCCAAATCTCACTACCAACAACAATATCAGCTACTATTTTACTGAGTGCCTAATATGGGCCTCATATTGTGCTAAATTATCTATTTTTATCTTCATAACCACCCTGTAAGGTAAGTATTATTCTCTGTTTTAAAGATGAAGTAGCTGAGGCTCAAAGAGGATAAAAGCCTAGAATCTGAGGTGACATAACACTTAATTTCCCTTTTCACCCACAGATTTTCTCCACGTCCTCGACTCTGTATCTCAATAGATCTCAGAAGGTCTCTAAGCTGAGATACCCTTAAAAGTCTATTTGTGTTTTTATCCGCTCTCTGTCACTGTGAGTCTCCAAATAAATTCCACTTATATGGAAAGAAAACCTGCTTTAAATTCTACCCGCAGAACTTGGAAAATGACATGTAATCAAGTAGTTCACTCAGGTCACCCGGGTGGAGTGGCAAAGGGAGGATTCGAAACCAGGTTTTTCTGGCTCCAAAGCCTGTACTATGATCTATTCCCTATACCACAACTGCTGCTAATCTAGAACTTAATTTTAGACATTTAAAAGTCTAACTTCTATCAATGGCTCAAACTTAAAAATTTTTTTTTTAATTTCATTTCAATAATTTGTGAGGTATGGAATAGGATTAGGAATAAAAATATTTTTTAAGAATTATTACCCAATATTTGCAGAGATTCCCTTACAAGTATTGCTTTTTATAGTGGAAGCCAAAAACTACTCTGGAAAAAATGGAATGAAGAGGAATCTAAATATTTTTAGCTCTGAGTTATATGCCTTTTGAGTCTGAAAGAGCCAGACAAATATTTAAGCAGAGAAAAAAAAAAAAAAACACATATACTTTCAGCTAAATGGTGAGTTAGAAGTAGGCCACATCTCATTTTTCTGTCCCAAAGTGCTTAATTTAGAATCAGATTTTAAAAACAATCCTCCACAGGCCAGGTTTGGCCCTTCCAGTTGGCTCCTGGACATCAAACTCTTGCGACAATCTGGAACAACTGAAAATAGCTTTGGGCATTCAAACTATCATCCAGTAAGGAAGGTCAGATTTGACTTAATGTATTTTGAGACTTAAAAAAAAAGGTTTTTATACAAGACTTTTAAAAGAGAACAGGAAAAATAAGGGGAAGAATGAAAATTAAGCAGCTAACCCAACCTAAAGACCCATCACAAATGAAGACAGAGCTGCTCACACTTCTTTTTACTACTGTCTTCCATCGGAAGGCAGTTCAGTTCAGAGATGTGCACTGCTTCACCTCTAACTACAAAGCCATTTCTTGCATTTTCTACTTATTTTTGTTCAAGAACCTTCACTATTTATCCATTTTCTACAGAATAAAGTCCCAATTTCTTTGCCTGATGTTCAAAGCCCTTTCCAATTTGAATTCAACCTACCTCTCCAGCTTTATTTTCCATTATCTTCCTTCGTGAGTCCTATGGAGAGCCAAACAGATGCCCTCACTGGTGAAAAGGCTGGCACATTCTGGTCTAGCTGCCTTTGGTAATGCCACCCAAGTCCCACCTAACCTTCTCCACCTGGCTAAATCCTTTCTGTCCGCAGGGACCACCTCAAGGCCCAGCTCCTGCATGAGTGATCCCTAACTACCTCAGGAGGCAAAAAAAAGTCTCTCTCCTCTGAAATCCTTATACCAGTTATGTAATATTCTAAGCCACTCGTTTGGGACTCATCACAACCTGTCTCATATTAATATTTATTTATCTTAATTCTATGTCTTACCTTCTCGAATAGACCTGAAGTTCCCTGAGGGAAAGAGCTTCAATCTTCTTTACCCCTATATTTTACATAACATCTAACCAGGAACAAATTAATGTTACATGACCTTCAGCTAATAGGATTTTAAAGCACTCGTGCAAGGATGCTAAGCAAATTGGCTATTTATAAGCCAAAGGGAGGAATATGTATCACCAGAAAACTTCAATATTTCATGGTTTCCATATTTTGTAAAACAATAGTTTCTTTAATCTCTTTAATCAAAATAAAACTACAGACGTCCTGATGTGTTAGCAAGCCAGGAAAGTGTAACTACCGAAGACAAAGTTATTTGCACCCGCTGAAAAAAGCACCAATAAGTTTAATCGCAGCAAGTAGGTTTCTCTGCTTGACTCCACATAAAATACGACTGTGCTGCTCCCTGCAGTCAATGGAAGAAAAGGATTATAAGAAAGCCTATTCAAAGACTAATCAATGTTTGGGCAGGAAATACTTTTCCTGCCGTTTTAAAAATACTAATCAATTTTCCTCTCAATGCTGTCATTATACACTAAGAATATACAATTGAGTTGTACCTGCAATCACGATTTCATATTTGGAAATAGAGTTCTGCATTCATTTTCCTTATTCTAGAATTAAAGAAAATGATGTGTCTCTAAAACCATGTTACTCTATAATCTGATCTCTGATTTTCTGAAAATAATCTCTATATAGATAACAATCACATTTGAGTCCTATGAGGATACAGCTGAGTTCCAGGATAGGTCTTAGGAAGCAACCTCCCAAGTTCCCTTTTAAGAGATGAACTACCAGGAGAAGAAACATACTATTAAAGGAAGTTGTGGACTCTGGGAATTCCAGGCTGACTCACAATATGTGGATCCAAATTCACAATTCCAGATTGCCGAGTTCCATTTCTGCCCAAGTCAATGCTGGGACGATTCCAGGTTCACATAGCTGGTAAGGAAACACTCCAGAACACTCAGGTAGATCTTATGGAACCCAGGGCAAACAAGGACTCAACATAAATTCTCAAGCTGACTAGACACACATCTCTCCCCCAGGAGAAATCCAGAAATACTTCAATTTCACTGTGTTCTTAAGATCATGCTTTGCAAATATTTCATGATGTTTTCCAAAGGCACTGATTGCCAAAGGAAACATTTTAAAGGTGACATTAGCAAATGAAGTTGGGAAAAACTACTTACAACATATTTGTACCAAAGATCACTGGTTAGATTAAATGTTTTGGAAAAGTACTCTTAAAAAGAAATCAATTTTTAAAAAAGGAAATCAATTTACCATCACTTAAGCCAGCATTTGCCAAACTTATCTGAAATCCTTGTAACACTTCCATTGGGGTATCCCATTTCACCCCATGATTTTAATGCACTGTATGTCTCATCTCTATTACTAAAGAAATTCAAATAGGAAGGACGCATATACTCAAAGTATATTTTTGGTGTCACTTAGGGAGAGGCCCCCCAGAGGGCCTCTCAAAGTGGCATTCACTACTTTGGCAAATTTACCGTAGTATAAGGTCTGGCCCTGAGCTGTGCAAGTTCAAAACTGAGTTTGTCCGCGTATCAAAGAGATTCTACCTTTCTCTGGTGGCTTCACAGTAACCACAGTCATAAACACAGCACCAGAATGTCAATTTATTAAACTACCGTTAACAATAAGTAGCCATAGAAACCCCTATATTCTAACCTGCAGAACCCACTCATTCTCTCCCTCTGGTAGATCCAGTTGGGAAGTCAAATTGTATTCAGGTGAGCACACAATCAGGAGGGAAATGATTAGATCACTTTGCATTTTTAATGGTATTGGACTAAGAAAGCCTGACGTGTCCATCTCATAATATCTTCTTTAACAATAAGCCATAACAGCACTGGGCAAAAGATTGGTCTGAGGGTGAGAAGCTTGTATTCCTCCTTAAATCTCTAAAAGCCCTAAAACTACGAAGATGAGCAGTTGCCGTCTTTTCAATCTTATCTAAAGTGTGGGGGGAAATGTATTAGAGAGAGAGCCAGCTTTTTATGATCTATGTCATATAACCTAAGTAAAAACAGTGAGTTTGCTAAGCAAACTCAGCTCAAAATAGGTCCCCCAAAACCAATGTCCCTTCTAACCTCTAAGTCCCTCCAATATAGAAAACCTGGAGTTTCTTTTGTATCAGAATCTTCAATATCCACTGGCAGCTCTTGCCCTAACTCCATCTCTATACTGAAGATGTCTTCATCAAAGATTAAAATTACGTCCATTGTCGATTAGGTCATTTGGTCCCTCCCCCAAAATAGTAATTTAGTCACTTCCCATGTTTACTTATAGAAAATAAGTTGTTTAAAATGTCTGCTTAAAGACTGAAATGACTTCAACTAGACATGTTAATTTAGTCCACACAGCACTTATTTTTTTTAATTGGAAACTGTCACAGACAAAAAAATCCAGATTTCCAGCTCCTAAAAAACCTAGAGGGGTTAGCCACTCTGGACAAGGATATGGCTGAATATAACGTGGCAATCACAGGCTGAAGCAGAACATAGGCCATGCTTCCCCTGATGCCCACCCTCCCATCTACCACTCCCTGTTGTCTTATAATCATTCTTGGTGGGTATTTCCATTTGCCAGCCCCTGCTTGATCCACCATGGGTTGACTTTACAATGTAATTCACAGAGAACAATCTTACTGCACAATGTTTTCAAATTCTTAAGGATGAGTTCATTGTATCACCCAGGTTTTCTTTATATTATTTGATATTACCCTATAACTATAAAAGGAAGGTAGGAAGGCAGCCCACCACCCTAGAAGTTTAAAGTAAAAGAAACCTTTGTTAGATCCCTTAACCTATAAGCCAAAGTCAATCAGAAGGGACCCACCAGGTAAGACCTCAACCCAACTTTTCACGACTCATTTCTAGTTTTCATTCTTCCACACCTACCCCATGAACCTAAACCATGAAGCCTTCTACAAACATCTCCCTACCCTACCCCAAGAACTGGCTACATTTGCAGGGCCCATTACAAAATAAAAATGTAGTGCCCCTTTTCCAAAAATTATTAAGAATTTCAACATGATGATAACAGAGCATTAAACCAAGTACAGGGCCCTTCTAAATGTGGGAACCTGAGCAACCACACAGGCCACAAGCCTGTGAGGCTAGCCCTATCTATCCCCTTTCTTTTAACCTTGCTCTCCAATCCTCCAATCTGTTTTTCTCACTGCTAAGGGTCTTGCCCTAGGTTTGGCAGTCTGAATCTGATCTCATTTGCTTCTGACTTTGTTTTCCCTTCCTGCAATAAGGACAAGTAATCCTTTCCCTGGACAGACACGAACCTTCTTGACAAGATGTATAACAAAGCATTTACATGTACATGGGCTTCACCCCAGCGTTACTGAATGAAGAAAAATCACAAAAAAAAGTGTGTGCAAATATTTAAGGCCTAAAATGGAATGTCATTTTGTTAGACTTCCTTCTTTACATGCACTATTTACCTCGACAGTAATGGGCTTGAAGTCAAGGAAATTTACTTGTTTCTCTTTTATAAACTCATGTTTCCGTTCTCATTTGTCACCCATATAATTTATAAACTTAAAAGAGCATCATTTTTATTTATCTTTTTTTTTAAGTATTTTTTATTCCTCCCTCCTTTCAGACCCATATAGTCTTAAGGTTTTCCAAAGCATAGTACATATATACAAGAAGGCTTTAGATGGCACAACAATACTTTTTTATATTAGTTTTTTATATTATATTTTTTATATTAGATACTTTTATTATATTAAAGCAAACTGGAAACAATACAATGAAACAAATATATAATAAACAATATGTAATATATAATAAAAATATATATTAGACCAATATAATGAAGAATATAATGATATCAACCTGTGAGTTCATGGTTATTACATTTTTAAAATGTAATTAATTAATATGAAGTATGTCATTTAATGAAAAATATTAAGGAAATAACAGTAGGGGTGGCACTCAGGGAAAAAATATCGAGGTGGAATTCAAATAATTTAATGCAGAAAAGATGCTTTAGATTACAGGGTAAGAGAACTCTGATTCTTAAAATGAAATAAGCTTTTGTGTCTTTTTCTTCCACTGGAGTTAATGTCTCTTTAAGAGAGGTGGAATACCAGCTTGCATTTAGAGAACATTATTTAGGGCTTCCATAATCCTTATCAAATGAGACTGATAAAAATCCACTGAGGTCAAAAGGATACCAACCAATCTAAGGAACCGAAAAATGCTTGGAATGTACATGGTAATAACCAAGACTGCTTAGTTGACTAAAGGGAGTCCATTCAGAAAGCAAAGAAGGTGTCCAACCTCCACTCAGCTAATTGACTATTCCTGTACAAAGCAGTTGCTCTATGGACCAAGACGAGGGAGAAGAATGGAATGTTAACAATGACAGAGTTCCAACGCTGGCCCTGCCATGGGCGAATCATGTGACCTTAAGTTCTATGGATGGCTATTTGTCTGCCCCAAAATTTTTATGTTAAAGCCCAAATCTCCAATTTGATGGTATTTGGAGGTGAAGCCTTTGGGAAGTAATTAGTTTTAGATGAAATCATGAGAGTAGAGCCTCTATGATGAGATTAGTGCTCTTACAGGACAAGAAGGAGACAAAGCTTTCTCTCTCTCTCCCTCTCTCTCTCCACCATATGAAGGCAATCATTTGCAAACCAGGAAGAAAGCCCTCCCTCCCCAGATACCAAATCTGTTGGCACCTTGATCTTAGGCCCTAATTTCTAGAACTGTGAAAAATATTTGTTGTTTAAGCCACCCAGTCTATGATCTTATTGCAGCAGCCCAATCTGACTAAAACATTAAACAATTCATTTAGCTTCTCTGCATCTGTGCATCACAAATACCAAAATTTTAGAGTTGAAAAAAACCCACTTGAGCCCCCATATTTTATAAATTATGAAAATCAGGTTAAATGATTTGCTCAAAGGCACACATCTTCTTGCTAGAGAGCTACAAGAACAGAACTACAGCAGAAGGCTCCTGAGTCCCCTGGCCAGCATTCCATGCCTCTCTTAGGCACTCTGCTCTTGCTGGAGTGTCCCTCCATTCCCCTCTTTGTCTATCAGAACTCCATTATATCTCAAGACTCACTTCAATGACATCTCCGGAAAGCATTGCCTGGCCTGAGTTCCCACCTTGCAAGGCAGAGTTCAGATTGTTCTCCATCCCCATAATCCACAGCAGTGTATCCATTCAGAGTAAAACATGTCACCACATTGTACTCTGGTTAGCTAACTTTGCATCCCTTTTCTCCATACACTGAATTCTTTGAATAAAATGAAGTTTTATTCATCTTTATACTTCAAATATTCAAAAAAACCTTGCTGCACAAAAGGTATACAATAAGTAAATATAGATGTACATCTGATTTATAATGAAAACACTATATTCCAAACTGCAATCGGTGTAAGAACTAGTTATAGAAAGATATAAAACTATCATTAACTACATAAATATTACTTTGGAACAATCCATGGTATCTGCCCCAGCACATTTCCAAGCTAGAAATCACCAGAAGTTGAAGAGAGACTGCCAGCACTCGCCTGAAACATGTCAGGCATTGTGCTAGGTTCTATGGATTTAATCTTCACAACAACCTGCAAGTAAGTACTATTATATCCATTTTGCTGATAAGAAAACCAAACTTCAGAGAGCTTAAGCTTCATTAAGATAACATAGATAGGAAATAAGAGGGAGCTGGGATTCAAATCTAGATTTCTTATGCCTCTGTTCATTGCTTTGCACAGATCCTGAGCTTCTCACAAATAGCCTGTCTGGCCCTAGAAGGTAGCCTAGGGGGAAAAACACAAAATACTAAATCAGTCCCATGAACAAGCAATGCAGGGGAGCCTAGCCACCTCTTTGTTACCCGTCTTTGTGTAGCTGAGGTCACGTTAGCTGGCTGAGATGAACTTCAAATAGTATTCGAAACTTTGTCTTAGTTATATAATTCTGAACAGGTTAAGCTTAATTCCACTCAAATTACAGAATGATATTAGTTATATAATTCTGAACAGTTTAAGCTTAATTCCACTCAAATTACAGAATGATACTAGGCATCACAAAGGATTGCTGACAAAAAGAAAATATGTATGAGCAAAGCTTCTACTGCCATCAACTCATATTCCTAATGCCCCCTTACCCCTAACTCATCACTGATTTTTATTAAAAAGTTAATTCAGACCACACATAGGCTGATTTTTAATCATGTACCCAGTAATGAAAAACCCGGGTTCTCCCTGGCAACATATGAAACATGTTTAAACAAGTGCATTTCCAATGTGTCCACTATTAAACACTCTTGAGTGCTGTCCAAGGTAGGTAGAGGCTATAGCTGGTACAATTCAACTGAATTCCATCCCCAACACCCAACATAGTTCCTGGCATAGAACAGGAATTTGGAAAATGTTTTGTTGATTTATAATCTGCGATAAAGTGGGCAATTAGAAGGTTTCTTTAAATAGTTCTTAAATACTCTTAAATCTACTACTGCTGTAATCTTACGCACACTTACAAGTAGCAGACTTAAGGATATTTTTAAACTATTTAGTTTTGAAACTTCATGAGAAATTGTAATATCCAGATTCACCAGGGGAAAAAAAAGCTTTGAGTACAATTTTTAGGTCTTAATTTTCCCCACTGCAGAATGCGCAATTATAGACTGAGGACAGAATCTAACCTATCAATCTTACGTAATCTTGAGACCAAAAAATTCAGCAATAAACGAAAATTTATTTTTGGAGCAACAAAGTATAATTATGATTGACTTGTTTCTCTTCCATGTGAATCCAAACCTCTCTAATCCATTTAGAAAACTCAATATTAAACTTTTAAGGTAGGGTGGGAATTATATAAAGTACTCTCATTCCCAGGAAAAAGTTTAGAAGTGATTTGCCTTCGTGGCTTTACCCTACCTTAAACTAATTCCTCCAAAGGAAAATTTATATGCTTTTTCTTTCTAATCTAGTACTAGATTACAGTGTAAAGCTCAGGGACAATCTTTTCTTAGGAAGGTTATTGGGAGATTAAATGAGTTAATCCATGTAAAGCATAAAGACCACAGCTGGCTCAGAGTTGACATTCAATAAATAGCAGCTATGACCAAAAAGGTAATGAGGAGGAGAATGATAATGATGACAAAAGAAAACCAAACATTTTGTTTTTAAAGTAAGCTAAAAACCACTGTACTCAAAGAAATGCCTAACATAGAGCAAGGTCAGTTCATAAAGCCAAGATTCATCATGCCAGGCTTTTGAAATTCTTTCTTGTCTCAGCTACCCTAAGAATGTCAGTCCTGTTAATGTGACAGGCCAATGCACTTGAGTTTCCCAGGGCTGAGAAGCAGCTGCCAGCCTACACCTTTGCAGGCTGGGTGCAGCACGTGTGAAGGACAACCTCATGTGTTGAGGAACAGGCCAGGAAAGGTACGCCAGTGGGACTTCAGATTTTTGCCTTCTTTAATGAACTGGAAAGTATCTGTGGATTCATCTTGCACCTCCCACCCCCTGAGAAACCAAAGATGCTGTTCCCTTACTAACCCGACCTCCCAAGACCCTCTTAATGCTCAACCATAGCTCTGCCAGCTGAGAAGTACAGCTGACAGGCTACAAATGAAACCCTGTGCCAGCCTGTCTACCTGCAGGATGTGAACAGAGTTAGTGAGGCAAGAAGGGAACAGAAGGCCCCCAGTAAGGGAAAATCAGCCACTTTTTTAAAAGGTGGATGGGAAAACAGTAAACTCTATCTGATGTACTTCGAGATAAGGAAGCAGAAGAGCCTCCCTCTCTGGTAGTTGAGTGAGTTGTCTGGCAGCCTCCTCAACCTCAATTTTGCTTTATATTAATTAGAGGAGTGTGATAGGAAGGAGAGTCCATGACAAATCAGAGATGGGACATAGCCTGGAAAAGCTGCTTCTAACAGCTAGTTGGGGACTGAAAAGTGGGGTAGGCAAATGCCAGTTGTGCTCCCCTCTTTCATTCCATTCACCTGTTCATATATCACACATTCATCAACCACTTACTGATGCCAGACCACAGGCGCTGTTAGGATAAAGAGATAAAGGGTTGGGTCCCTACCTTCCAGGAGATGCGTGGGGTTTTAATCAACAAAAACAAGGAGGGAGGGCATTCCAGGTCAAAGAAACCCACCTACCCGGTAGGGGAAACGACATGTACAGAGGTAGGCAGCAAGTACAGAGCATGTTCTGGAGAGGAGGCCAGAGTCTTCTACCACTTGCTCTTCCTCGGGCCAGTAAATGACAACATGTATCATGTTCTCACTGTGTGACTTCCCTGCCCCGGAATTACTCCTAACAACTGGTCTTTTTTTTTTTTTTTAATTAACATATAATTATTTGCCCCAGGGTACATGTCTGTGAATTATCAGGCTTACACATTTCACAGCACTTACCATAGCACAGACCCTCCCCAATGTCCATAACCCAGCCACCCTATCCTTTCCTCCCAACCCCTGCAACCCTCAGTTTGTTTCATGAGTTTAAGAGTCTCTTATGGTTTAACAACTGGTCTTCTTAACTAAGCTAAGAATGACAATCCTATTGGAGGTACACAGATGCAGACACAAACGTTTCCATTCAGAGCAGGGTTTTTTGTGTTTTTTAAATTATGTATTTCTCAGGGTATCTGGGTATTTTGGTAATCTATTATAAATAAAAGGTGTTTGGGGTGTTGTGCTTTGGTTTAATTTTTAGTGGTTCTACCTGTCTATGTTGAAAGGTTCTCCTTCCTTGAGGTCAGGGCAGTTTATGGAATCTAAGGGAAGAATACAGGAAACTCAAGAGCTGTGGTTGGGCAGAACACCTAAGTGGCCCACGACCACGTGTCCCACTCCTTATCAAAAACTGCAATCCCTGCCCGCCCCAGCAACACTGGCTAACCCCTTTCTATACTTTTTTTTCTCCCTAGTACCCATCACTATTTAACCTACTGTGCTTTTTTTGTTTTTTACCTGTTTATCTATTAATTGTCTATCTCCCCCCTCTAGAACATAAAGGGTTTCTCTTGTTTTGTCACTACTGCATCCCCGGCATCCATAAAAATGCCTGGCATAGAGCAAGCATTCAATGAGTACTTGCTGAATGCATGGTGAATATACAAATTCTATGGGATAGTCCCAATTCTAAATACTTTGTTGCACTATCCCCATAAATATCTCCCTTACTACATCATGTGTCATGATTTCGGGTTTAGCAAATATGATCAAGCAAGGCATGGAATACATACATGTGTAGCTAAAGTAGCTGAAATCTGCCAATCATAGTTAAAACTACTTAATAGTTGCCATTTCTAAAGATGGGTAAGCGCCATACTTAGTAGCATCAAGAAGCACTAACCCACTAACCCACATGGTTTCTACATATATTAATCTACACTAATGACATTAAGTCATCAGTCAATTGGATGGAGTGCAGAGGCCTGTGTGAATACAGTCTAATACCTATCCCTTGGTCAAGCACTGTGATTTGGCCATATACTTTTACACTTTCTGTCTTACCCCTCCAAGTGTCTTCTTTAAAAGAAGTCTTTCTGGATATTAGAGTATGCGCACACTTCTCCCAGTTCTGCCAGTCCTACCCCTGGAATTTAAAATACATGCATATACACACATGAGCACACACCTAATAGCAAAACACTTTCCCAGTAGGCATTTTATACATCAAGGCATGCATATCCCTACAAGGGGGAAAGAGGAAAGAACAAAAATGACTATTATTTGTCTATCTAAAGAAACCTCTTTAAAGATTAAGATTTTTTTTTAATCAGCCAGTAAAAACGTATCTCAGAGGATAAGAAGATTTCTGCTGCAAGCTAGCCCTGCAAAATTCCATTACCTCCCCCAACAACCTCAGCAACATTAGTCTCTGGTCAAAGGACCAGAGGAGGAGGGAGGGGGACTATCCTCCTTCTAAATGGGGAGGGAAAGCAGCCAAGCTAAAAGAGTTTGAGAAAGAACAATGGCCTCCCAGTGAGAAAGCGTGTTAAGTAGGTTGGTATTGGAACCGCATTTTGTTGCACACAAATCCATCATTGTTCCTTTATATTTTCTTTTCCTTTTCTTTCTCACTTCTTTTCTTTCTTCTGCCCTATTCACTGTTACTGTCACCTCGTGTGAGAGTTTTTTTAAACCATGATATATTTGTTCAATTATCTGTAGACCTAGAGCCTCTTCATCAAATTAGCGGATCTCTATTTATAGCTGATAATTCTGTACAGGGGATCTAATAAAAATTCCTGAGGGTGATAAAACTAAGTCAAATTTTGCATTGCTGTTTTTGACCCAAGGATTGTTGCCATTATCCAATAAATTGGCTTCAATGAGTGTTGTAAATACGTATTTTCTTTTAAAGATAGTACTTTTCAATTAGAAAAACTAGGCTGAGTAGTAGCAGGAGATAACATTTTCACCATTTGCTTCAGTCTCTACTCCAAGATCACATTATCTTTAAAAATAATCTTTAAGAGACATAAAGATGAAATAAATCTAAATAGACTTTGCATAATGATTCTATCAGGGAGGAGATTCATCTGTACCTGGTAAGTATAATCACGTAAAAGGTGCTGATACATTTTCAGCAATTAATATGTAAAGTTGCCAAAGAAGTTCTATAATACTCAATACTCAAGTGCGACTTTTTTTCACTATCAATACATCTCCATTAATTTCACAAAACATTTCGTTTACTATACTCGATTTACCAATTGTTCTAATGGCTTCTGATGATATCTAAAAGTATAATGAAGAAAACACTAATCCAAATGGCATCATTAAGCCAGGATCCAACCAAGATTCCAAGCCAGGGGCTCAGTTGGTGAAGCGTCTGCCTTCGGCTCAGGTCATGATCCCAGGAGCCTGGGATGGAGCCTTGCCTTGGGCTCCCTGCTCAGCAGGGACCTGCTTCTCCCTCTGCCTCTGCCATTCCCCCTGCTTTGGTTCTCTGGTTGTATCTCTCTGTTAAATAAATAAATAAAATCTTTTAAAAAAAGACCCCAAGCCAGAGTCTGAGTCATAGATCAAAATCCACGTGAAAAGCCCAAGCTGCCGTTCATCATATTCTTTCAACAATTAAGGCTGAAACACCTAAATGCCAATACATCTCTATGTCTATCATAAGACTAATCTCAGAGGCAAGACTATTACTTTTACCTACAGGGAGGTCACATCTGAAAACAATGAAATCCTGACAAGGTAAGTGAAACCTCAGAAAGCAAAATCGCAGACAAGGGAGGACTGACTACTGTATACAATTTTTTTCCCACTGAGGCTTTCAGTGATGAGCTTGGATTTGTGGTCATCACCCTAGCGATGAAGGTGCACTAATCTATCCACATCCTCACATCTGACACCCATGGTGCCCAAATGCCCACATCTGTCAGATGGGCAGCTAGGGTTAAAAGGACAGACTTTGACCACACAGATTGAGCAAGCTAACGGACACCCACGGGATTCCGGCCCATGACCTTTCCCTCGTAAGAACTCCCTCCCCTAATCACACACTAACAATGCTAAAACATGTATTCAAAATACCACCAACTTTATGATTCAGTAGTTTAACAAGCACTCATGACTGTTTTTGAAATTCGATGAGAACTTTATGTCTAGATATGAACTGCATCATAAAAGCAAGAGTTCTTCTAGTCTCTGGATATTATATCCACAGTAATTCAAATAAACCAACTTTAGATTGCACCAGCCTGGTCATCTATATCGAATAGCACTGTTGTCAGGGCTACTGGGATTTAAATCCCACGCTTGGAAGCTATAGGAACTTAAATTATTTAACTTCTCTGTGCCTCACTTCCATCATCATCTATAAATGAGGAATACTAATATGCCTACCTCATAGGGTTCTTGTGAAAATTAAATACACCGATACATAAAAAGTACTTAGCAGAGTACCTGGCACATAGTAAATACTGAAAAAAATGGTAGCAGTTATTTAGTATTATTGTTATACTAATTACCCTGGCTCGTATCTATACTAATAATGATTTTATAAATATAGAAAATGAATGATGAACATTAGAAAGATGAATCATTATATATGAAGATCAAAAGTATAATCATTTATACAGTTGCACAACAGATTAAGAGTCTTTTTTTTTTTAAGATTTTATTCATTTATCACAAGTCAGCAGAGAAGCAGGCAGAGAGAGAGGAGGAAGCAGGCTCCCCGCTGAGCGGAGAGCCCGACGCGGGGCCAATCCCAGGACCCCGAGACCACCACCGGAGCTGAAGGCAGAGGCCCAACCCACCAAGCCACCCAGGCACCCCACAGATTAAGAGTCTTAACATTACTTCCTATTAATATATATCAACCGGTTTTTTTTTAATTAACACATAATGTATTATTTGCTCCAGGGTACATGTCTGTGAATCATCAGGCTTACACATTTCACAGCACTCACCACAGCACATACCCTCCCCAATGTCCATAACCCAGCCACCCTATCCCTACCTGCCCCTACTCCCCAGTCACCCTCAGTTTATATCAACCATTTTTTAAAACTCCCTCACTACTCTAGCTATCTGTAATCAAGAAGAGCATTAAGAAAAATCAAAGGCAGTAAACAACTAAAGAACAGAAAACAACATTAACTGGTTTCTTGTAAATTAGAACTCCCCTGAACTTTGTCTCACCAAAGGCTATGCTGGCAATCTTCCAGGCATACAGAGCTTGTACAAATGATGCATACTATTTATGTAAATTGGGGGTTTTTTTCTCTTGAGAGAAGACAGTTTCAATCTTATGAATAGTGACTTTTTTTTTACTTTCTTTGTCTTCTAATATTTACTTTTCATATTCCTTTTGTCTAATAGTTTTTGTATGTTTTCCCCTTTTGAGCTCATGTTCTCTTTTTCCTCCAAGTTTTTATTTAAATTCCTATTAGTTAACATACAGATATTAGTTTCAGGTGCAGAATTTAAGTGATTTGTCACTTACATACAACACCCAGTGCTCATTACAACTAGTGCCATACTTAATACCCATCACCCAAGTACCTGCCCACCTGCCCTCCAGTAACCCTCAGTTTGTTCTCCATAGTTAAGAGTCTATTTCTTAGGGGACACCTGGGTGGCTCAGTCGCTTAACCGTCTGCCTTTAGCTCAGATCATGATCCCAGGGTCCTACGATCAAGTCCCACATCAGGCTCCTTACTCGGCGGGGAGCCTACTTCTCCCTTTGCCTGCCACTCCCCCTACTTGTGCTCTCTCTCTCTCTTTGACAAATAAATAAATATTTTTTAAAAAAAGAGTCTGTTTCTTGGTTTGCCTCTCTTTCTTCTTGCCCCCAGGTTCATTCATTTTGCTTCTTAAGTCCCACATATGAGTGAAATCATACGGTATTTGTCTTTCTCTGACTGACTTAGTTCACGTAGCAAAATACTCTCTAGCTCCAACTGACATCATTGCAACATGCAAAAGAATGAAACTGGACCACTTTCTTGCACCATACACAAAAATAAATTCAAAATGATAAAAGACCTAAATGTGAGAAAGTAAACCCTCAAAATCGTAGAGGAGAACACAGACAGTAATCTCTTGGACATCAGCCATAGCAACTTCTTACTAGATATGTCTCCTGAGGCAAGGGAAACAAAAGCAAAAATAAACTACTGGGACTTAATCAAGATAAAATTTTGTGCACAGCAAAAGAAACAATCAACAAAACTAAAAGGCAACCTATGGAATAGGGGGAGATATTTGCAAATGACATATCTGATAAAGGTTAGTATCCAAAATATATAAAGAACTATCAAAGTCAACATCCAAAAAAACAATCCAGTTCAGAAATGGGAAGAAGACACGAATAGACATTTTTCCAAAGAAGACATACAGATGGCCAACAGACACATGAAAAGATGCTCAACATCACTCATCATCAGGGAAATGCAAATCAAAACTACAATGAGATATCACCTCACACTTGTGAGAATGGCTAAAAACAACATAAGAACAACAGGCGTTGGTGAGGATGCAGAGAAAGGGGAACCCTCTTGTACTGTTGGGGGGAATGCAAACTGGTGCAGCCACTCTGGAAAACAATAAGGAAGTTCTTCAAAAAGTTAAAAATAGAATTACCCTATGATCCAGCAATTGCACTGCTAGGTATTTACCCAAAGGATACAAAAAAACAAAAAAAAAACACTGATTCAAAGGGATACATGCACCCTGATGTTTACAGCAGCACTATCAACAATAGCCAAATTAGGGGGCATCTGGGTGGCTCAGTCGGTTAAGCGTCTGCCTTCAAGCTCAGGTCATGATCCCGGATCCTGGGATCGAGCCCCACATTGGGCTCCCTGCTCAGCAGGGAATCTGCTTCTCCCTTTCCCTCCTGCTTGTGCTCTTTCTCTCTCTATCAAATAAATAAAATCTTAAAAAAAAAAAAAAAAGTCGAATTATGGAAAGAGCCCAAATGTCCATCAATTGATGAATGAATAAAGAAGATGTTGGGTGTGTGTGTGTGTGTGTGTCTGTGTGTGTGTCTGTGTCTGTGTGTGTCTGTGTATTCTATCTCTGCAGAGAGAGAGAGAGAGAGAGAGAGAGAGAGAGAGGAATATTACTCAGCCGTAAAAAAGAATGAAATCATGTTCTTTTTCTTAAACTCAGTCCTTTCTTGAATATCCTTCCTTTTAGATATTCTAATTCAACTTTTCTTAATTTTGCATTCAATTTTATGCACTATAGGCTCTGGGATAATGTGTTAAACATAATAGATACTTCAGCTATTTGTTCAATAATTGTAGCAGAGTATCTATGGACAGCCCAGTCCTTTCAACACTGTTAGAGCTGATGCATGTTAGCTTTCATTACTACTAACACATTTTCACCATTGTGGGACTACATAAATTATCACTTAAACTTGAGGAATTCCTATTTGACCACATTTCAAAATGAAATATGACTTCAAATCTATATTGCTCATAGGCAATTACTATCATTATGATCAATAAAGTTAGGAAGGTGGGGCGCCTGGGTGGCTCAATCAGTTAAGCATCCAACTCTTGGTTTTGGCTCAGGTCGTGATCTCAGGTGATGAGATTGAGCCCCACAATGGGTGCCGCGTGGAGTCTGCTTAAGGCTCTCTCTCTTCTGCCTTTCTCCCCCTCAAATAAATAAATCTTAGAAAGAAAGAAAGAAAGAAGGAAAGAAAGAAAGAAAGAAAGAAAGAAAGAAAGAAAGAAAGAAAGAAAGAAAGAAAGAAAGAGAGAGAGAAAGAAAGAAAGAAGAAAGAAAGTTAGGAAGGAAGTTTACTTATGTAAAACAAGTAGGCAATTTTTTAAAAAGAAAGACTTTTAAGGAACCTAAAGACAATGGTATTAAATACTAAATGCAAAAACCAAGATTTTGGGACCCAGAAAAACTCTTGTTAAATGTAAACATACCCCTAAATTATACACACACACGTATATATACATATACACACACACACATATGTGTGTATATAAATATGAAATAGATAAAAAATACCTAATAGATATAAAATATCCCCAGGAAATTTTTCCTTTGAAAGGACCCTAATCATGGCAGGTGTCCTGTAACAAAAAGCAATTATTAAAGGAGCAAAGATCAGAGAAAATAAAAACTACTTTAGTTTATTTAAATGATAAAAGTCCTGAGTCCTTTAGATCCAAGAATCCTAGGAATACTTCATTATGTTTATTAAAAGAACACTAATGTCTTCATACAAAGAATATCTCACTTGATGATCTGTCAAAGGGTCAGCTTTTGTAAAGAAAAGCTAAAATGAAAAGACTAAAAGAATGACAACTGTGTTGGGTGATTTCTCCAAAATCTTAAATGGCATATAATTACCACTGTTACCAAAAAAAAAGTACAAAAAATAAACAAATACACACTGTATTATAAATATTTTTCAAATTATAATAAAAAGCCTAGAGGCTATGTGGCATGGTGGGAAGAACAGTTTCAGCCACCAGAAAATGTCAGTCCTAATTCCACCTTCGCCTCTTTACTTCTAAAGCTATCAAGAGAATTAAATACAATTACATAGGTAATATATATTCAGTGCAGTACCTAACACATAGTAAGGGCTCCATAAATAATAATGCACTATCATTAAAAGAACACCCATTGAATTCATATTTAGTTTTGTAATCTCTCAAAATCCTACTAGAATGTAATGGGATTCAAAATAAAGAAAGAACCCCACAAATAGAATGAAAAGAGAAGAGAAGATAGTAACAACAAAATTTTGGGAGAGCAAAGAAATGAGTCACAACTAACCTAGCAGAGTTGACAAGACCGAATCCTAGTTCTCTTCCAGGACTCTTGGCTGTACTATTTTAAACTAAAATTTATCAAAGAAATCTAATTATCTATTGTAGTTTTATTATATTAAAACATTCCTATCTAGAGACACCTGGCTGGCTCAGTCAGTAGAGCATGCGACTCCTGATCTCAGGGTCGTGAGTTCAAGCCCCACGCTGGGGATATAGCTTACTTTAAAAAAAAAAAAAAGGGGGCGCCTGGGTGGCTCAGTGGGTTAAAGCCTCTGCCTTCAGCTTAGGTCATGATCTCAGGGTCCTGGGATCGAGCCCCACATCCGGCTCTCTGCTCAGCGGGGAGCCTGCTTCCCCCACTCCCTCTGCCTGCTTCTCTGCCTACTTGTGATCTTTCTCTCTGTCAAATAAATAAATAAATAAAATCTTTAAAAAAAAAAAATCCTATCTTTGCCAGCTAAGCAAAAAAATTTTAAGATTACATATAAAACTGCAATCCATTGTTTCCGACAGTATATGACAATAACACTGGGGATAGAATTCTAATATATTTCTATTTTTTAACTGCAGAAATAAAGAAAAAACAAATGAATAGAATTGGGCAAATTCATCAATAAACAAAACAAATTAAAATGAGGGGTTATAATAGCTTTAGAGATGGTATAAGCATTAAATCAACTAGCCACAAAGTTGAAGGTTCTCAAACACCAAGTAAGGCTCACCAAGTAAGGACTTTTTATAACTAAATTTCCCAGTTCCCAGTAGCAACAACACATATACACCACTATCTATCAAAACCTAGATAGAAACAGAGGAAGGAAAAGTGTGTGCTTCGGGAGGTGGTTCTCCTATTTCACATACCGCCTTGCCCCCACCTACACTAGCACTATTCTACAAAAGCACTAGTCTACAAAATATAGGCTCAGTTCCCATCTGTCAAGTTCAAGAACACTCTCTGCAAAGCATACTGATGAAAGCGTAAATTGGTGCAACCCATTTGAAGAACAATTTAGTAATACCTAGTAGAGAATAAAGTGTGCCTATCTTACCACCTAGCAATTCCACTCCTACAAATATATCTTAAAAACTCTTATACATGTGCAAGGGCGCCTAGGTGGCTCAGTCAGTTAAGTATCTGACTTCCGCTCAGATCATGATCCCAGAGTCCTGGGATAGACCCCAGCAGCAGGATTCCTGCTCAGCGGGGTGTCTGCTTGTCCCTCTCCCTTGCCCTCTGCCCCTCCCCAGGCTCGTGCTCTCTCTCTCTCTCTCTCTCTCTCGCTCTCGCTCTCTCTCAAATAAATAAAATCTTTAAAAAATAAAACCTCTTATATGTGTACAAAAAGAAACATGTACAAAAATGTTCATAGCAACATTGTTTACAGTACCAAAACATAGAAAACATTGAAATGTCCATTAACAGGAAAAGAGATAAATGAATCTTGATATAGCCACACAATGAAGAGCAGTGAAAAGGAGTGAACTAATGCTATATGCATCAACATGAATGAATCTCATAAATAACTCAGCTAAATAGAGCTGCAAAAAAATATACACAGCAGAATACCATACATATAAAGTTTAAGACCATACAAAATGATACCAAAAATTTCTCAGAGATACACACGTACATAGTTTTGTCTTGTTTTGTTTTAAAAAGGAATGATACACAGCCAATTTAAATAGTGAAGTTACTACTGAGGATGAAAAGAAAGAAATGAAATCAAGGAGCAGAATGCAGGGGCTAATATATTTAATTTCTTACACTAGGAAGTATGAATATGGGAGTCTAATGCATTAAATTTTATATCCTTTTACATATCTTTTTATGTCTTAAATATTTTATAATAAAAATTTAAATCTCATCTAAAAATTCTGAGACTCTCTAGCTTTGTAGCACTAAATGTTGAAAGTATGAAAGCAAATGAAACCAAGGGTGATTTCATCATAATGCACCTTATCTAAACATGTGTGAAGAGTTAGCGAACAATAATGCGGTGCCACAACGGCAATGCGATAATGCATTCTCTCTTAAATCCAACCCTATGCAGTTTTTCAACCCACTGTCACTGCTCAGGTTATGCCTCATCATCCCTCACCTTGAACTGGTCACCTCACTTCATTCCCTGCCCACCTCCTCTCTGGACTCCGTATTGTCCCCACTGTCTGCTTTAAAAAAGTCACTTCAACATACAAGAGGCCGACAGACACATGAAATGATGCTCAACATCACTCATTATCAGGAAATGCAATTCAAAACCACGCCTGTCAGAATGGCTAAAATCAAAAATGCAAGTGTTGGCAAGGATGTAGAAAAAAAGGAACTCTCAGGAACCAATGCAAACTGATGCAGCCACTGTGGAAAACAGTATGGAGGTTCCTCAAAAAATTAAAAATATAATTACTATATGATCCAGTACTTCCACTACTGAGTATTTACCCAAAGAATATGAAAATATTAACTCAAAGAGATATATGCGTCCCTATGTTTATTGCAGCATTATTTACGATAGCCAAATTATGGAAATAATCCAAGTGTCCATCAATAGATGAATGGATAAAGATGTGGTATATACATATTGGAATATTACTCAGCCATAAAAAATGAAATCTTGCCATTTGCAACAACATGGGTGGATCTAGAGGGTATAATGCTAAGTAAAATAACTCAGAGAAAGACAAATACTATACGATTTCACTCATATGTGGAATTTAAGAAACAAACAAAAAAAGAGACAAACCAGGGGCGCCTGGGTGGCTCAGTCAGCTGAGTGGCCAACTCTTGATTTCGGTTCAGGTCATGATCTCAGGGTCCTGGCATTCAGCCCCACATTGGGCTCCATGCTCTGTGGGGAGTCTGCTTGAGTATTCTCCCTCTCCCTCTCACTCTGCCCCTCCTGCTGCTCACTCATGCATTCTCTCTCTCTCTCTCTGTCTCTCTCAAATAAATAAATAAATTTAAAAAAAAGAGAGAGAGACAAATCAAGAAGCAGACTCTTAAACTGATAGTTAACAGAGAGCAGATAGGTGGGGGGATAGGTGAAATAGGTGAAGGGGATTAAGAGTACACTTATCATGATGAGCAACCAAGTAACGTTTAGAATTGTTGAATCACCATATTGTACACCGGAAGCTAATATAACACTCTGTGTTAACTTATACTGGAATTAAGATTTTTAAAAAGTAATGAGAGAAAAAGTCCTTCGAAGTAAGACACAACTAGAACCTACCTAGTAGATCAAAATTAGTGTCAATGTTCCAGTTCTTGGCATTGGTAATAAGGTCATAGGTATTCCTTACACTTTAGTACATAAAAAACTTAACAATAAAATGTAATGATGCAGTTTGTCACAAAGAGAAGATTATGATCAATCTAATTCTATATACCTAAGGCTCATTTAAAAAAATAATAATGGTGTCAACCTAGCTCTCCAGGCTAATCTACCTTCCCTCATGGATCTTACATACTAGTGAATAAAGAAAGACAACTAACAAAAGTAATCCATAAAATTTACAGTATGTTAGGCAGTGAAACTTATTTTGTTTACTACCAGTAACTTTTTCTAAAACATAAGCTCCAAGAGGACAAGAATTTTTTCATTATTGTATTCCCCAGCACCCAGAATACCACCTGACACATAGAGGTGATCAATATTTGTTGAAGGAATGATCAATATATGGCAAAGTAAATGTTCAGCAAATGTTAACTGCTATTGTCCCTATCACTGTATCTGTTGTATGGCTTTCCCTACTACACATTCAATGATAATGGGAAATGAATTTTGGAAAGGCAAAACATCTTACCTTCAACAAAGCTGGAATCTGAATTGAAACTTAAGTCTACAATCTAGACCTCCACTAAGTGATTCTTATGACTTGAACTACTCAGCTTTTTCTGCTACATTCAATGAGACCATGTAATATCACTAATCCACATCTCAGCATACCTTACCAAAAATTTTTTTTATTTTAAAAATGTTTTTGTTATAATGTAAAAGAAAAAATTTAGACCAACTGGCAGTAAGCAATTTGCCTGAAGTCAGACCTATTAAAGACAGGGTTAGTAAGTACTCTTAGACTCACAATATCACTTCAGACTCAGCACTACTTTCCACCATAATAATGATACTCAGTTTATACTCCTGAATTTCTTTTCATTCACTGTTCACCTTTGCCACCCAGGTTGTTAAACAGCTATATATCTATCACTTCTGACCAAATTATAAATATCAAGGCAAGACTTCTGGCAGCACACCAAAAGAGACAGGGCAACAGAAGTTAGAAGTTACTATGTGCAAGTAAAACAAAGGAAGGCTTGTTTTTGCTTGTCCCAAAATATATCAGAAGATACCACAAAATGATGGCAGAAGAAAAGCAGGCAGAAAAGACCAATAGCAGTTGAAAGATACGGACAATCAGATTTTTAATAGGATGACTGCTACATATTTCTGTGGGCTCTATTATTTTTCAGAATTTACAAAACTATCGATTGATTATTTTAGTCAATATTTTGGTGTACTAGGAATGCTACTACATGGGGTAAGGAACTGAAAGAAATGTAGGGCAGTGACTCAATAACTCAGTTGGACATCAGATCAAAGGCATTCCAGTTTACTAGAACTATGTCGCAAATACTAGACAAAGGCTTTCAAACAAATACACTGTCTGCACAGTCTTGAGTAAGGCACTAATTTCCTACAAAACATGTCCTATTCTCATTAAGGTTATACTGGTCTCAACTTCACCACCAACCTTTCTTAAGCTGCAGTTTTGTCTTTGCTCCATAACCTTTCCTTTGTGTTTGATATCGCTCTTAAAGATTTCCAAACTTCTTGACAAATCTGGTGTGCGGAGTTCACTTTGATATCTTTGCAGCATCTGGCAATTTTAAACTTTTTCTTCAAAGTCCTTCTTCCTTGAGCTTCCCTGACTTGTGCATTTCTGGTTTTCTCATACTACGATTCTCTCTTTAAATTATCCTTTCTCCTCCATCTGCTAACTAACTTTCAATGACTCTTCAAACTCCTTAGTCTGGCACATAATCTCTTTTGGAGGGGAGGGGCATACAATCTTATATTCCATTCTGCCACTGGGATTGGGAGCCCTTCTACTTCAGATATATCCTCACAGTTCACAGATTGAAGGTACCCATGCAGGTGTGAGATCAAGAAATGACTGGTAGATTCAACTCATATCTACAGCTTCCTTTTTAGTCTTTCTCTTCTCCTATTTTTCTCTTCATAACTTTTCTTCTTTTCTACCACTTTCTTATACTTCTTTTTCATCTTCTTCTCCATGCCAATGGCACCAACAGGAATTCTAATCTGCAGTATTCTAAGCACTAAAAAGATTGACCATTGTTCTAGTCAATAGTTACCAATAAGACTCAGACATGGGGTGCAGACTGGTGCAGTCAGAAGAGTACTCTTGATCCTGGGGTGTAAAGATTACTTAAATAAATAAATAAAAACTTGGAATGGAAAGGAAAGGAAAGGAAAGGAAAGGAAAGGAAAGGAAGATTGATTCAGACATAACAGAATGGAAAATGGAAGGAAGGATATCTTAGCTGTGGAATAACCATGTACCCAAGCTTCTCGTAGCAATCCTAAGACAAAGTCAGGAATGATGCCATACAAGCTCCCATATCTGCCGATGGAGGCCTCACTGAGGATGAAGAGTATGACTTGCTGCCCATTTATTCAGGAATACAGAAGTAGCATGAATATAACATCTCTCAGTATAGTCTTCTAGATTTCCCCCTGTATCTCATCAGAAGCTAGACAGAGCCCTGGGTTTTCTTCCAGTATAGATAAATATCACATGGAAAAGAACTCAATAAAAAATAAAGGAATCTTGGGAAATTTTTAATATTATCTTCCCCTTCCCCCAACAAACCAAAGATAGTTTGTCTTCACAGAGCCTGTAATTTGTTGGGTTAAAAAACATGCTTTTTCTGGTTTTCATATATTTCACATTTCAACCGCATTTTCCTCTTAGGCCAGATTTACATCTTTGAAGGAAAATGAATTTCCTTTCTCATTTCATAAAATGTTCTGTTTTTCACGGAAATGAAATATAACAAACAATTCTCACTGTACTCACAAATATTTAAAGCCCCAAACTGAGGTCTGTGGGTTTCACCTAAAAATGAAATTGCTGTTGATCATAGATATATTATACACGTACATACAATTCATTCCTTTCTCCTTAGCCCTGATACTTTTTACTCCTAAGAAGGAAGAATCAGTTTAATTGATATCCAGGTATTTTTAAACTTATCCTTTCCTCTATCTCTTCCTGAGTTGAAGGAAAAATTGGGGGCTCTATGCCAAAGGCAAGACCATATATGTATTCTGACAGTATATCTTTGTGAGGATGCGAAAAAGCAGAGGAGAGAAAGATGACTTCTCGGTAACTGAAGAGTAGTGTTTACATTTAGGATTTCTCTTCCTTTCAGTTTTTGGCATATAGTTAAACACACTAACCTTCCTAGGAAAAAAAAAGGACCCAAAACATTTATCACCTTTCATTGCTCCCGTATCTGTCCACTGGATGGAATGTGAGTCCTCATTCAGAGCCCTGCCCTAGGCAAAATGTAAAATGTTTCTTTATTTTAGCAAAGCTCCCTCTCTGCATTCTTCACCCTTCCCCTTCTCTTTGATTGTAACTCTATATACCAGAAATCTGGTGCTCCCTGCACAGCCCCTGGGAATAATTTCTAATGGTAGAATATTAAATATTACATTATGAAAATATAAGGACACTTATTCATTGTAAGAATACTTATTACTAAGCACCAACTATGCACCACTCAGACCTTCCTCAAAATGTCAATCATTGTTCCTGGAAAAGTTCTGTAATCAAAATTTCTTGTTTGGTTTTGTTTGTTTTTTTGAACACCGGATTAAACAGGTTTCTCAGAACTTTTACTATGTTCATGAGCACCGAGGACCCTACAAGAGGCAGTTCAGGCATGCAGGGAATCCCAGACCAGCGCTATTTTCCATGAACATCTATCTGCTGCTCTGCAAAAGGGTTTGGAAGAAGCTGTGCTCAGAAAATTGAGAGAAAGCAGACAGCATCTATGTTGGAGTGGAAGAATTAGAAATAGCCTCATGGGAGAACATTTGAGCCAGGTCCTATGGATGGATAAAATGTGACTGCAGAAACAAGAAGAAAGGCAAAGAAGCCACATGCAGGGCAGTCATGGGCAGCACCTCTCAGAGCACTCTGTGTCATCTCCCTGCCCTGGGCTCTGGGCTGAACCTACTCAGAGGCAGATCTACTGTTCAGACCCCACCAGGCCCCAGACAGGCATGAAGACACAGCTCCAAAGAGGAAAGGGAGCAATGAGACATGAGGTAGGAGAAAAGAGGCAACTTCCTGATAGAAGGTTGTGAGCTAACTTCCCATCCTCCCCTACTTCCTTCCAAATATTTCCTTATTTAACTCTCTTTGGTGTAAGCGAGTTAATATATCTTGCCAGTTGCTGTTTTTAAATGACAAATCCTTTTCTATGTATCTATAAACAGAGTTTCCCAAATGTGTAAACTATACTACCACCCCACTTTGTTTCAGACGTAGAGATCTGCATGTCAAGTTTTTAAAAATTATTGCTTTCTAGCACAAAGGAGATGTACACTTGCGCAGAGAGTTCCAATGAATCAAAATCATTCCCTTCACTTCTGAATCTCTCAAGTAGGGATTATTAGAGAAAAATATTTTTGAATTTCAAAATAAGCATTTGTCTTAAATCTATGCATGAAGCTAACCCAATGGACTATATTTGCTCTAGAAGTATGAGGAGAGGGGAGCCTGGATGGTTCAGTCGATTAAGCATCCCACTCTTCATTTCAGCTCAGATCATGATCCAGGATCATGAGATCGAGCCCCACATGGGCTCTGCCCTCAGTGTGCAGTCTGCTTAAGATTCTCTCTCCCTTTCCCTCTCCCCCTGCTCGCACACACATGCACTCGCACTCTCTCTAAAATAAACAGATAAATCTATTAACTAATTAATTAATTAATTAATGTATGAAGAGATAAGGAGTACTTCTTAGTATTCATAGAACAGTGCTAAAAAGCCCACTTCAATGTATATTTATTGAAAAACAACACAAGAAATTTGGAAAATGTAAAACAAACAAAAAAAAGGCAAAGAAAAAAATTGAAAGTACCAAGAGATAACTGCTATTTAATAAGCAAAGTTAACATGTATTGGGACGCCTGGGTGGCTCAGTCGATTAAGCGTCTGCCTTCGGCTGGGGTCATGATCCCAGCATCCTGGGATGGATTCTGCATCAGGCTCCTTGCTCAGAGGGGAGCCTGCTTCTCTGTCTGCCTGCCGCTTCCCCTGCTTGTGAGCTCTCGCTCTCTCTCTGTCTCTCTCTCTGACAAATAAATAAATAAAATCTTAAAAAAAAAAAAAAGACTTAAAAAAAAGATCCCAGAGTCCTGAGATCAAGTCCCACATCAGGCTCCCTGCTCAGCGGGTAGCCTGCTTCTACCTCTGCCATGACACTCTCCCTTGCTATGCCCTCTCTCTCTCTCTCTGACAAATAAATAAAAGTCTTTTAAAAAATAAAAATAAATTTTGATAATTTAAAATAGATTTTTTAAAGTTATGATAAAATATACACAACATGAAATTTGTTCTTAACTATTTTTAAGTATATAGTTCAGTGGGGGCCCCTGGGTGGCTCAGTGGGTTAAAGCCTCTGCCTTCGCCTCAGGTCATGATCCCAGGGTCCTGGGATCGAGCCCATCATCGGGCTCTCTGCTCAGCAGGGAGCCTGCTTCCCCATTTCTCTCTGCCTGCCTCTGCCTACTTGTGATCTCTCTCTCTCAAATAAATAAATAAATAATCTTTAAAAAAAAAGTATATAGTTCAATGGCATTAATTGTATAAAATCAATTTTCACATCCAGAAAACTTGGGTTTCTCAGGCCAGTTCAGAAGAGCCATTTGGCCCTTAATCAACAACGACGACAAAACTATTGATTGATAATACATAGGGGGACAAAGGAATATCCTCACAGAATACTTAAGTAACATCTTAATAAAGCCTTCTAGCCTTAAAGGGAAAATGCTACATGAATAAGAGAAATTATAAACATCATCTACTTTCTTACGAGGTTGGCAAGGACCTTCTCACATTCGGGCTTCTTCACTTCCTGCTAAATGCAGCCATGTGCTAGAGGTGCGGAGCCCTAACTCAGCATTTGCTACCCGTACTCAGTGTTAGAAATCTTGGCAAGCAGCCCCGTTGCTGAGGTCGCACACCAAGCAAGCACCGCTGTCAGGTCAAGCTTGCCCTGCAACCTTACCCTTCCAGGAAGAGAACAGCCTGATCTTTGCACACACTTCTCAGACTCTCATAGGTTGAGTGTGGGGGTCCATAGGAACAATCTGTTAAACCTTTCCTTGGAAAATCAAGCAGTGCATAACTACATAGCCAGAGAACCTCTCAGCCCCAGTTATTTCGAAACAGCAAGTGTTAAAGAGACTTTTTCTAAAACCACACCCATAACTTCAGCCCAGGTGTTCTCACCCCAGAATGCATGCTTCTGAGTCCTCCCAGTATAAAGCAGAGATGTTGTCTATTTTGCTTTATTTACAAAGAAAAAGAAACAACAGTTTAAATCCCTTGCCTGAAGTCACTTGGAAGTCACACTGACAACTCAGGAAAGGGTCAATTAAGAAGGACCAAATTCTTTTTGACCATGTTAATGCACACACTGTCTTTAAGGAAGAAGAGGAGAGAAGAGGGGAGAAAGCATAGTTCTTGGCAGCAAATCAAAGGCTCATATGTTGACATATATTTGGATTAAGTGCCCAGTACTTACACTCAAAGACATGACTATCTTCAGGCAGCTGAAGAGCCCCAAAAGCATCAGAACAGTGAACTAGAAAAAAGTGTCCTCATCGAGGTCTGAAGCAAGGGCCAGCTCTGGAGGAACCACAGCGGTTCCAGATCCAGGGGAACCTGCTCTAGGATTGAAGTGATGAGATGACGCCTGTTCAGTGCCAACCAAGTGCCCAGCATGCCCTCTTTGCCCATTTGCAGACCAGCCTGTTGCAATCCTTTTTACAGCTCTTGACAGGTTTTACAAATGATCAGGAATTATAATTTGTTATAATCCTTTAAGTGCAAGGAACAGAGTCACAACCTTGAAACCCTGAAGAAGCTGAGGCTTTAGAGAACTAAAGTAACTTCTCCTGAGGTTCTCAGGTAAGCAGAACCGGGAAGCAGAACCAGGTCCCTCCAGCTCTGAAGCCCACGCCTTTTCCACTCTTCCTCTGTGCTTGACTTCCCAGAGAGCACAGTTTAGAAAGTCCGATTTAAGCTCATAAAGAGAAAGATCTTATATTAAAATGGGAGTTGGCCAACTTTTTCTGTAAAAAAAAAGTGAGTATTTTAGGCTTTGCAAGCTATGCCTAGTATTCATTTTTGTTTTCTCTTACAACCCTTCAAAAACATAAAAACCATTCTTAGCTCCCGAGGCTGTACAAAAACCAGCCATGGCCCAGTGTGCTGAGCCCTGTGTTGGAATACAGGGTCCAAGCAAAGCTCAGTGATTCTGATGGATGAGAACTGTGGCACTGACTCAATGTCTTAATTTACCAAGGTGCTGCTTTTTGCTTCTGGATGGGGAGAAAAGAGGAAGCTAGGAGAGAATCAGCACTCAATCTAGTCACTTCATATACATTCCAATTATTAAGCGTAAAGAATAGCAGTCCCTTACTCAGACTCCTTCATTAGAGTAGTTTTAGAAGCTATCCTGCATTTATTTCATTTATTTCTTCTTTCTATATCCATGCCTTTGCCTATTCCAAGTTGGGCATTAATCTGTCACTGAAAATCAATTTTTTCTGCAGTCTAATTAAAACCGACTATTTCAAAGGGCCATAACATAATGAACAGAAACGTAGGTAGATTTGAACTGACCATGGGCTCTTTCAATATGATCAAAGGCCTCTGGGGTTCTGCTATTTGAAATTACAGAAAATATTTTCCATTCATGGAATGTCCATTTATGACACTCATAAAACAGGCTTCTGAACACTCCCTGCAACTTACAATAACCATCAAGTCAACCTAACAGATGTTACAAACTGGATCCAGTTTGTCGACACTAGAGCACATAATGAAATGCATCTTAAATGACATTCAGATTTTGCTATGCAAGGCAAAATAATGTACAATGTCTGACCTCCTTAATTGTCTTAGATACTGAACTTGCATCCAGGATTTGCTCTCAGGCCCTGCATAAAGCATACACTAGCCCTGTGCCCTGTCAGTTGGTTGACTAACCTCTGCCTTGGTCCGGGCAATACAACCTTAGTGCCAGGTCCAAGTGTTTCTGGTTAAAGTATTTTCAACTCTGCTGATTCATCCCCAGCTGCTTGGTAGCTACAGAGTGGAAGCGGAAGATGGCCACTAGGGACCAATTTAACAGCAACAAATGTTATTTTCACTGTTAAGTTAAACAAGTTAGAAGCCAGAAGGCGGCAGATTCCAAAGACTGGTACCTTACCTCATAAGCCTGCATGTAGAACCACGTAGCGCATTCTACAGGTAAAAAAATAAAGGCCAATTTTAGTCACAGGAACAGCTGGCAAATTGGAACAAGAGTGAGAGCAATTAAAATGCTCCCTTCTTGGGGCACCTGGGTGGCTCAGTCGTTAAGTGTCTGCCTTCAGCTCAGGTCATGGTCCCAGGGTCCTGGGATCAAGCCCCACATGAAGTCCCACATCAAGCCCCACATGGGGCTCCCTTGCTTGGCAGGGAGCCTGCTTCTCCCCCTCCCTCTGTCTGCTTCCCCCTCTCTCTCTCTCTCTGTGTCAAATAAATAAATAAAATATTCTTTAAAAAAATAAAATGCTTCCTTCTTGGATTTTGCTCCCTTTGTCCAATTGCATAATCCCCTCCCATGAAACCCAGGGCAGTCAGAAAAAAAGAGCTGCCCTAAAACCCACTAACATAGATAAACAAAGACTGTAGAAAGTGACCAACTAAAAAAGCCAGTAACACAGTGCAGTCAAGCAAGGGAAGAGCTTCCTTGTGTACAAAGAGCATGGCTATTTTAATCATGATGAAAACACCAAGCACAGAAAGGAAAGGAATCAGATGTGAGTTCCTCCTAAGGACTTGGGAGTGTGCTAGGCATTTTATATACAGTATATGATATAATCATCATTAACTCGTAAGATAGGAATTAGTACCCCCATTTTACAGATGGAAAAACTGAGCCTCAGAGAGAAACTTCCTCCAGATCACACAAGTAGGAAGTACCAGGGCTGGCATTTGAACTGAGTCTGTCTGGGATCAAACCTGCCCTTTCATTCCATCAGACTCTGTCATCCACAGGAAAAATACCAATCTCCCAAAAGAGAACATGGAGTAGATGACATTCAGGAGGAGTCAGACAGGCAAGTAGTATTGGTAAGCAGCAGGTCTCCAAGCTCAGGCCAGGAATCTACCATCCCAGGAGAGAGACAGCAAAAACAAGCCAGGACTCAAGTGCCATAGGAGCAAATGACATCATACTTGGCACCAACAATCTTCCCAAAGTCAGTTTCCAAGGTCTCGCACTGTCAACATGAAGCTAGAAACCAGGGCACCAAGTAGGGAAGTGGGAGAGCTGAGACTCAGTTGGCACCTCGGGAGTCCAGAGGGGTCACCTGTCTTCACTCCAGGTAACCTGGACTCCACTGACTGGGAGGCTGAAGCTGTTTAAATACTGTCCATCTTGGCTCCAGATTGGCCCCGGGGACTCAAGTCGAGTCTTCAGATTAGAAACGTGATGTGGTGAAGAAGAGGAAGCAGAGGCTAGTGTTGTTAGCTAGGACTGGCAATTTTTTACTTCAGGGCCATGGCAAATACCATCAACTCTCCTTTCCATGTTGTCATGTTGATAACCTTCACAGAAGGCCCAATCTCCACAAAGGAACAGAGGGAATCAGGACATTAATCTAAGCGAACTCAAGAAAAAAGGAGTATTTTTGCCAGAATTAAATCAGAATTTTGTATTTCCAAACACAGTAGCCTCGTGCCGGCAGAGCTGGGCCTCGGGAGCAGATTCTGGGAAGAACACTGGTGCCAGGCACAGTGACATTAGCAGCTGGCATCGCTCCCCTGCCCTTGCTGCCAGCACTCTCACCTTTCTGTGGGCTACTGCCTACCACTTCTTTACCCAAGTCATGCAAGCAGACGTATGAAGCCAGTCCTGGATCATGTGAGGCAGAAGGGAAGGCAGCTGGCAGCAGAAGCAGTCAGCAGAAGGCCAGGTGTCCAGGAAGCAGAAAATGCCTCCAATGGCGACCTTCCTCTCCTCTCCAGAAAGAAGGAACTGCTCTACAAATATGGGGAGGGTAGGGGCAGGATTTCAAAATTCAACCCTGATTCACTAGGCTCTGACTGAAGAGAGATCCAGCTAAGTGTGCCAGGCTGACTAGGTGATTAATCAGTCCCTTTCTCTGCTCTGTGATGGAACACACTGTGTCAAGGCATGAAATCATATCCCAGGTGTCCTAAGGTCCCTGAAGGTGACACCCAGGCTGGGCAGAGCTTTGGGTCTGGCCCTTCTGGGCTGGCTGCCTCTGTCTCCAGGACAATGCTATTGCTCCTGGCCTGGAAATGAGCCAGCGGGGGTCAAGGGGTGGAGCTGGAAAATGAGGCCACAGCTCCTGGCCAGGGCTCCCCAAGCAGCTCCTGCATCCCTCCAGAAGTCCGGCATCTCCCCACCCTCCTCCCACGAGGAGGAGAATCCCTGGGAAGAGAGGCCAGAACAACCAGATCCCTCTCTCCTAGCCTCTGTTAGCCCAAAGACAAAAACAAGAGTGGAGTAAGCAGAACACTTTCAGAAAAGCTTAAATACTACAGCAATAGGTACTATTGCTAGAGTCAATCTAGATAAATCAGCTTTCCAGTAAGATAAATGGGAAGTCTGAAAAAAGATATTTGCTTCAGATACAAAAGATTAATTGGAAGAGATTTTCGAATCATAGAGATAAAAGAAATCTCAAGAAGTTATCCAGTCAGATAGATAGTAGTCAGTCTTCATAAAAATCCCTTAAAAAAGAGACCACACACCAGTTAATACCACTAAGAGTCTTTATAAACAAGAAATGATTCTTTAGACATAAATCCCGAAAACTCTCTTAATTTTAAACCAAATGCCTACTACCTCATTCTCAGTGGAGACAAAAATTACCATCCACCAAAAAAAAAGTGTCCATACAGAAATTCTTTTGCCACAGTCTATTCTTCTCCAACATAAAGACAATCCCAAGTCATAAATGTTTCTTCAATTCTTTCACTATTTTCTTTCTTTTTTTACTGAACCCTCTCCAAACTAATCATGAGCGCAGGACTGATCATTTAATTACTAGACAATGCAGCTGGTGATAGCTTTCACCAAGTTAAAATGGCTTTTATCCCAAGTGTGTTTTCCACACGACACCAATTAATGTTTTGGCTTTGTCTATTTTCCAACTAGCAGTTCCAATATAAAACAAAAAAGAAAATGCAGAAAAGAGAAGCAGTTGGTATTGGAAACTCAACAAATGCCTGAGCTAATTTATAGAGTGACTGAAAAATAATTCACTTGAATTTTAAATCAAAATGCAGCAATGTGGAAAATGGCACATGGCTACACAACATAAACTACCAAAATTATAAAAAGCTCTTAATGTACTGCACATGACATTGCTGATTAGCTATCCGTCACCACTATGGCTTGCAAAATTATCTGACTGTTGTAAGAGAAACTGATTTCTTGAAAATAGGTTCCTACTTATTTATATGCCCATGTTCTGCCAAAGTTAAGTAAAAATGTTCATCCCAGGTGGACTCTCTTAAAATCATCATGAAATGTTCTAATCCCAAACTAAAATCATGGCAAATTTCTTTAGATTGCCCTAGTCAAACATCTTAGACTTTCAACTTAGGCTTTCAACTTTGGCTGCACCTTGGAACCACCTAAGGAACCATTAAAAACTACTAATTCCTGGACCCCACTCTCAGATTCTGATGTAACTGGTCTGGGGTGAAGCTTGGATACTGGGATGGTTTAGGGCTGTCCAGGTGATTCTACCGTACAGCTAAGGGAGAGAAGCCACTGACTTACACAACGTTAAACCTACCAATTAGTTAAACTGTATTGCAAGCTGACCATGAGCCAAGAACTGTGATTGAGTAAAAGGAAAGGTATAGGACAGACTCTGCCTTCAAGGCCCTCAATCTAGGGGAGAGAAAGACACGTAACTCAACAGTTGCCACACAGTGTAATGTGCTCTGACCATGGCACAGAGAACAGGAAAGGGAGCCTGGGGGAGGGGCATCTAACACAGGCAGAGAGGGAGTGGTAGCTCCTCAAATACAGGTGACCAACCTGGGTCTTGAAGGCTAAGTAAGAGTCTATCAGGAAGAGAAAGTAGGGAAGGCATCACAAGAAGAGAACCTAGACTGTACAAAGGCCCAGAAGCTGGGGAGTGTGACCCTCTCCTTAGCGTTCTGCTAGTTGTTGTTGTTGTTTTTTTTTACAGGTTAAGTGGAGAAGGATGTGAATACAAGAGCGCAATGAGGCTGGAGGGTTTTTCCAGGGTGCCTCGAGGGCCAAATGGATAATGTAAAGGGACCAAATACTCAGAGTGTAAGGCAACAGTTGGTTTGGCAGACTGCCCAACCCAAAGGGTGGGGGGGCTGTTTCTTCTTAGCTCCAGCCAATGTGAGAATAAAGGCTCAATATTGACACAGCTTCCAGATTTTCGAGGGATGCTGAGAATCTGGTCCTTATGTGAACTTTACAGGTTTTTAGATGCTGAGCAGGACAAATAAACAAGTCTACAGGCCAGACACTGTCTATGGTATTCAGGTATGGGCTGTAGCTTTTCATTACATCATGAAAAATTACTGAGGGATTTGATTCTTTTTTTAAAAAATTTTATTTGCAAGCAATCTCTACACCCAAGCTGGGACTCGAACTTACAACTGATCCACCAACTGAGCCGGCCAGGCACACCATACTGAAAGATTTTAAAGGGAAGAAGGGGGTAGTGTCCAATTTAGATTTCGTATGTTTTCAAATATGAAACTGAACTGCAGTGTTGCAGACAGCAATCTGACAAGTCCGCCAGCACAAATCTTTACCCCCACAGTAATTTGAGTTAAGGTACCACTGTTCTGAAGTTAGGCCCCTACTTTTTTATTTCTCAGATTTAATATAGGACCTTCTGACTTTTAACTGTAGGGAGAAAAAACAACTTGGCAAATATTAAGATGTAGGTAAAGACTACACTTATTAGGCTTCAAGGTGATAGAAATTAGTCAGATTTGAGTTACATATGCCACTGGAGTACAGAGGTAATAATAAAAAAAAATCGCAGATGATCTGCAAACTGGGCTAGGGCCCTAGGCCCTGGGCACTGATCCTCTGTAGGCTGGGAACACAGCCAGCTGCCCAGGCAGGGCAGCTTGACTGGACAAGGTAGAAAAGCTAGATGCCAGGAGAAGGTCACCCGGTCCCCAGAGAGGACTTTGCTTCTTCCATTTGGGCCCTTCCCCAATCTCCTCCCCAAGGTCAATTTCTCAAATGTAAGGGAGGAAGCAGATTCCTTACACATGATGATCAGTTGTCAAATAACGTAAGGGCCAACCGCAAATGTGAATTCTCTGCCCCCTCTCTAGCAGTTGGTATCTATTTAAAGTGACAAAGCAAAGCCCATGCCTGGCAAACAGAGCACTTACAGAAGATCCTGCAAGATAACTGTAACACTTGGCTTAAATGTGGCAGAGGTGTATTTCATAAATATAATTGTCCATAAACAAAATACAGAAACAAGAACATTTGTATGATCTCATAGATTTGATTAGGAGAAAAAAATCCTAAATCAAAAACTGGGCAGTGGTAAGGAACACATCCTAGACATACAGCTACAACTAATTCTCAAATCAAATAAATGGACGGAAGGACTGTCCAAAGAAAGACAGACTATTTATTTTACAGAGAGCTACCTGGTTGATTTTTTTCTTCAAGTTTTAACAAAAAGAGAAAACGTATCATTACTATGTCTGGTAAAATGCCTGGAGTCTCTGCATGCCATTTCTAATTTTAGATATGGAAATGGGATTCTCTCAGGCATTCTGACTTTCAAAGAGGGGTTGTTGAACTGCAAGATATTAGAATCTCTGAAAGCTTGAAATTATACAATAACATTTATAATTCAGGGAAAACAATTGTCCTCTCTTTCATAAGAAAGAGGTTATTTAAATTACATTTAACAATCCCTATGCTGAGTCTCTCAAATATTTTTAAAGATTAAATATTACATAGACTCAAAAAGGATCTCTAAAGGCAGAGAAGGGAAAATACTTTTGACTATAAAGGCTCAGAGCTTAATTTGAAAAATTGTTCTCCATCCATCAATTGTCATGTGTAATTAAATAGCTAAATAAGAAATAATAGCAGTAAAATCATTAGAAGAGGGGTTTTTTTCAGTGAGAAAACACTCACCTTAGGGAATCCATAAAGTATGTATTAGAAAGGATTATATATTAGAATGTATCTTACCTAAATCTGTCTGCCATACTATTTTCATTTTTTTGATACGGAAATTAATATTTGTGCAAAATTACCAGTGGTTTCTTTCACATATGGGACAAGTTTTTAGTTTCTAAAATTTTTATTGAAAGAAAATATAACTTTGATTAAACAAATCATCCATGCGGGAAAGGGTTGGTTCTGCCAAGGAATGAGGCCTAGATTAATGACACCACACAGGAAAAGAAGGAAAATAAGTATATGCCTGCCTACTCGGAAGGGGGGAGGGGGGGAGGAAGGGGGGGTGACAACGAAACAAAAAAAAACCCCAACTCTTTGTATTTTTCCTGATTTAGCTTCTGAGTAGCACCCTAAGTTCCTCCTATGCCTATTTTACACTGAGTGTTGAGTTATCCCCAGGATTTGCTTTAAGGCTGCAGGCAGACCAGCTGGCCAGCCCAGTTTCTTCCATTCGCCTGTGTAAGCTTTCTGAAAAATCTAGGAATCGTGCAGTTAATTCATGGAGAGAATTTTGCCATCTCTTTCTTAACAGAGTCCATGTTCTACCTCCAAAGGGCCTATACAACCATACCAGTGTTGTGAGAAGTGAGATTTTTTCATTTAAATGTGTTTAACTGTGAGATTTTTTTCATTTAAATATGTTTAACTGTACTTTTTTCTGTATCTGTTACTTTTAAAAAGTACATTGCCCTGGCAGGACTACTGCTTTTGTCGGGATAAAAGTGAGATTTCGACTCAGGTCTCTCTGACTTTCCAAAACCGTACCATACCACACTGTCTTCTAGTATGACTTTAGTAGGCACATTTATAATTTGTACACCTTTTTGTATCTGTATTTTTGTATCTATATTTGTATCTGTGCTCTTAGCTGCATCTGCCACCCACTCACTCCTCTACAGGAATGCTGTGAGGGCTGAACGAGAACAGGACTCAGTAAACATTAGTGTCCTTCCTATCTTTCAAGACCTGATTGGCTACCTTTTCAAAATGAAGGAATTCTAACAGAGTGGATTTTTTTTTAAGATTTTATTTATTTATTTATTTATTTATTTATTTATTTGACAGAGAGAGATACAGTGAGAGGGGAACACAAGCAGGGGGAGTGGGAGAGGGAAAAGCAGGCTTCCCACAAAGCAGGGAGCCTGACGCAGGGCTCGATCCCAGGACCCTAGGATCATGACCCGAGCTCAAGGCAGATGCTTAACCACTGAGCCACCCAGGCGCCCCTAACAGAATGAATTTTTTACTGCATAGGATCACAAAGGTATCTTTAAACCCTGATTCTGAAGTTTGGTTTGCAGGTTTCTAGCCACTAGCTTATATGCCATACTACAGCCTAGCCACACGATGACCACGTCCTTCTCTACGAATCACATGACCGAGCACTGTCACAGATCCCAGAGAATGCCTGGAGCGGCGTTGGGGACCCTGGGTAAGAGAAAGTAGAGCAAAACCATGAGGGCAGAATTGTGAGAAAGCTACAGCTTTTGGAACATTGTGGAATCAAAGAGACAAAGATGAGCCTTTCCAAAGTAAAGAATCAGTTCAGGAAAGAGAAGTTTGTAGAGTTAATTCCCAGGACAAAACATCTACATAGGGTCCTACTGGGCAGGACCCTGGTTAGCCACCAAGACGCCTTTTATGAAATTACAAAAAAATATCTCTGATATCTCTGAAGCTGAGCAGGGCTGGGCAGGGGGAGGAGGCATTGAAGGGGGTGGAGACTGGAGCTGCCATTCCCAGTGACCAAGGCGATGGATGGATAGAAATAGCTCCAGCCCAGATTAGACAGTGGCTGGAAGTAGGAGAAAGTGGAAGGAGAGCTGGAAATGGCTGTATAAACTCAAACTCTGCGCGACACGGAGCTAACCAGGAATAAGCAATGTGACTCTATATAACATCCTACTTTGTAGATGATACAAGCCCCCAAATTCCCATACACTATGGAGAGTTAAATTTATCTCAGGCTGAGACCCTGTGAGAGAGGAAAAACACTAAAACAGAAATGTGCTGGAGGAAGTGGACACAGTTTGGGAAAAAAAAAAAAAAAAAAACCAACTTGCACAAGTCCCCTGAGTATAGTAAAGAGAGTACCAGTTACCTTGGCACAAATAGCCGGGCACTGCTCTGCTGGAGGACTGTGCTATGCCACGCTGCATCACCACAACACAAGAACCCGTCAGTACAGGGGAACAAACTTAGTTGGAATTATTTGCTGATGTATATAAAACTCAGAAAATGTAGATGATTCTGCTTTAAACGATCCTCATTGTGGGAACGCCTGTGGACAGGCAACCTTACATCGGACCATGTTATCCATCCCAGGGTTCTAAACATAAAATATTACCACTTTTCTAGCCCCACGGGATATAAAATCCACTTACTTAGCAAATTTTGCTTTGTTCCAAGTGCAAAGTGTCCTTCAAAGCAAACGTTTTATTTTCCTATTTCAGAAAAGACTGGCCCTAAAATGGATAAACCTCCTAGATAAAAATCACAAATGTTTGGGATGGTGTTGGTAGGTACAGTAAATAATGCAGTAAGTATTTTTGCTTTTTCTCTTATCATTATTAAAAAGACAAAAAAAACCTGCCATATGAATATTAGTAAACATTTGATAAATCTCATCATTCCCACACTGAAAAGATTTATTTATAGGTCTATGTTTTCTCAAAGTATGAGAGCAAAGTATAACATTCTCAGGACAGGCGGTACTAAACAGAAAATGAAAAACATTATGCAGTCTTATTTAAAAAAAAGGCCAGAAGTCATGAACTAGTTCATAAAAAAAAATTGCTTATCAAAGTTTGTTTAAAAAACTGTTTAAACTCTTTATCATTGTTCTCTACCTGAAATAAAAAGGCAGATCATACATGAAAGCCATAGAATTCATAAGGATACCAGAGTTTCCTGTTCTTAGAATGCTTTCTTAACCCAAAGGAGGCCAAGTACAGAATCAGAGGTAAAGCATAAATAGAGCAGAAATAAAACAGCATCTTAGGTGAGAGTTTTAAAGATTCATGGCAAGGGGTACCTGGGCGGCTCAGTCAGTTAAGCATCTGCCTTCAGGTCAGGTCATGATCCCAAGGTCCTGGCATTGAGCCCCAGGTCCTCCTCATCTTGGGGTTCCCTACTCAGCAGGGAATCTGCTTCTCTCTCTTCCTCGGCCCTGCTCCATGCTCGCTCTCGCTCACTCTCTCTCTCTCAAATAAATAAAATATTTTTTTTAAAGATTTTATTTATTTATTTGACAGAGAAGATCACAAGTAGGCAGAGAGGCAGGCAGAGAGAGAGGGGGAAGCAGGCTCCCTGCTGAGCAGAGAGCCCGATGCGGAGCTCGATCCCAGGACCCTGAGACCATGACCTGAGCGGAAGGCAGAGGCTTTAACCCACTGAGCCACCCAGGTGCCCCTAAATAAAATCTTAAAAAAAAAAAAAAAGATACTTGGCAAATCATTCGGCTGACAAGTGTAATTATCATCAGATTGCTAAAGTTAAAATGACCACAACTCCAGCTGTTTAAATATTGCATGTTATTTAATATTTAATTTTCTTTTTAATTTTAATTTTCTTTTAACTTTATTTTTTTAATTTAATTTAATTTTCAATACTTAATTTTTAAAAAGCAATTCAGATTTTTTTCCCATAGTAGCAAACTGGGTTTTGATCACAAAATATCTCTTGACATCAATTTAGGTTATTGAGAAAATCTACCTCAGTATATCGTGTATTTCAATTCCTCCATAGAAAGAAAAAAGTACTGGGATTTTGACAATCAGCTGAAGGTCACAAAAAATTGATATAAGTAGAATATAGGACTCTCCCTGTTTTCCCAATCCACCATACAACAGTGACCTACAGACAGGAATGTTAATGATACAATTAAAAGTTCTCTAAAATTAAAACTGTATAAGGGAAAAAAGCCTCAGAAGAAATCATATTTTAATATAAAACAGTGAAGGCTAAAATTGGTCACCTCTAAGTTGAATAATATTTTGAGGCAATAATAATAAGAGACAATTCAAATATTTTAACAATTTTTTAAATTCAATCCACATGTGTTTTTTCTTGAAAAACTCAAAAATGTAACATGAATAAAAAATAATATTTATTTATTCATGCATCTAACAAATATTTATTGAGTACCAAAAACAGGCCAAGTATTGTCCTAAGAACTGAGCAATATGGCAATTAGCAAAGAGTCCCTGTCCTTATGAGGCTTCTAGTCTAGTAGGAAGATATAGACGGTACAGAAACAAAAATATACCAATAGATGCTGAGTGGCATGGGGAAAAAATAAGCAGGGCAAGGAAGTTAGGAAGTACCAGGAAATAGAGCAAGTCCTATTTCAAATACAGTGGTCAGAGAAGGTGTTCCCTTTTTTTTTTTTTTAACATTTTATTTGTTTATTTTTTTAGAGAGAGAGATTGTGTGTAAATGTGCCAGGGGAGGGCCAGAGGGAGAGGTGAGAGAGAATCTTATGCAGACTCCACACCCAGCACAGAGTCCTACGCACGGCTGGATCCCATAACCCTGAGATCATGACCTGAGCCGAAATCAACAGTCAGATGCTTAGCCTACTGAGCCACTCAGGCGCCCCGAGAGAAGATTTTTCTGATAAGTGACATATGAATAGAGACCTGAAAGAAGTGATGGAGCAAGCCATGTGGATATCTGGGAAGCACGTGCCAGGCAAAGAGAATAGTATATGCAAAGGCCCTGGGGATTGGACACACTTGGGGTGTTGAGGCTTAGAAAAGATAGGCAGAGTGAGCATGGCGGGGGTGAGGGGGAGAGGAGGTCCTTTTGTTTATTCTGGATTACCCAAAGTATATGGAATTGACTGGCTTCAGTAGGTGAAGGTTAACAAAAGTAGGAAGGGAGAGTGAAAGACAGGAAGTACATTTCATTGAGCTCCTACCAAGTACCTGATAAAAGACATTATCTTATTTAATCCACACTCCTATCCTATGAAACTGGTGTTGTTAACACCTGTTTTACAGATGAGGCACAGAGAAGCTAGGAAACAGAGCTAGGAATGGGCATAACCAAATTTAAATGCAGATCCTTCCAACTCCAATGTTGGAGCCCTTAATCATTATACTCCTCTGCTTCCCTGGGATAGCCAAGGTACCAGCTGTAAAAGGGAGAGCACTCAAATTAAATGAGTCCCACGAAGGGAAAAAATACAGTTACAAAGCTGATACCCATGCAATTCTTTTATGTGTACGTTCTACTCAGGGTTTCTTATTTTTTCAGATCACCCAAAAGAAGACAATGTGTTAACTGATGTAAAAGATACTTTCAAAAATTGAGGATGAAGGGTAGATTCGGAAGCAAAGTAGCAGAGATGCAGCCCAAAAATACCTTCTACAGATTCTAGGCAGCTCATTCTAACCCTTCCCCCATCCCCGCCCCTAACTCCAGCCCCTTTTGGTCAGAAGCAAACTCTCAACTTATCTTTTGGATATATATGCATACATCCAAAAGGAAAAGATGATGGGAGCAAGAGATGATGCCTGAAGGTTTTCTTTTGCTTTACTTCATTCTTTCATAACGGCATCTAAGCAAACAGCATGAACCTTTATCTACAATGTACATAAGATGTTCAAAGAAAGCCGTAGAGATTTATTCCTTTAAATATTCCCAGGCCAGCGTTTCCTAAACTCTCAGCTTTGAATTAGGAAGAGGTAGAGAGGAAGAAATCTGTGGTTGCTGGTTCGTTCCCTGATTGAAAAGAAAGTATTCCCTTTCATGGCTTTAAGTTCAGATTTACGGGAAAGTAGTAAAGGGATTTCCCTGAGATCTACCCCATTAGGTCTTTAGGGAAACAACTAGTTGAAATCACTAGGACTGAGAACTGGTTAGCAAAACCACTCTGAGATCAAAGAGCTGCAGACAAAAACTGCTAGGGGAGCCCTGTGAAGCTTTACAAAGAGGTAAGTGGGGGAATGTTTGTGGTTTTCCTAAAAGTAGATAGGAATATAATTAAGCAGTGACAAGATAGTTTAAATTCACCTGGGGAAATGTACTTAACTTGTAAATATCATTTGGATTACTTTAAAACTGTTCAACATTGTGTCAAGATAAATTTCCTATACAAAGTTATTCATTACTGTTTTATCTTCTAAACCAAATCCTGAAACACCATAAACAGGCACAAATAATGTCTCTGAGAGAAAAGGAGGCTGGTGGTGATGCACGGCACTGACTAGTTAAACCTGACAGTGAAAACTGGGGTCTGAAGGTCACCTTGCTAACTTTAGAGCAGCGGTTCCCACCTAGGGGTGATTTTTGCCTCCTGAAGGATATTGGTAATGTTGAAAACCGTTTGGTTTGTCACAGTCAGGTGGGGGTGGGTTGAGCGAGAGCCAAGGATGCGGCTAAACATCCTACGATGAACAAGACAGCCTCCACGACACTGAAGATTTATCTGGCCCAAAAGGTCAACCATATCCAGGTTGAGAAACCCTGATCTAAAGTTAATTAGAAAAAGAGAGTATCTGTTGTAGATAGAGATAGATGGATAGATAGATAGACAGAAAGAGAGGTAGATAAAGTTGGGAAAATTCCTGGGGAAAACAATACTTATTGATGGATCCACATTTTGAAGATGAAAAGGTAGAGCAATACATTACACAGTCTGCTGTCTGGGTGGGACTTCCCCATCTTCCAGTCCATAAGTAATATTTCTCCCCAGAAGTGTTATTCCCTGCATGGTCGGGTGAGGTTCACCAGCTAACGTACAAGAAGCAGATTTTTTTCAGTTAGTCAAGACAACCAAAACTAATCTGCCAGGTGCAGTCACTGCCTCAAAAATCAGATCATGTCACCATCACCGCCAGGGGTTCTTCTTTCCATAAAGTGGAGGTAACACTTGCTCTCAGAGGGTGTTGTTTGGATTAATCAGCCCATTAAGAACTGCATGTTTTATAATGAGCACAAAAGAGGCTAAGTGTTTTTAGATGTTACAAATGATGCTTGTTGCTTGGAGCACTTGCAAGAATAATATTTAAAAGATACAAATCAAACTATGAGGTGAGCAACTTCTCTTTCCCCCATCCCAGACCAAATGCCTTTCCGTGAGTATTCTGACTTAAAATTTCATATTATTTGCATGTGGCTGGAAGCTAGAGTTTTATCATGAGGACTGCTATTTGCACAAGGACACCTGTCACAGTAGGGTTCTCAAATACTTCAGCCAACTCAGAATGTATTTTTCCCACTCACCAACTATCAGATTTAATATAGTGATCTTTTCTCTAAACAGTCCTACAAATAATTTGACATCCCAGACCACAGAACCTAAATGTACATAACACATTAGAACAATTTTCCCATAAGCCAAAAGTTGAACCTTTCCAGATAAAAACGATAACAAAATCAAAATTCAACTTCTAAAAGTCAACCTATAGAAGAATTAAATTTCATGGAAAATAGCATGCACACCACTTTAATAAGCTGAAATTAAATAATGTGCACAACCACCGAACACATGGAAAGAAGCAGCTCTCACCATATTTCCTATCATAAGACACATTTGAAGGTTGAGGACTCGGGGCGGTTGGGAGAAGACTGATGGCTTTTCATTCAGCAAGGTTACCATAGGTCACGTCCCACTCCACAGATACCGACTTGAGACAGAAACATGTAAATGCAGCCCTTGAGTTATTACAGTCCCTCTCCCCAGCCAAGGACTCTATCAGTCTCAAACTATGGCCCCTCCAGGTCCCATCCAGCTCTAGGATGCCATTTTTCTAATATTTGAAAAAGGTTAACGGGTTCTTAATGACCTACACATTTCAAATCTTTTCTCTATCAAAAATTCCTAAATCTTACTCCATGCTCAAGGAGGCAGAGCATAATTCCCCAGTCCTTAAGTGTGGGCTCACATAGTAAGTTCTTTCCAAAGAGCACAGTATGAAAAGGGGGCTTGAAGGAAGGGAAGGGTAACTCTACGGTGATAAACACTATCTCAGTCAGATGACTGAGGTCAACATCAACAGTCATAAGTCATGTTGATTATGTACCCTTGAGATGATGTGGTAAGAATGGCACTTTAGCTCTACGGTCTTCTTCCCTAAAAAACCGTGACCCCAATGTAATCATGAGAAAAACATCTGACAAACCCAAACTGAGAGCCATTCCACAGTGAGCTTTCCTAGTTGGTAATCATATACATCAATGTGCCTCGGGGTGGTGCTTCCCATCTGGGACCCTCCTATACCTGGCCCTATGCATCCCTTCATTGGCTAGTCCTGATCTGTATTCTTAATTCTGTAATCGTAAGTATAGCACTTTCCTAAGTTCTGGGTCATTCCGGGATATTACTGAACCTGAGGAGTAGTTAGTGGAAACCCCTGAATTTATATACAGCTCCTTGGTCAGAAACACAGGTGGTCTAGCAACCTCGAAGCCTCCGGCTGATGTATGAAATGAGAAGAGTCTTGTGGAGAACTGTGACCTCAGCCTGTGAGTGTGCACTGACTCTGGGTCATTAGCATCCGAATTGCTTTGCGAGTAAAAATTTCATTTCTTAACAGTGTATCAATATTGGTTCCTCAATTTTGACTAAGGTACCATACTATTGTAAGATGTTAGTAAGAGCTGGATGTAGAGTATGTGGGAACTCTCTGTACTAACTTTACAACTTTTCTGCAAGCCTAAAACTATTCTAAAAGATTTATTTTAAAAAATATGCCTTTATCTTTATTCTAAGCTACCATCAAGTACGAGTGATGTTCAGAACAAATTCGTTACTTATGTGGTCATAGCTTTTCATATTATGCCACAATATCCCAAGAAGAGTTATCATAAACTAAATGTTACTAAGAAAAATAATTAAAAGTTAATTATATAAGCATATTACTTTAATCACCTCTCATTAGCTAACATAAAAATTAGTTACGTGTATTAGGCCTCACTTTGATTTTTAATCCACTTATTTCACTATACTAAGATAAGGCTCTCATTCTCATTCTCCCGGAAGGATAATATTATGTATATTATCTGGGTGCATGCTGAGATTAGACTATTACCACAACAGTTCAGCCATGATAATTAACACACATCCATAGATCTTAGGCTTATGAGAAACTCCAAACTCGCCTCACACCAAACTCTACATGCTGGCCTATGAGGTCCCTCAAGATCTGGCCTTGTCTGAATAGTTCCATCCTTCTATTCCTGGAGCAGAACAAGCTCACTACCACCTTTCTGCTACCTGGTGCCTCTGCCTGGAATGTTCTACCTCCAAATCTTAACACTGCTGGCTCCTTCTTATTCAGGTCTCCATAAAATGTCACTTTATCCAAAAGGCCTTTCCTGTCCATCCAATCTAAGGAAGCACTTCTAATGTTGGATTTCTAGCTCTCCTTGCTTATGTTCTTTTTTTTAATCACACTGCTAATCACCATCTGATATTTTCTAGGTTTTTTTTAATCTCTTTCTACCTATGCATTAAAATGCAAATTTCGTAAAAACACAGACACTTCCTGCCTAATCATTGCTCTAAGCCCCCCGGAACAGTGCCTGAAACAGAGCAGGTGCTCAATAAATGGTTTTTGAATGAATGAATGAAGTGAAACCAGACTTAAAGAAAACCATGCAGTAAAACTAAATTATAAGCTATTAAGGGAAAGGGATGAATTTATTACAAAATTCATTAAATGCTAATTATGCTCCAGGCTTGTCAGATACATTATCTCATTAAATCTTCACAAAACCTTGCAAAGTACATATTATTATCCCTATTTACTATTTACAGATGAAGGCTGAGAGAAGTCTAATAAGCAGTTCAATGGCAAAAGTAACGTGACTTCACATCTCATTGCCTCAAAGCCTGGGTGCTCTTTCCACTCCTTCTTTAAGTTATAAACCCAATTCTTCATGTATGACCCTCTTTAAAAAATGGTCTCATGACAACTGGAAATCTAGTAGAATGCCGTCCGCAGTGACTATATTATGACCTTAGCCTGATAAAACTAGTGCATGAGACCAGAAGACAGAAAAGCACTTACAGAGCTGGGCACAGTGCATGAAAATACTGTGAGCTGTGAAGTGTTTACAAATTGAAGACCCTCTGAGTGTATTGGCCACCTTGCTGGTGGTGACAACCTCCCCACGAGAACATGGCCCTCGCGAAGGACCTCCTGCACCTGACCCCGGGAGAGGAGCAGAGGAAGCACAAGAACCAGCGCCTGATGCAGAGCCCCAATTCCTACTCCATGGACGTGAAGTGTCCGGGATGCTACAAAATCCCCACCGTCCTTAGCCACGCACACACAGTAGTTCTGTGTGTCGGCTGCTCCTCTGTCTTCTGCCAGCCCATGGGAGAAAAAGCAAGGCTTACAGAAGGATGCTCTTTCAGGCAGAAGCAGCACTAAAATACCCTGAATCAAGATGAGTGGGACACTATCCCAATAAACAATTTTGGATAAATAAATAAATAAATAAATAAAATGTATTGGCCAAAATACTTAGTTTATTTTTTTTTTTAAAGATTTTATTTATTTATTTGACAGAGAGAGAGATCACAAGTAGGCGGAGGCAGGCAGAGAGAGAGGGGGAAGCAGGCTCCCTGCTGAGCAGAGAGCCCGATGCGGGGCTCCATCCCAGGACCCTGAGATCATGACCTGAGCCGAAGGCAGAGGCTTTAACCCACTGAGCTGCCCAGGCGCCCCCAAAATACTTAGTTTAAATTCAAACAAAAGATGACTTAAAGAAGCCTTCTAGTGCCTGGAATCCTCTATGAACACTGTACAACCTGCAAATAACTCTACCAGATCAGCTTAACCCAGACTAACATAATCCTTAACAATTTCCTCCCCCAGTCAAACATACACACTTTGACTAATATGAATGAGAAAATGCCAACCCTTTAAGACCAGGATATGGCTGGTCTTTCCATGGTAAGTTCTGCTATCCCTCAGAAAATTTCCCAAAGCCTGACTTTGTCCCGCTGTCCTATTTTGACAAAGAAGATCCAACAGCTAAAAATGATAATCTAAACTCTCACAAATAGTGTCAAATATATAAGCATCATGTCATTAATTAACGTTAGCCTCCATCAAAATAGGCTAACAAACCTGTGTTGTAGCTAAGAAATATATCAAAGCCCTACCTCACAAAGCACCAAGCCCAAATAGATACACAGACAAATTCTACAAAGTTTTCAAAGGAATGGATAATTCTAATGATATTTAATTGTGTGGGAGTAAAAGGTAGAAAGATTTAAAATTCTTTGTATATTTCCAGAAAAACACCGATTCAAGCACCCTTTAAAAAAAGATAAAAACAGGGGCGCCTGGGTGGCTCAGTGGGTTAAGCCTCTGCCTTCGGCTCAGGTCATGATCTCGGGGTCCTGGGATCAAGCCCCACATCGGGCTCTCTGCTCAGCGGGGAGCCTGCTTCCCCCTCACTCTCTGCCTGCCTCTCTGCCTACTTGGGATCTCTCTCTCTCTATCAAATAAATAAAATCTTTTAAAAAAAAAGATAAAAACGCATAAAGCCATCTCATTTACAATTCATACAGATATTCATGTAAATATCAATATAGAAATCCTGATGAAAATATCAGTAAACAGAATCCATCAATACTTGAAAAGAATAATATATGCATGATCATGTGGGGCTTTTACTAGTAAGACAAAGATGGTTCAATATTAGGAGATTTACCAGATCTCATTAGCAGGTCAAAGGAGAAAAAATGATAATATTTATAAATTTAGAAACATGTTTGATAAAATTCAACATAAATTCCTAATTTTAAAAATTCTTTTTTTAAGATTTACCTATTTTAGAGAGAGAGAGAGAGAAGAGCATACAGAGGAGAGGGGCAGAGGGAAAGGGAGAGAGAGTCCCAATCAGACTCCACACTGAGCATGGAGCCCCACTTACAACTTGATCCCACCACCCCCGAGATCGCAACCTGAGCCAAAACCAAGAGGCAGACGCTCAACTGACTGCACCACCTAGGCACCCCTTAAAAATTCTTAATAAAACAAAAAAATAGTTATAGTTCCTTAACATGATTATATGGGATGGGTATGTGTGTATCTGAAATCCAAGGCCTATATTCTGACTGATGATAAAATTCTAGAAACAATGCTAGTCAATTCCGGAAAAAAATATAGATACACATTATCACCACTATTATTTAACATTATCCAAAAAGTATGAGTCAATACAACTAGAAGAAATGCAAAAGTATGAGTCAATGCAACTAGAAGGAAGAAAGAAATGAGACACCCAAACAGCAAAGGAAGAGGCAAAATTATCGTATTTACATTTAATATAGTTGGATAAAAAGACCTATGAGATGAAACTAGAAAAACTATTATGAACAAAAAAACTGAGAAAACATCATGCCAAAAAAATCCCGTTTATGAGAACAATAACTAAACAAAAAATTCCCAAGAATAAGTTTAATAACAAATCTAAAAAACCTATATGAACTTTAAGACTCCAGAAAGCCATAATACGGTTTCAAATAAATTTAAAAGTATCCTGTTCCTGGGTACTATAAAATTATCAACTTATCTCAATTAAATTATAAAGGCAATGCAATCTCAATAAGAATACTAAAAGAATTTTTATCATTCTTGTCGTTTATAATCAGATAAGCTGATTCTAAAGGTCAGATAATAAAATGAAACATGCTAGTATAGCCAGGAAGATTTTAGATTTTAAAATGCTACAAAGCTATAATAATTAAAAGTTTGCACTGGGCGCATGAAAAACAATGAAATAGAAAAATGTCCAGCAATAGACTCACTTATATAAGAATTTAGTATACAGTAAAACTGTACTTCAAATAGGTGGAGAAAAGATAGATTCTAGTAGGCTGGAAAAATAAAACTAAATTTCTATCTACTTCACTTCTCATAACATAATAAATTCTGATTGATCAAAGGTAAAAATAATTAATCCATGAAAATACTAGAAGAAAACAATAGACAATCTTTCTGGCCTCTAAATGTGAAAGTGCTAAGTTAAACACAAAATCCCAAAACTATAGAAGAAAATAAATTTTAAAAATTTTAAATTTAAAAAAAGAAAAGCTAAATTTGACAGCATAAGAATTTTTTTAAATATACAAAGGAAAAATGTCATAAGTCAAACCATAAAAACAAAATGCAAAATATACTGGCAGCACATAGGACAAAGAGCAAATTTTCTTACATAGAGAGAAGGGAACTCTTTTTTTTTTTTAAGATTTTATTTATTTATTTGACAGAGAGAGACAGCAGGAGAAGGAACACAGCAGAGGGAGTGGGAGAGGAAGAAGCAGGCTTCCCGCTGAGCAGGGAGCCTGATGTGGGGCTCTATGTGGGGCTCGATGTCAGACTTGATCCCAGGACCCTGAGATCATGACCTGAGCCAAAGGCAGGTGCTTAATGACTGAGCCACCCAGGCGCCCCAAGAGAGAAAAGGGAACTCTTACAACGTGATCAGAAAAAGACCAATAAAGCAGTAAGAAAAAGGCAAAGGACATGAAACCAGAAGTTCACAAAACAAACACTAACAAATGGCTTATAATCCATAAGAAGATGTTCAACTTTAGTCATAAAGAAAGAAAAGTTAAAGTGAGATAACATTTTCACCTAGCCAACAGGCAAAGGTCAAAAAAGTTTTAAAATGCAGTGTTCTGGTAAGAATGTGGGGATTCAGGTACTCTCACCTAGCACTAATGGAAGTATAAATTGGTCAACCCCCATGAACCTCCTTTTGACCATATCTATCAAAATTGGAACTATATACTCTTTGACCCCGCAATTCCACTTCTAGAAATTTATCCCAAAGATACACACATGGGAAAGATATATGTAAAAAAAAAAAAAAGGATAAATTTTTATATATAACTGCCTGTTAGAGCAAAAACCTGGGAAAATTTTAAATGTCCATTAGCAAGGGATGGTTAAGTGATGAACAGTTTACCCAGACAATGGAATACTGAGCAGCCAGTAAAAAGGACTGCAATTGACCTTAAAAAGTACAAGGAGCAGTAGATTTATGTAATATGCACCCATTTGTATGAAAAGGGAGCTGGAATCACATATGTTTGTGCATGCTTAAACTATTACCCAAAATAGGCGACAGGAAAACTGATAAACAATAGTTGTTTCTGGGGAGGGAGATCTGGAGTTGAAGGGAAGACCTGGAGTAGAAGGGAATTTAATTTGTTATTGAATATTGTTTTTATAGTGTTCAATTTTTTTAGCTTGGGTATTTTTATTTTTTTATTGTATGTTATATATATATATGTATATATAAATATATTTATATTTATAAATATATATATATAAATATATATATATATAAATATATATATATATGTATATAAATATATACATATATATATATATAATTTTTAAGTAGGCTCCACGCCCAGCATGCAGACCAATGTGGGGCTTGAACTCAGAGCACTGAGATAGAGACCTGAGCTGAGACCAAGAGTCAGACACTTAAACAACTGAGCCTCCCAGGTCCCCCTACTTTGGGCATTTTTAAGTTATAAAAAGAATATATCTTTCACCTTAGTTTCAGACATGTTACTTACAAAACACCAATTTTATTTTTAAATAAGTGTTTTTCTTTTTAAATAAATAAAATAACCATTTACTATTTCTTACACAAAGCTTAAAATTATATAGAACATTCACAATGTTCTAGGAAGTGAACTTTTAAAATGCTTTCCTATAAAAACGTAGACACTAAGACCCTTAAGCACAAGTCTAATGATTTAACGCCGGTTTTGAACACCTAGCACACTGGTTAACATAGAGTAAGCAAATATTTTATAAATGCTTGTTGGATGAGATAAAGCAAAAAGGAACTGGGTAAAACAAAACCTGCTCCCCAGTATTAGTTTTTCATATAGGAGAAAGAACTTTCTTGTTGTGCCAAAGGCTTAGAAAGTTTTCAGTCACCCTCAGAACAACCACAGAGCCACATATACCGGTTAGAGTGGATTCTTGATAACATACTCTTTCCCAAACAATCACCACTTTCATCTTCCCAATTCTGGTTTGTAGGTCAGCACACCTTTTCTTCAATCTGCCAGTTCTTCCCGTAGGGTAAGGTTTATCTGAGACAAATAGAAGAAGTACTCTCCTTTCAACGAACCCAACTGACCATTGATCTATCCGAAGTTCAATACTTATCCAAAATTCTGCGCTTACTACGTAGTAGGAAGGAGCACAATAAGAATTTGTTGAGATATATTAACATTTGACAGGGTGCTTATACAAGGAAATGAATTCGGCTTTGGGTAAGAGAGTATGTAGGGAAAAAAAACAAAAACAATCTTTTTAAGTACTATTTAATAAGTGTAAATCCCAACCTTTTGTGGACTGTTGAACACACGAGGTAAACTTCAGAGCCTACTAATTCTTTGCTGTTTTACAGGGAATACAGAGTATGTGGAACCTGACCTCATTTTACACTGTGTGGCGTTTTTTTTCCGTTTTCTCTTTCGACAGTGAGTGCTATCTAATATCCATTAAAGCTCCAGCATTTTCTGCAAGATACTCCTATTGCTGATTAACTATTCATATAGTAGAAGATGGTTTGCTTGGCTCTTTATTTTTCCAGTCCATTATCAATATCGAGTCACAGTCCAACAGCCACATAACTCCATTATATGATACTATATATGAATGAAAGAGTGTGGCAGATAAGAAGAGTATTAAACCATTTAAAAAATACAGTGAAGATACAGATATATACATCCTAAAATTAATTTGCTACAAGATACCCTAATAGAAGGAAAATATTATTGCACATTCAAAGATGCCAAATCCATTATTAGGTAGCTGCTCAGGCAATAGCTGAATTCAACTTGTTTATTTTAAATAGTAGTTCACATCCATTATGCAGCCTTCCTAGATACTTCTGACCTAAAACAAATTTAGGATTCTCTTCCAAATTCCTCTTTGGTACTTCAAAAAGCTTACTGCTAGAGCCATCTCTTCTACCTCTAAGGCATTTCTTCAGTCCAATAACTGATTCCCAAGAATGCAATTCTAATCATCCCTACATAACTACTAAGAGTCTTTGAGAAACTCCAGGAGACCATGTGGATTCAAGAGTGAAAAAAAGAGGCATTTAATCCGGGGCTAGAGTGGGGGGGTGGCTTTTTTTTAGTGAATCCAGTTAGCCACAAACTTTTGATGCCTTCTATTTAATGTTTTTACATAGTACATGATAAATACCATTCTATTCGTGAGAACCACTGATAAGTGTGCATGTTCAACTGTATCACCATGATAAAATATTTGTGCCTGAAAAAATTCAGATGATGGAAGTCATTTGGTCCTAAAACCTTTGGATAAAAGTTGCTCTGAGGGAGGAGGCCTCTTTAAGAGTTCTGGACTCAGAGCCTTCTTTGATGATAAACAGACCCAGCTTTGGAAGCATGTACATTTCCACAGTTGCTCAGAAGTTCCACTAGACCTGGAACAGACGATGGTAATTATTTTTATGTCTTCTTTTTATTATTATTATTATTATAATTCCAATATGGTAAAGTGCTATATTAGTTTCAGGTGCACAATACAGTGATTCAACAGTTCCATACATCGCCCAGTGCTCATCATCACAAGTGCACTCCTTAATCCCCATCACATATTTCCCCCATCCCCCTACCCACCTCCCTCTGGTAACCATCGGATTGTTCTCTATAGTTAACAGTCTGTTTCTTGGTTTATCTTTCTCTTTTTTTTCCCTTTGCTGGTTTATTTTGTCTTTTAAATTCCACATGAGTGAACGCATATGGTATTTGTCTTTCTCTGACTTATTTTGCTTAGCATTTTACTCTCTAGCTTCATGCATGTCATTACAAATGGCAAGACTTCATTCTTTTTTATAGCTAAATAGTATTCCATTGTTTATATATATACCATCTCTTCTTTTTTTTTTTTTTAAGTTTTTCTTTAAATTCCAGTTAGTTAACACAAAGTGCAATATTAGTTCCTGGTGCACAATACAGTGATTCAACACTTCCATACAACATCCAGTGCTTGTCACAAGTTCACCCATTAATTCCCATCACCTATTAACCCATCCTCCCACCCACCTCCTCTCTGGTAACCATCAGTTTGTTCTCTATAGTTAAGAGTCTGTTTCATGATTTGCCTCTCTCTCTCTCTCTCTCTCTCTCTTTCTTTTTCCCCTTTGCTTATTTGTTTCGTTTCTTAAATTCCACATATGAGTGAACTCATATGGTATTTGTCTTTCTCTGACTGAACTTATTTCACGTAGCATAATACTCTCTAGCTCCATCTATTTCATTGCAAATGGCAAGATTTCATTCTTCTTGATGGCTGAGTAATATTCCCTTCTGTCTATATACCACATCTTCTTTATCCATTCATCAGTCGATAGACATTTGGGCTCTCTCCATAATTTGGCTATTATAGATAATGATGCTATAAATAAACATTGGGGTGCAGTATTCCTTTGGATTAGTATTTTTGTACTCTTTGGGTAAATACCTAGCAGTGCAATTGTTAGATCATAGGGTAGTTCTATTTTTAACTTTTTGAGGAATCTCCATACTGCTTTCCACAGTGGCTGTTTGCATTCCCCTCAACAATACAAGAGGGTTCTCCTTTCTCTGCATCCTCACCAACACCTGCTGTTTCTTGCATTGCTGATTTTGGCCATTCTGACAGGTGTGAGGTGATACCTCATTGTGGTTTTGATTTGCATTTCCCTGATGATGAGTGAGGCTGAGCATCTTTTCATGTGTCTGTTGGTCATCAATATGTCTTCTTTGGAAAAAACATCTATTCATTCCTTCTGCCCATTTTTTAACTAGATTATTCATTTTCAGGCATATTCAGTTTTATAAGTTCTTTATAGATTTTGGATACTAACTCTTTATTAGATATGTCATTTGCAAATATCTTCTCCCATTCCGTAGGTTGCCTTTGAGTCTTGTTGATCGTGTCCTTCACTGTGCAGAAGCTTTTTATTTTGATGAAATCCCAATAGTTTGTTTTTACTTTGGCTTCTCTTGCCTCAGGAGATATATCTAGAAAAAAGTTGCTATGACTGATGTCCAAGAGGTTACTGCCTATGTTCTCTTCTATGATTTTTACGGTTTCAGGTTTCACATTTAGGTCTTTCATCCATTTTGAATTTATTTTTGTGTATGGTGTAACAGAGTGGTCCAGTTTCATTCTTTTGCACGTTACTGTCCACTTTTCCCAATATCATGTGTTGAAGAGACTGTCTTTTACCCATTAGATATTCTTTCCTGCTTTGTCAAAGGTTAGTTGACCATATAATTGTGGGTTCATTTCTGAGTTTTCTATTCTGTCCCACTGATCTATGTGTCTATTTTTGTGCCAGTATCATACTGTGCTTTTTTTTAAATGCTATTTGTTTTTATCTTTACAGCTTTGTAATATATCTTGAAGTCCAGAATTGTGATGCCTCCAGCTTTGTTTTTCTTTTTCAAGGTTGCTTTGGCTATTTGGGGTCTTTTGTGGTTCCACATAAATTTTGGGATTGTTTGTTCTACCTATGTGAAAAATGCTGGTGGTAATTTGATAGGGATTGCATTAAATGTATAGATTGCTTTAGGTAGTATACACATTTTAACAATATTTTTTCTTCCAATCCATGAGCATGGAATGTCTTTCCATTTCTTTGTGTCATCTTCAATTGCTTTCATCAGTGTTTTACAGTTTTCAGAGTACAGCAGACAGTAATTTTTATGAAAGATTATTAAGAGTATATATCAATCACCATTTTGGAAGGAAAAAATTTTTCCAGAACTTTAAACAGTGTTAGGATGTAGAACAACACAATTCAATAAATAAGCATTGCTATAGTATATTTAAAAGTTAAGTAAAAATTAAGCAGGTTATATGATTAGACATAAAAATAGTTTAAGTATAAACTCTATAAAGTGAGAGGCAGGATGACAACTCTCTTTTTGTACTTAACAACTCTTCTAACCTTTACATATCTAAGAATTCTTTTTCTTTTTTTTCTTTTTTTTTAAAGATTTTATTTATTTATTTGACAGAGAGAGAGAAAGATCACAAGTAGGCAGAGAGGCAGGCAGAGAGAGAGGGGGGGAAGCAGGCTCCCCATTGAGCAGAGAGCCCAATGCGGGGCTCGATCCCAGGACCCTGAGACCATGACCTGAGCCAAAGGCAGAGGCTTTAACCCACTGAGCCACCCAGGTGCCCCTAAGAATTCTTTTTCAATCAGCATATATTACTTTTGAAATAATAAAAATACAGATTAAAAAATCAATCTAAATTATTAATCTGAACTTTAAATAAGTTAATCTCGGTCATGTAGAAATAATCAATTCCAATCCTTCAGAAATCAACTAAGTGTAAATACAAATATATTTTATGTATTTTTTTCAAAAACTAGTGGAAGAAACAAATAAACTTAAACCTTCCCATTTAAGCTGGAAGAACAGATTTCTCAATCCATTAAACTAATAAAACAGAGCCCAGATTTGGCAGATAATCAGAAATCTTCAACATGCTCAGTTAGTTTTGTGGGAACTATACAGTAGTTCACATGCACTGAAATTTTCATATGTGATTTTTACTAAACATATGTCATTTTATGTCCAAGAACAATTTCAGTCAACATGGTATTGGTGGTAATGCTGAAAATGCACCCCCAAATCAACTTAGGATGGACATTAGATGGGACAAACCTCTATGTAGAAGGTCACACAACTGTCATGACAACCTGTAAAAGACTTCTATGAAATAAAGATAGCTAATGACATTTATTTGGCAAAACTAAATAAATAGAATGGGGAGAGTGACGCTAATGGGTAGAGGTTTCTTCTCGGGGTGAATAAAATGCTCTTGAATGAGATAGTGGTGGTAAATACTCATACTAAAACCCCTTGACTTGCACCCTTTAAAGGAGAAGATTTTATAGTATGTGAGTTACATCTTAATTTTTTAAAACTAATAAATCTCAAGAAATAAAACAATGGGGGCGCCTGGGTGGCTCAGTGGGTTAAAGCCTCTGCCTTCAGCTCAGGTCATGATCTCAGGGTCCTGGGATCGAGCCCCGCATCGGGCTCTCTGCTCAGCAGGAAGCCTGCTTGCCCCTCTCTCTCTGCCTGCCTCTCTGCCTACTTGTGATCTCTCTCTGTCAAATAAATAAATGAAATCTTTAAAAAAAAAAAAAAAAGAAATAAAACAATGGCCAAAAATGACTAATGACATTCTGAAATGCACGTATAATATTTTAGCAGAGCCATCAGCTGGGCCCAAAAAAAGTTAAACAAGACACACAAAGCAAGACTAATGTCCTGGTGATTTCAGAGTTAATGTGATCAGTACTTTGATTTCAAAAAGAAGATATAAAGAGCCTTGAACTCAACCCCCAAATTTTTATTCTTCCTCTGAGAAGATGCCTTCAGAAAAATTCCCCATGGTTTTCTAAATACGTCCAGACAAAGCAAAGGAAACACACTGAAGTCCATTACTTCCAGAAGTAGCCAGTCCTTCAGCCTTATCACCTTGTTCAGTGACAGGAAATGAGAGCCCACAAGTGTACCCAGCCTTGTGCCATCTTCCTCCATCATAGGATTTCTTTCATGTGCCTTGAGCTCTTTTGAGTGTGGAATGCTTTTAGAGAAGACATCTAAGGTTTGTGCAGCTGAGCCAATTTCCTTTTCTTTTAGTACAATGGACAACTTTTTGGTTTCAATGGACTTCTATAGTATGGACAAATGAAAGCAAAGAACACATCACCTATTTGCAGAGGACGATCTACGAGATCATTCAGCCTATCCCTGTCCAAATGTAACAGCCCGCAGGACTGAAATCCCTTTTCAGGAGATGTGCTTTTTAAACCGTAAGAAAATAAAAGCACGTAATGAGGCAAGCTATAACTGTCAGCCATAGCTATTAAGAGCTTACATAAAGCCATGCTTGAGTAGCTTTGAATGTCACTAAAGAGAAAAACAGGTTTTTTTCCTAAAAACTAAAGGATAATGGCAAGAAGGGAACAAGAGTGGGGCTTTTGGGGTTACTGGTAACATTGTTTCTTGAGTTAGGTGTTGAAGGCATGTGTGTTTAGTTTGTAAAAATTCATCAAGCTGTAGAATTATGATATGCACTTTTTTGAACATGTATATGTCCATAAAAAGTAAAAAATTAAAAAAGGGAAACAGAATTGCTGAATAAATATTAATAGTTTCTTACTTATTAATATTAATAAGTATTAATAGTTTCTTAACTAAATTGAAACATAAGTTTAAGAGTAAGGATGATGATGATGACAGCTAACTCTTAATAAAGCACTATAATGCCAGGCTAAACCCTTTACATACACTTTATCTTACAATGAGATAACATATTCTCATATTTTAAAAAAGGGCTGGACCATGTGTGCTCTATGAATATGTCTACAACCCAATATGTAGCGGGGACTGGTACAGCAGGATATTTGGTTCCACTGTAAATGACCTTTGAGTGACTCTAAACCCCCTACACTGTCAAGAAGGAAAAGACCCCTTTACCTGAAACACCCACACCCCAAGGATAAACAGGGAGTTCAAAAACTTTTCCTGCCATTTCTCTACTTCCTCCTACCAAGGGGGCTTTCACAAAGGCTGGGCTAGAAAAACAGCCATTTCCAACCAAACATCCCTCACCACTCCACACATTCAGGTGGCTGTTCTAGTTGCCCCTTGTAATTCCACAGAAGTCTGGCTAGGCCTGCAACTCTTTAAGCACATTTCTGAACCTGCGTCCAAAGGAGTCTTTGCCAGGGACAAGTAAGAAGCAAAAGAATGAGCAGTTTTCTTTTGGATCCTGAAGATTTCTTAAGATCAAATCCCTACTAATTTAACTTCAGCGGCTAATGAAATTTTGGTATGAGGGCATTACGTAATAAGCTGTCGGCTACTAAAATTTAAATTTTGAAAAACCATTATCAAGCACCTACTTTTGCTAGACACTACAGTGTTCTTTACATCTTTTATCTCAAATTAACCCTCAAAATAGCTAACATTTACTGTGCCTTCTCTGTGCCAGGCATCACTTTAAGTGTTTTACATTTATTAATTCATTTAATGTAATAACAGCCCTATGAGGTAAATACTAATACAATTATTCTCATTTATCATATGAAGAAATTGAGGTCTAGAAAAGGTTGAGAAACTTACCAAAGGGCACACAACTAGAAGTAGCTGAGTGAAGATCTAAAGCCAGGCAATTAGGTATGAGAGTCCACAGCCCTAACCACTGTACTCCACTGCCCTTCACCACTCAGTGAAGCAGATATTATCCCCCCACAGAGAAGGCAATACTGAGTTCAGAGTATAATTTACTTGCCCAGGTCAGACATCTAGTAATGAATGGGCCTGGATTCAAATCCAGCCCTACAGGAGGTCAAAGTCCATGCTATTTTTATTCTCCTCCCAGCTTAGCCAACTTAGTGATAAAACAGAGCTAACACCTAGCTTCTCTGCAATGAACCGAGGATTGAAAGGAAGCCATCTAAACCACATTCCCCCAACACCTCTGCTTGCTTTCTCTAAGCTTCAGGATCTTTTGTATAGTACTGTTCACTTTTTTCAGAGTCTATATATATAAAGAGAGACACAAACACACACACATATATATTTTTTTTTACAGCAGAAAGTGGCAAAGAAAAGAATGCAATAACAGGAACATGTTAGCCATAAGTGACTGCAATACAGAATAAAGCCAGACAAAGCATTTTTAGACTGTTAACTACAGAAAATGTATAGTAAGCACAGGAACTAAGCCCTCTTATTGTGGGTTATGCACAAGAAAGAGAAAAATACTTTTTCATACCTTATTATTTTACCAGGCAGAGTCTTCATTGTGTTATTCAAGTGTTTGGATATGGTTGAGAGAGTTTCTGGGCCCAAAGCCTTCAAAGTCCTCAAAACAGGTTTTCTGCAAAGTCTGCTTCCCAAGGATAAGGCATGGTTTCTCTGCCTTGGCACTACTGACATTCAGACTGGATACTCCTTTGTTGTATGGGGATGTCCTGTGCATTGTAGGATGTTTAGCTATATCTTTGGTTTCTACGCACTATACACCAGTTGTATAGCAGTTGTGACAACCAGTACGTCTCCAAACACTGAGAAAAGTCCTCTAGGGGAGGGCCACTTGGTCGGTCAACTCAGTCAGCTCTTAGTTCTGGCTCAGGTCATGATCTCAGGTTATGAGATCGAGCCCGATGTTGGGGTCCCGCTGAGCACGAGTCAGCCTGAGATTCTTTCTCCCTCCCTTTCCCTCCCCTTCTGCTCCTCCCCCTGCTTGTTCATCATGTGCGTGCATGCTTTCTCTCTAAAATAAATGAATAAAATCTTAAAAAAAAAGTTCTCTAGGGAAAAAAAATTATCCCATGTTGAGAAACACTGGGACAGGTCTCCAATGCTAATAATTCAAATTATTCTTACTTTTGGCCCCTTCTCATTTTGTTCTTATTTGTATTATTCTCATCTGTAGTGGTTACTTTATAAACATCCTTATTTGTTTTACATATTCAGACAGGGACTATGTTTATACTTTTACATCTCCCACAGCTGCAAGTCATTCGTTTTGTTTAAAGGACTCAACAAAATGTCAAAATGTCAAGAAATCCAGGTGCTCCTTCAAAAAAATAGTAACTCTGAAGAAAGGTTATGTGGGAGTTCCTTGTACTAGTCTTTCCTAGTAACTAACTTTTCTATAAGCTTGAAATTCTGTAAATTTGATATATGAAATTATATCAATATAAAAGTTGCAAAAATATTTTTAGAAATATAAGAGAAAATATTTGCAAATCATATCTGACATGGGGTCAATATCCAGCACATAAAAACTGCTAAAACTCAACAACTACAAAAAAAAAAAAAACACACACACAAATAACCTGGTTAAAAAATGGGCAAAAAACTTGAATAGACATTTCTCTAAAGATGATATACAAATGGCCAATAAGAATATGAAAATATACTCAACATCGTTAATCACTAGAGAAATACAAATCAAAATCACAAGGTATTGCTTTACACCCATTTGGATGGCTATTATTTAAGAAACAGAAAATAATAGTTTTGGCAAGTATGTAGAGAAGTAAAAACACCTATGCACCGTTGGTAGGAGTGTAAAATAGGGCAACCACTATGGAAAATAGCATGGCAGTTCCTCAAAAAATTAAAAATAGAACTACCATATGATCTAGCCATCTCAGTTCTAGGTATATATCCAAAAGAATTGAAAGCAAGATCTTGAAGAAATATTTACACACCTATGTTCACAGCAGCATTATTCACAACAGCAAAGAGATGGAAGCAACCCAGATATCCATTGCCAGATGAATAGATAAACAAAATGTAGTACGTACATACAAAAGGATATATTCAGCCTTAAAACAGAAGGAATTCAGAGTGCCTGGCTGGCTCAATCGGTTAAGCATCTGCCCTCAGCTCAGGTCATGATTTCAAGGTCCTGGAATCAAGCCCACATGGGCTCCCTGCTCAGTAGGGAGTCTGCTTCTCCCTCTCCTTCTGCCCGCCACCCTGCTTGTGCGCTCTCTCTCGTTCTCTCTCTGCTTCTCTCTCTCTTAAATAAATAAAATCTAAAAAAAAAAAAGGAAAGAAATCTTATTGTACTCTACAACATGGATGAATTTTGAGAACATTTTGCTAAATGGAATAAGCCAGTCACCAAAAGACAAATACTGAATGATTAATTTAAGAAACATTTATGGGGTCCCCTCTCTCTATAAAACACGGAGGTGGTACAGTATATCCGAAGGTAGACGTACAAGAACCGATGAGTAAAAATAGGCATAATGCTAGCCTAAACAACTCTACCCATAACTTCTACCCAATTTCAGGAAAGTAAAAATGTTTTTCAACTCAGATTCCGTACTGCCAAGGAAATACCATGTTTTCATCCTGAGATCTCATCTTTCTCTGAAATGATGATTAGTGATAATTACATGGGTGAAAAAAACACAAAGCAACTTCTGTTTCCCATGGTTGGAGGAGCTGAGAAAGAGGTAGCTAATGGTGTTACCTGTTAAGAAGTGAATTACTATGGTTTTCAATATGATTCACCAAGCTCCCCAAAGTAGAAAACATCCCATTTGCACATAAGAATTCTATAAATTCCTTCATGTTGGATGTTTTCTAAAAATGTTATTCTGTTAACTTAATAATTAGCATAGAGGAAACAAGTATATTTTGATGACATTATATAAAATAAAATAAGGTTGATGATTTCTATTTCTTTCAAAAGTATTCCCACACTATCAATAAGTTGTTTCCCATTCATACAACTTATTGATGCCTCTCGTCTTTGACTGAATATAAGCCAAGAATGGTTGAGTTTCAAATCTTTTTGGGGGGTGTGGGGGGGCAGGGGGGCAAGGGCAGAAAAGAGGGAGAAGAAGAATCTTAAGCTCCACACCTAGGGCAGAGCCCGGGGGGGGGGGGGGGGGGGGAGGGTGTTTGACCTCATGACCCTGAGAGATCACGACCTGAGCGGAAATCAAGACTGGGATGCTCAACCAACTGAGACACCCAGGCACCCCGAGTTCCAAATCTTAAGCCTATGAATCACTGTTTCCACCCCCAGGCAGCTGAAATTGTTCATTTACATTTCCTCACTCTCTAAATACTATGTATAATATTACTTTGCATGATGCTTTTGGGAGGGAAGCTATAGACTGAACTTTTTTTTCAATTGATCTCTGGGATGTGTTTTTTTGCACTTACATTTAAAAATTGAGACGTGACTAGTGTCCTATAACCCATAACACTACTAACCAAATAACTGAACCACCTTTTAAAGGGCACATTGAGGTAAATTTGAAAATGTTTCCTGGCTTCCTCTGAGGGGCCAGCCTCAATTCCCCAACTTTCTGCCTTACAACCAGAAATAGAGTTACCTGTCAAACACATGAAAATCACTTGCCTAGGCTATCCTGCAGACTTTTCCATATTTAATTTGTGTTTTCCTTGGTCATTATTTAAAGGACTTCTGGGTGCACTATACACCGCATAAGCCCTGAGAGTTGATGAAAGAAACAAGGAAAGTAAATACAAGTGAATAGTATAAGTAAATTACTTTATCTTCTCAACTTGATTCCATTCCCATATACTTGAAACATTTATTACAGATAATCCAAAGTGTAAGATACCTCAGAGATGACCCCCATATGAATGCCTTGCCAAGCCATCCCTGCAAAAAGACAGTGTGGTACAGAAAAGAAGACTTTGGAATCAGACAGACGTGGGAAATATTTTAATCCCAGCTCTGCCACTTAGCAGTTGTGTAAGCCTGGGCACATACAAGTCTGAGCTTCAGTAACCCCAACTGTAAAATGGGATAACGACTGCCTCAAAAAACCATGAGGACTCAGCGAGAGAGAACCAGTGAAAGCACCCGACATGCTGCAGGCACTCAAAAGCCAGAGCCCTTTCATTTTCAACACACAAGACATAGAAAATGCAGTCACACAACTTGGTGTTTCCTTTTCATTTGTTAGGCGTCGTTATTATTGTTATTGTTATTATTAAAATGCAAGCATCTGGGACAGGGCAGGCACACCAAGGGAACTCATAAGAGGCTTGAGACTCAAGGCAGCTGGACTCTGGTTGGAGAGAAAAAGTACCTTAAAAATGAAAAATAACACAAATGTTCAATTTCTCACCACAGACAGTAAGTTCAAAGGAAGGAATGATTACTTAAAGCTGACACAACCAAGCAAGAACTCATGAAAGAGCTGGAAATTGAGGGGAGCCTTGAAATTAAGACAAGACACCAAATATGGGAAGAGGAATAAGAACTCTTTCAGAGAATGGAAAAGAGCTGACAAAGGAGCAGCAGTGGTCATATGTATCCATCGGGCATTCATGGAATAATAGACCATTTTTGTTGTAGTGCAGAGTTTTGTGTAGAGGAGCCACAGAAGATAAGGCTGAATAAGGTAAAGTAGTCAGGGACGCCATTAGGAGAACCCAAAAAATATTTTTTTCAAAGAAATAAATCATGGTTGGTATAAATCATAGACTTTTAAAAAAGAAACAATGTATAACCCAGTGAGTTGAGAAGACTGATCTATCAGAGACATCAGTGAGTAAGTTGGACAGATGAGAGACTAGAAACTAAGTGATCAGTAAAGAAACCACTGTCACAATCCAAGCAGGAAGTGATGAAAGGCTGAATTAGCATGGTGGTGGTACGAATATAAAGATAGAGACAGGGAGGAGAGGTATTATATAAAGTCTCACAGACATGAATGAAGAGGGAAGAAGCAAAGATGACATGGTAGCTCCAAGACTGGGAGACTGGGAGAATGACAGCACCATGAGAGGAAAAGACAAACTAGGGAGGAAATTAATCTAGGGACACAAAAAGCAAATATAGTTTCAGACTGGTTGTTATCACGGTAATATCCAGAAAGAAAGTACTAAGTCAGCATGTAAAGACATGAGCTTAAGATGGAAAGGAAAGCTCTATGCTCAGAAAGGATGGCTGACTCCATAGAAGCTGCTGGTGCAAACAAATTAGGACCAGCACACTGAGTACAGCCCTCCTCAAAACGCAGGTTCAGGAAGGAAGTGACACCCTCAAAGATACTGGAGAAGGGGCAAAAAAAATTTAAGTGTTGTCATCAAAGTCAAGAACATGAGTCTCAAGAAGACAGAGGTGGTAAAGAAAGCCAGAACCTACAAAAAAACAGTAAGATAAGGGCTGAAAACAGGCCATCATACATGCCAAATAGGAGATCTCTGGAAACCTTAAGAAAGAAAAAAAAAAAAAAAAACAGGTTCAAAAAGTGTCAGAAGAGCAAATGAGTAAGTAGGAAGAAAGTGGAAGCTTTGTCTACAGTGTATGCTTTCAAATGCATTTAAATCTCATTCAGATTTTTAATCTGGAATACAAGAACATGTAGATTTAAGAAAACGAAAGAATAGGGGCATCTGGGTGGCTCAGTCGGTTAAGCGTCTGCCTTTGGCTCAAGTCATGACCCAGGGTCCTGGGATGGAGCCCTGCGTTGGGCTCCCTGCTCAGTGGGGAGCCTGCTTCTCCCTCTGCCTTGCCACTCCCCCTGCTTATGCACGCGCACTCTCTCTGTCTCTTTGACAAATAAATAAACAAAATCTTAAAAAGAAAGAAAGAAAGAGAGAGAGAAAGAAAGAAAGAAAAAAAAAGGAAAGAAAGAAAGAAAATTGATAATAGAGACTGTCTTTAGTAGTCACAGGCCCTGATCTTTCTCTTCGGCTCTCTTTGTTCCATCTGATTTACTGGCTACTTTGTGCAACCTCTCAAGACCTTTCATTTCTAGGCTGTACTTCTGAGCCTTTCTCCTGTAAGTGAGAGAGGGCCACATCTCATCACTCCTATCCCTTTTACCTCTTTCTTTTTTTCACTCACATCATGGAGGCAAGGACAAAAGTCAGATTTCACAAGAAAACCAAGATTTGATAGTCCTTCTTCTTCAGTATTTTCAAAAGAAGCCCATCTTCCAAAAAGCACATTAAAGATACTCAATATCATTAGTCATCAGTAAAATGCACATTAAGAAACCACTTCATAACTACTAGAATGATTAAAATTAAAAAGACTGACAAGGATGTCGAGCAACTAGAACTCTCATACATCTCTGATGGAAATGTATTATTCTTGAGGCATTGTGCTAGAAATACAAGAACAAATGAGAGAGACAAGATCATATATTCATGGAGTTTATAGCTTAGTTAAGTCATTCATTTTTTTAATTAAAAATATTATATACATTGTAATGTACTTGGATCCTGTAAAATACAAGCTTCTTTTCCAAGAATTCTTTGCTGCTCAAAGAGTCTCCCTGTTAGATAAACTCATGGCCAGACATTTATCAAAATAGTTAAGACCTACAGGTATCTTATCAGGTACTCAGGAGGGATGCCAGGAAAATGGGAATGGTCAGAGTCCTCAATAGGTCTCTCTTCTGAAATCACAGGAGAATAAAATCCCCCAGGGTCTCAAGCCATAGGCAAGAAAGAAACAGCAAGTGTAAACTTTTTGTATGTATTTATGAGCATAAATTACCGGGCTAAGTGCCCATCTCCATATCCCCCATCTGGTGTCAAAGATATGGCTGGCACTTAGATTAAAAATAAAGCACTCAATATGGCATTATAATTATCTTTCTAAAATTGACTTTAAAAATAATCAGGATAAATTAATCTTACTCCCAACTCCAAAAGCCACATGTTTATATGCTGCTTTGTACCCTTAACAAACTAAATTTTCTCAAAGTGATCACACATAGAAATATACAATATGCTCTCTTTAAAAGAAGAAAAGTTCCTGTCATCATCTGAAAATCTCAAAATATTCAATTTCTTATTCTATTGTCTTTCAGAGGCACAGTGAAACAGGACTATTCACAAATTTACACAAACTCAAGATACACTTTTCTTATTTAAAACACTATAAAACTATATTTTATATGCATATACTTTATTCTGTACTATTCATTACTTTGGATATGTAGTTATACATTTATAATTACATGTAACTCTACAGAATAAGAGGTGAAAATCACACACTCTTCTTCATGGGCAATTTGAGGGATCTTACCTAAGATTTGTCTCTGTACACTAACACTACCTAACCCTACTCAGAATGAGAACCTTGTATAAGCAGCTGCAGTTTCCTTACAAGACAGGTAATAGAAATAGGGCAAGGATTTTCTGCAGAGGAAATCCTAGAGCAAATAAGGACAATCTTCACCAAACCAGCAGAAATGTAAGGGCAAGATCGCTCCAGACTTCCCACTCCTCTGGAACCAGCGGAAGACATTCCTGTGTATATCTTGCTAGGTCTTCACAACCTGCAGAATCAGTATCCTATATGGTTAGATATTGTGCTTATGGTTTAGACCAGTGCTTTCTGGGACATTCCCGTGAGATGGATCTAGTGATGATAATTCTTCCCCAAAGCAGAAAAGACAGTGTTCTCCCCTTCAGGTAATCAATGCACGCTAATTTTCGCATCGCATCTACACTAAGTTCTTATCCGTCTTCAGGATCATTCATTCTCTTGATTACCATACTTTGAATATCCTTTCTTCTTTGACTCTTACTTTTTACCTTTGGATTTCATCTTTCATTATATCAGTAAAGATACTTTAGCCTTATTATCCATAAACCAAAGCCATTTCACATTTCCCTGATCTCAAACTTTTTAAATAATCTCAAATACAGGAACATAACACTGTCGTGTGTATTACAGAACGTTATTCTGTTCTAGTAAATGAAAGGAGACAGGAAACAAAAACAAAATGTATAACTATTTAGAAAGCAGGAGACAAAATTACATTATTTGTAGACAATATGATTGCATATCTCTTAAAAGAAAAAAAAAAGTAGAGAGAATGAATCACCAGAAAAGCCACCAAAACTAAACAGGAAGTTTAGGCAGGCAGCATTTCTATAGACTGGTAATCAATAGTCAGGAAAACATAATGAAAAGATGGCCTCATTGTAATCAATTTATAGCAGTAGCAGCAGGATGAGTACTTCATCCTCAAACAGAATTAACTCCAAATTGGCCTACAGAGAAATCAGAAGACTTTAACGCCTTCCCCTCTCACTGAACCCCACACCACTGCCAGGCTGTCCCCCCTAAAATGTGTACAAAAATTCTGACCCTCCCAGGAATCTCTTCCCTCAGGCCTGAAGCAGATTAGAATATTTTAAAACAAAATAACAAAACTTATGATAACCAATAATTAAGAGACAAAAATCCTACTGAATTTGAACAAATTCATTGTCTAAAGCAGGAAGGTAGCAAAAGAGAAATGGAGAGCGCACAACAGAACTGCCGGGATGCTCCCACATTCATCAGCAGCGGTACCTGTGCTGGACACAGAGTCATATACCAGAGCAAAAAGCACCTTGCTCTTCTCCAAACACTCGGGCCACTCTTTGTTGCTGTCTATACAGAACAGAGAGAACATCTGAGTTAGAAATCTACCTAATAGTTTCTCAAGACTTGTTGGGGCCCTTAAATACCAAAATTACATCTCAGCTCTAGGCAAAGTCACCTCTAAGCCAATCCAAAACGAAGATGGTTTGCCCTTTTCTAAAGTTTTCTAAAGCTTTCTTTTTAACTCATGTCAGTGTTACATACTTCACAGCAACATTCTCCAATGAGTCTGTTAACGTGCAGACAGGAAATAGTCCAGGCCACCTTCTCTGAACCCCCTTCCCAACTGTGTGGCCCACCCAAGAACTGTTCCCACTTCCCCTTCTTCCTAGCCAACAAAACTCTAGCCTTGTTCCCCTTTTTAAGCTGTCATGACCTCCAGAGAAGGCTGAATTATGTTGGGTAGGAGTTCACCATGGTGATGGTATTCCCATGGCCAAGCCACTGGTTTAGGCATGGACACAATTCTAGCCTAAGAGATGTAGGAATGTTTCTAGAAAGGTTTCCTCGAGCTTTAAGAACACAGGACAGATGCAATTTTTTTTTAATGTCTCTGGATATAGTTATATAAAGACTTGAAGACATTGAACTGCTTGATCAACCAACTATGGAAATACCCATACTTCCAGGCTTTTTGTTAAGTGAGATAATAAACATTATGTTTAAACATTATGTTTAAGCTGCTTCCACTAGAGTTTTCTGTCATTTGCAATCAAATCTTTCAAATAATATACCATGTAAACGTCCAGCTAGAATTTGCTCCACCTATAGCCTAAGCATCTGACAATACATAAAAGACAAAACTAACCAATCTGTAAAACTTGAAGAGGACACTTTCTTTATTGTCAAAACAGCTCGTTAGTAAGAAGAGCTATTATTGATCATCTGGAAACTATTCATGTCTTTGGTAAAATTACCTTGTGTCTCCTTTCTTTGAGATGAGTGCTTCTCCTATAAATTTGATGTACTTATGGGGTGCCTGGGTGGCTCAGTGGGTTAAAGCCTCTGCCTTCAGCTCAGGTCATGATCTCAGGGTCCTGGGATTGAGCCCCACATCAGGCTCTCTGCTCGGTGGGGAGCCTGCTTCCCCCTCTCTCTCTGCCTGCCTCTCTGCCTACTTGTACTCTCTCTCTCTCTCTCTCTGTCAAATAAATAAAATCTTTTAAAAAATTTTGATGTACTTATTTAGTAAGAGGGGAGGAAGACTTTTGATTACCATAATCTTATTGACTTACAAACGGTAACAACCTAATCCTAATATATCTCTGTTGAGGCCAAACTAAGAGAAATAGGTTTAAACCAAAGGGAACTAGTTCATACATAAGAATGAATATCCTGAGAGAAAAGACTATAGAAAAAAAAATTCTCCAGGGACAGTATGGAATCTCCTTGATGAAAGTCTTTAAAAATAGATTATTCAAGTAGCTGTGAAGCCTTAGGCACTATATTTGGATTATATGACAATTCAAGATTCCTGCCAGGCCTATCTAAAGAGAAATGTATCTTCTTTCTAAACAGAAAAGTAGAAAACCTCTAAGTGTTTAAATAAAAGAGAAGCAGAAACTTCTTAACTCCAAATTCTGGGTCACTCATATTTATCATATATCTATGCAAACCAGTTATTACATCAAATTTATCTCTTTATTCTAGAGAGCAAAAAGGTAAACAGTATGACAAAAAATCTGACTACATCTCAATTTCCAGAAAGTTCAAGTGTCAGTAAGAGACTTATTTGACCAGAAAATGTCCAGTGACTGATTAAATGGAAACCTAATTTGTTTAACTAAAAAGAGATCTGAAAGCACATACTGGATCAAAAAGGAATGGTATATACTTATCAGAAAAAAAAAAAACAAAACAAAACAGCTTTTGCCCTATGGCAATTCTACAACTAAAATAATAATTTTTAAATTTTTTTAGATTTATTTATTTATTTAAGAGAGATACAGAGTAGGGAGAGGGGCAGAAGGAGAGGGAGACAAGCAGACTCCCCTCTGAGCCGGGAGCTGGATCCCAGGACCCCAAGATCATGACCTGAGCTGAAATCAAGAGTCAGACATGTAACCCCTGAACCACCCAGGTGCCCCTTAAATGTTTTTAGATGAAGAATTTCACTGTCCAAGAGTAGTGCTGAATATAGACTGTCCTATTAAAAATATAATTTGAAGTATTTAAGATTTATTCTTACTGACCATTAAATCCCCACTCACATTTATAATGACTAAAACCTAGAATATTCGTGTTGAAAAGCAAATGCAAATAACTGTTCACTTCTCTAGGGAAGTCATAAAGTTTGCTGACATGATGTGCAATGGATAACTGATCTTTGGTTTAGCAACTAAGACACATAGATTATCTGTCAGCTGCTCAACCCTCGAGCAGAACAAGGAGGGCAATAATGATAGACAGTATGGTAAAGAATGTGAGTCTCAGAAATACAGACTACTGCTATGGTGCCTTTCATTTTTGTACCATTTAGAAAAAGGCACCCTTTCCAAGTGATTATGCCTAGCTTGGGGAGCAGACAGTTCTTTTTCACATTAGGAAAGATATCTCTCTATCTGGTATCATTGTACAATGAACAATTTACATAATTATTTGTAGTAGCCCCAGACTTACCATCAGGAGCCTCGTGCCCAGTAGCAGACAAGAACTCCTTTGTCTTCTAGGAATGGAGGAAAGTAAGTCAGTCCCATTTTTAATAGAATCGATCACCAAAACCTTCCCTCATTCTAGACAAGTTGAAGGCAGCTAAGGTTCCATTAAATTGAGTCCTATTTTCATTAAACAAAGAGAAAAAAAATTCTCCAGAAAGATGAAGTGATCAAACTTTATAGATTTGTTTTTCAGATAGTTATTATATCTTCACTTTTTAAGCACAGCTTTTCATACCACAGACTTCAACTTTATTGAAAGAATATCAACTTATCAATATGCATAATTTTTCTCTACATGAATACTTAAAATGCTTTATAGGGAGGACTTACAACTATAAAAGAAAGCTATAAAAGGTACTATAGCGCCATTCACTATTTTTTAAATGATGGGTTTCCTTTGTTTAGTTAAATTTTACCTTTGAAGATTCATATTAAAAATAGATTATAACTAGCCATCACCAAAGCTTGGGCTCAACTTAAGGCTAAGAGAACAATGTAAGAAGCAGCCTTCTAGAATGGAAACAGAAGACCGTATCTACTCAAACTAAACATACCAACTCAATATTATAAACAAATGAAAAAATAATATTTTGCTACTTAAAATTAATAACTGTTTACATATTAGGAAATTATTTTAGTTCTTAAAAAAACAGTTCTTCAGTATAAAGAGAAATTGTTCAAACACGAACACACAACTACATATTTATCTTGAAGTCAGGCCTTTGGTACTTTAAAGTAAAATAAATAAAACCTAAATCATTTTTGCGAATGGCTATGTTAATGCCACTGTAAATTCTATGCAAGCCTTTCATGAACTAACAGGCTAAAATGTTAGAGATTCTCTGTAATGGGACAGAGATCCCGCCGGCAAAGAAGGGGAGTGGATGAGAACGGCTGTTTGTGAGTCACCACCTGCTCTGACTTCTGACCCTAACATTTTTTAACTGTAGGACTTCCTTAGGCAATTATAAGATCTACCTACCAAGATTTCCAGCATAGAGTTTTCAACAGCAATACCACGCTCACAGAACAACTGTCAGAATCAAATGAGAAACTCCAAATCCTAGTGAGGAGCATGAGAGGACCAGGCACTATTCCCCTAACAATGCTATCCGCACATCATTGCCCAAATTACGAGATTCATGGAGTTTAAACTGATAGCATGGGGTTTGGAGACAGACAGCTCTAGATCAGAATCCCAGTTTGAAATTCTAGTTTCACCACCTACGAGCTACAAGAGACTTTAGATAAGTTACTTAACTTCTCAGTGCCTTAATTTCTACATATATATAGTACCTACCTCAAACACTGTTATGACCATTAAAATTAGATAATATATATAAAGTACTTTAAACACTGCCTGAAAATAGTATACATATTCAATAAATGTCAGCCATTATTATTATTATTATTACCAATAATGGTGGTTTCTTTATTTCTCCTCTGATCCAGAAACCCCACTTCTGGAAATCCACCCTGGAGAAATAATCCAAACTACAGTAGAAACACAAAAATTATTATAATCTCAAAAAAATAATTATTATTATTACAATGTTATTTACAATGGTAAAAAGTTAATGCTACTCAAATGCATACAAATTAGAAAGCAATTGAGTTATTTACCAAATAGCCATACAGTAAAATATTAATCTATCACTAAGAAATACATTAGAAATATAATAAAGAATTATGGAGCAAAACAACTTCATGTTTCTAGGCTTATAAAAACTGAAAAAAGCCAAGATTTTAAAACTATATGTACATCATTATAACAATGTAAAAATATATTTTAAATGCATATTAAAAAAAGATGAGCAAGTAATATACCAAAATCAAAATAGATCTGACAAGAGGATGAGATTTTGAGTGATTTTTTTCTTTTCTTTTCTATGCTATCATGTAGTTTTATTACTTTTATAATTTTAAAGTCAACCTATTTTTAAAAATGTCTAACTTTCCACAGATATATCCACTAAATAGGATTATTCAAATGGTAATAAAAGCTAAACCACAAAAATATATTACTGAAATAGTTAAAGTTCAAAATAGATATTAAGAATAATCAAATATTTCAAATATTAGCACGCAAAATAAAAATATTACTTTTTTTGAGTTTTTCAAGTATTTTTTTATTGACGTATGGTTGACATACAACATTATATTAGTTTCAGGCATATGACATAATGATTTGATATTTATACATATTGAGAAATGATACTGAGAAATGATCACCACATATTGAGGAATGAAAGTCTAGTAAATAGCTGTTACCACACATGGTTACAGAATTTTTTTTTCTTGTGACTAAAACTTTTAAGGTTTCTTCTCTTAGCACCTTTCAAATATGCAATACAATAGTGTTAACTATAGTGACCACATTGTATATTATACCCCCATGACTTATTTGTTTTATAACTGGAATTTTTTACCTTTTGACTCTTTTCATACATTTTGCCCATGCCTCACCACTGCCTCTGGCAATCATCAATCTGTTCTCTGTATCTTTGAGCTTGGTTTTGTGACCAATAATGACTCAAGTACCAAAACTGATGAATTATTTACTTTTTTTTTTAATTATTTACTTTTTAAATTAAGCTAGAAGGGATTCGGATTTATCACTATAATGTCTTCTCATTTACCTGCATTAAAAATGGGGGTGGGATTTCTGCTAGACCACTGGGAACTGCCCATAACTCTGGGTTCCCCATGAAGTTGTGTGACAATGAAATCTTAGCTGCCACAGAAGTCACAGCGGAAAGCTGTTCCAAACCAGAGTTCTTCGAAGAGTGGCATCACTAAATGTACCTTCCACCTGGGAAGGGAGGAAGGAACCTGCCTTTTTTCTTATTATAAGGCCAACAATTAAATTTTAAAAGCTACTTTTTTGTTCATAAGAAGCAAGGGGAGAGGGATAGTGAGACTCTAGAGGCAGCCAGAGACTAGAAGAACCTTCTAAAAAATCATTCTACTTTTGGCAAAAATTAACAAGCCGAGAAACAACAAATGTTGGAGAGGATGTGGAGAAAGGGGAACCTTCTTACACTGTTGGTGGGAATGCAAGTTGGTGCAGCCACTTTGGAAAACAGTGTGGAGATTCCTCAAAAAATTAGAAATAGAGCTACCCTATGACCTGGCAATTGCACTACTGGGTATTTGCCCCAAAGATACAGATGTAGTGAAAAGGAGGGTCATATGTACCCCAATGTTCATAGCAGCAACGTCCATGATAGCCAAACTGGAAGGAGCCAAGATGGCCTTCAACAGACGAATGGATAAAGAAGATGTGGTCCTTATATACAGTGGAATATTACTCAGCCATCAGAAAGGATGAATACCCAACTTTTGCATCAGCATGGATGGGACTGGAGAAGATTATGCTGAGTGAAATAAGTCAAGCAGAGAAAGTCAATTATATGGTTTCACTTACTTGTGGAACATAAGGAATAGCATGGAGGACATTAGGAGAAGGAAAGGAAAAGTGAAGGGGGGAAGTGTCTCAGAGTGGGAGACAAACCATGAGAGACTATGGACTCCAAGAAACAAACAGGTTTTAGAGGGGAGGGAGTGGGGGATGGGTGAGTCTGGTGATGGGTATTAAGGAGGGCACATATTGCATGGAGCACTGGGTATTATACATAAACAATGAATCTTGGAACACATCAAAAACTAATGATATATAGTGGCTAACATAACAATAAAAAATGTAAAAAATCATTCTACTCTTTTAAAAATAAAATAAAATTAAAAATAAAAATAAAAATTACTTTACTCCATCACAGTGGAGATGCCTTCTTAGCAGATTGGAGGCCAAAAATTTCATTTAATGATTTTCCACTCACAGTGCTGATATGAAGTTTCTTTTTTAAATAAATATACTTTATTTAAAAAATAGTCAATCAAAAAATATTATTGACTATATCAAAATACAGAGGGTACTCAAAAATGAAAAAAATAAGGTACTGGCTTCTAGAATAATAGCAGTTGGGGAAAGCCTGCTCTAAACACGTGGGCTACCTGTGTTTTTTCCAACTGTGCTACATTTTACTTTCTCCATAACATTTTCTTTTTCTGTCAACCTGTAACATCATCTTCTCATCCTCCCTCTGCCTAATCTCTGTCTCCTAAAATGCTAGGATATAATCAAAAGTCAGCTCCTCTTCAAATTTATCCAAGACTCCCCAAGCTCCCTCAGTCAAGCAATCAGCCTCTTGTAGTTGGCCTAACCCCACCTCACAGCTCTGCTATTAAGAAGCTCATCTCTCCAAGTAGATGGAATGTTCCCTGAGGGCAGAGAATGCACTGATTCATCTTTAGGCATCACAGAGAACATAACGCTGTTTTCCACATGTGTCCAACTATACAGAAAATGTTGGTTTAATTGAACTGAATTTCTAAACAATCTGTTCAGAAGGTGCACCAAGGTCGGTAGTCATGATCCTACGTTCACCTACAAATTGATTCCTAGGCAAGGGACGGGGGGACTGACTAAGGAGGAAACTACCCCCTCCTTTTTTGGCAAAAACGTCAATATGTCATTTTAAACCAAAGTAATCTGAGTTTTCTCTTAAATCAAAAGGCATTTGTCCACATTAAATCCACAGGCCTCTTGTAACCTTGGTAATGTGGGAGCTCAACATTTACTAATAGCACCTATAATGTCTGAAAAGCAGATCATTCATCATGCCACTCATAATTTAATTATTCAGAACTATATCTTATTTCAGAAAGGAGCCAATGAAACTTACATAAATACATATACCACAACAAGATAAAATGACATATTTCAGAAGAAAAAGAAAAAATAAAACAAAGGAAAACTGAATGTGGGAAAGATAAGCTGTCCTGGGAGTGAGATTTATATACCAGATCAATGTAGTCTATAAAATTCTGCACATTTGTTAGAGGTCAGAGGTTTGGCTCTAACACTTCTAGTAGCCAACATACACAGGATGATCTAATCAGTCACATGATTCAGTCCTTAAGATAAAAACACGAAGCTATCAGAAAACTGTCTTTCCCTTGGTTCTCATAAAAAGGATACTATATAATGCAACAAATGAAGTCCTCGAGGACATCTTTGCCATTGATTTCTCAGAAAACTGTGGGAAGACCATTCCTCATAACAACCCTCATAGGCAAACGACAGCACACAAGTTAATAAATGCAAATGATGGAGAAGATGACAATCAGATCAAGGAAGGGGTCCAGGTACACAGCTCCTTGCAGGTCTACATTTATCAGAATCAGATTTTATTCTACCTGAACTAACCTAAAATCAAGAGGCTTCATGCATCCACTTATCTTTTAAAATTATAAACAAAACTTGATGTACACGTCCATTCTTCTTGGGCTATGTCTGTAGTTTCATAACATCCTCAAAGGGAAGCATGACTCAAGAAATGTTAAGAACCAGGGCACCTGGGTGGCCCAGTGGATTAAAGCCTCTGCCTTCGGCTCAGGTCATGGTCTCAGGGTCCTGGGACGGAACCCTGCATCAGGCTCTCTGCTCAGCAGGGAGCCTGCTTCCCCCTCTCTCTCTGCCTGCCTGTCTACTTACTTGTGATCTCTCTCTCTGTCAAATAAATAAATAAAATCTTAAAAAAAAAAAAAAGAAAGAAAGAAATGTTAAGAACCATAATCTAAAGAACTAGACTACAGCTATCCTTCAGGGAATGTTCCATAAGCAGTTTCTCCTCTGAACTTCTGAGAAGTGCTGAGCCTCAAGACTGTAGCTCCAACAAGCATCTGAAATACAACTTCTCTGATGCCAATTGTGGAACTCTAAGCTTAACCACTGGCCAACCTATGTGTCAATTATATGATACAATGACCTTTAATACAGTAATTGTGGAGCACATAACAATCTGTTTTTTCCTAGGTTTCAGTCATGAACATTGACAAAGTTGCCTCAAAGGACTGGCATACATAATATAAAAAGGAAAAGAAGCAAACAAAAAAACACCCACCTTTTGCCTGTAGATAAAAATTATAGATAAGCACACAAACACACACACAAAAACCATTTTCCTAGATAAACATTATTTTTTAATTTTAAAAATAACCTTTCCACATCAGTTGTGGTATAACTTGAGCTACTTTTACCTTTTTGTTGTTTTAATCTTTTTAAATCTTTTGTTATACAGAAAAACAATCACAGCCATGGCCTTAGACAAACACACACACACACACAGAATCAACCATCCACCCACAGTATCATGGTTAGAATGTCTCAAGGGCCCAACAGCATCAAGTGAGGAAGCTGGCCTATAGGACCACTGAGACAAAGCTCTTTAAGATGTCATTCATGTAGAAGTTACAGCCATCCAGAGTCTGATCCTCAGCATAAGAAGTCCAGAGATATATCTTTGTCAAAAATACACAATTGAATACACTAAAGGGTACCAACTCATGCTAAAAGGCTGAAGTGCAAATCAGAATAGCAACTTATTAATTAATCATAGAGAATATTCCTTTCCATTAATCAGAAAATTTGCACCAGAAGCCAGGACGCTACTTCCCCAATGCTAAGATACCTGAAATCCCAAATTAGTAATCAGTTTACCATAAGTTAGAACAAAGAGATACAGAGTTTGAGGGATACCTAATAAATTATCCATATCCAACATATGCCTTCCTAGTGATCAAAACTGTGGCTTTCACATGCAGAGTCTCTCTTTCTAGGATGTCATTGCTCTAACAGTGCAGACTTCTTGGTCTTTAGCTTTCTTTTCCACATCCTTCCACACCCATTAAGTATTTCTCTCGGTATGGTATAATACAACCGATAGAGGTGTACCTTATATGCATTATTATCCCTATTTTTCAGATTAATAACTCCCAGATAAAGTTGACTAAGCAACTTGTCCATGGTCACAGCTAGTATAAGGCAGAGCAGAGATTCAAAGTCAGATCTCAAACCAAAGCCTGTGCCTTTAACTTACAGTAAATAATGTCTTCAAAGTGTCTTTCCCTGGACCTCTCACCTTCCAGTATGATTTAAATGCCCCTACTTGGTGTTCCCATAACACCTTAAGCACATCATGACTGTAATTTTTGTTATACAGATCTTTCTCACTACACTGAAACTTTGTGAGGACAGGAATCCTGTCTCATTCACCTTTGTATCCCTAGTGTGCTACCTATCGAAGTAAATATGCAAACTAATTTGTCCAGTGGTTTAATATAAAAATCACCAAACTGAAGGCCTTCAGCTAACCTTAGGAAGGTCAATCTAAAGCCCATCAACAAATACCTCATCTAAAAAATGGGATGAAGTGTAGATAGACAAGGTAACTTAGGTCCTTTCTGCATTTAAAAAGCAGTACCATTGTAGATAGGCCCTCATTTTTTATAGACTATCTTATTAGTTTGAATTATTAGAAATAAAATTAAAGTCCTCATCTATCTTATGTACACAACATATATAAATAATAGGGAGTTCAGAAAAAGCTTCCTCTTTTCTGAAAGGAGACGACTATCCTCTATACCAATATCAAACAGTGGCACCCTCCTCTGGTGAATGTTACAGGAGCTAAAACAACACGAAAGACAACAATTAGACGGTGGGGTTTTCTTTGAATGAAAGAAAAAGCAAGAGATAAATTACCTAATATTATTTGTTATTATCACATTCCCAATAGCAATGAAAGAACTACCTTTTACATTATTTTTCATATTTTGCCCTAAAACAAAGCCAAGATGAATGAACTGGCCACATATTATAGGAGATTATAGATAGAACAATTACTCTATTTTTAAGGAGGGGACCTATACGTGTAAAATTCTTCTATTTAAATAAAAACATTGGTCATGTCCCTTTTCTGGGTGATACATTTACCAGAAGATAGTACTGGAAATTTTTCAACCTGAAATCTGTTTAGGTCTGTAACTTTCAGGTTTTAGAATATCAACTTAAAAGAAAATTTAAAATACTCATTCACTTACACGTGCAGGCTCAAAACATGTCAGTATGGCACACCCAAACAAGCACAACCCAAAGTTTCACAACATTAATATTACATCTGGACCTTTAGATTAAAAATAAAACTGTGCTTTCTAACACCAGAAGCAGATTCACAGCCGCTCAATTTTAATTTAAAAATATATGATAAATATAAGCTTTATTAAATGATTTAAAACAGTCTAGGCATATAAAATGAAAATATAGACATTCTGATCAAACCAAGAAAACAATTGAGTCATTTTATTGGGAACATTATCATTTAAATATGTTTTTACCCAAGCACAGAGCATCGCTTCCCTCAATTAATTTTAGCTCTTTCACCTATCCTGTGACCAAGGGGAAAGGAACCACACCCTACACAAAAAGCTACAAAATTACAACCAGTAAGAAATCTTTATTTTGAAAGACAGAAGATAGGGCTAGGTTGGATGGAAAATAGCAAAAATTGATTTCAGTTCTACCAAATAAATTTTCCAACTAAGTTTGCCATTCCTGGCAAAGTTGGTTTAAAGCAGATACATACAATATCTGGAAAGATTAGCAGAGTGGTGGGTGAAGTGACTTTGTATCAAAGACAGAATGCAAATAAGATAACCAACTGAAAGCTTTCTCAATGTTCACCCAAAACAAAGGCCAAAGAAAAAGCAAATCCTGAAAGAGCATGACCTTCTGGCATTCCCTACAGCCCACCAGATACCAGAAGGACCAAAATGAGAGTTGGAGGGAAAGTTGGATGCCGGCACAGAGCCCGGAGGGCGGTAGGAGGGCTAATGAAAAAGGGGTGACAAAGGGAACGGAGGGAGTATGAGTAAGAAAGTATCCTGCAAAACAAAACAAAACAAAAAAGGTATGCAGCATTGAAACTCTTACAAACTGCCAATTGAGAGAGATGGGGTTGCTGGCCTGATGCGCTTGGGAGCTCGGCGCTGGAGCCACATTTGCCACTCACTTCCCCTGGGTCGTTGCCCAAGGACCGGAGCCAACACTCGCCCCGACCTCCAGGAAATCTGAGCCCTGGCGCGCAATCAGGGTGCCGCAGAAATGCGGCAGAGGGACCAGAACCGACCTCCAGCATCATCTTTTGCCCCTGATGAACCCCAAATAAAGGACTTTAGAAGCAGGGAGATGCCTGCGCACCCACGCCGACCAGGGCGCCCGGGCGAGATCTAGGCACCGCCGCCTCTGCGGGCATTGCCACCGATGCAAAGGCCAGAGGCATCCTGATCCCGTGGCACGATCCAGCTAAAAGCAGGCAACCAGCGAGGCGCTGCTGTCAACTAGCCCGACTGCACTTGCAAAGTTAATGGAGTTGGGAAGAAGCGCAGAGCTGCCCTTCGGGTTCCTCCTCTAGGAGAATGGGATAGGAAAGAGTCACAGCCTCCTTCATCCTCAATGAGCCCTCACTGACTCGGCTCTGCAGATTTTGTCTCTTTTCTCTAAAGAGAATCAAAGATATTTTCTTTCTTCTTTGTGCCTCGCTTAGCCTCAAACCCTAGAACAGGGGCGCTGAGACCCTGCGCCAAAGTTCACAGTAAAAACCGTAAACTCTCCCCGAAAAACCAGCACAGTCATATGCTGGGTTCTGGCCTTGAGAAACCTCATAAATTATGAGGCACAAAATAGACTGTGGACGAACTTCCCTCCCCCAAACTGGCCACTGGGACCAAGAGGTCTGGATCCAGCAGTATTTTTTAGCAAGTTGAGCCACATTTGGATCTAGTGTCTCTGCACAGCCGGGCACCAGGTCATCGCCACGCCCCTCGCACCCAGTTCCTACCCGGCTGCTCACACATCCTCTTGTTTACGCACACCCACACCAACAAAACCCCGGAGAACTCCTACCTCGCCCCCGTGTCCGTCAAAGATCCCGAAGATGGAGGGGTGCGTCTTGTTGGCTAGGTCCGTAAGAACTTCAAATCGGTCCTCCATGTGGTCTCTCCGGCCCTGGATGGAATACACAGCCACGTTGTGGCTCTTAAACTCCCAGGTCTTGGAAAACTCGGCCTCCAGGACGTCAAGACCCCCAAGCCGATCGTTCTGCATGATCTCGGCCACCTTGCCCTTCACCATCTTCACGGCGTCCCGGCTGGACTTGACGATGGTCTTCACCTCGTCCGTGTGGAAGAAGTAACTCCACAGTGCCAAGCTGATGCACAGCAGGAAGAGCGTCTCGGGTCTCAGCAAGAAGTAGCGCATGATGCGACCCAGCAGAGACAGCAAAGTCATTGTATCCTCTATCATTTATTATCGCTACAGCCCCAACCACCAGCAGCGACGCGCGCCCCGAAGGCTCGCCGGGTCCCGGAGCACTGCGGAGACAGCCCGCGGGGAGGGAGGCGGAGCAGCAGCCGAGGGAGGGGGGAGGAGACTCGGGGAGTCGGGCAGGAGGCTGAAGAGCAGGCAGCTCCCAGCCCGCACGGCGAACAGAGGCAGTTTCCCTTTTGTCTCCGGGCCTCGGCGGCAAGGAGGCCCGCGCCTTGCGCACCGGCGCCTGTGCCCGCGGACCGCGCCGCCTCCCCTCCCCGCGCCCCTTTGTGAGGCGGCGGCCGAGACGGCAGCGGTGGCAGCAAAGCAGCAGCCGTGGGTGCCCGAGATGGGCTAGAGGAATCAAGTTAAAGTTGCGCCGGGCGAGTCTACGGTGGTGGGCGGGAGAATTCGGGGGCGCTGGCGCCCGTGCGGCCCTTCTGCAGGTGCCCCTCGCCGCTCTGGGGAACGATCAGCAGCAGGTGAGGAGGCGCGGGACGCAAGAGCCCGGCGGGCAAGGGTGCATGTCCCCTCGGTCGCCGCGGCAGGGGAGGGCAGAGCCGGTCGAGCGCTTCGATTCCTTCAGACACCACGGGAAACCCCAGAGAATAAAAGTTTTGCGGGAGCCTGGGCAGAGCCGGGGGTACGCGGAGCTCGGCGACGCAGCACGATCCGCGCTGAGCCGCAGGCGGCGGGCGGGCTCAGCCTGCCTCTCCCCAGTACCTCCCTGCTCCGCTCCGCACCGCTCCGCTCGGCTCGCGCGCTCCCTCCTCTCGCCCCGGCTCGCGCTCGCCCCGCCCCGCGCGCTCGCCCCGCCCCGCCCCGTCCCTCCCGGGAGCTGGGACTCCAGGCCCGAGGGGCTCGCGCCGAGCTGTCAAAGGCTGAGGCTGCGCCGCCGCGGCTAGCGCGCTCGCGGCTCCCAGCGGTTCAGACGAACCGAGGGGGAGAAAAGGGGCGCGTCCGCTGTCTAGGTCCAGTAGATGGCCTTTCCTCCCTCCTGTGCGGGCTCCCACGACAAAATAATACTGGTTCTGGTCGTCTGAACGGTGGTTTTCTCGGGAGCTAGTGTCGCCGGCTGGAAAGCAAAGTGCCGCACGTGAGCGTTCCCCCCTCCTGCTGGCCGCAATGTAGTGCGGTCCCCGCCTCGCCTGGCATAAGGCAAGCGAGAAGGGACGCACTTCTCCAGGCTTGCAAAGCGAGGCGGAGAGGATCCGGCTGTTGGGTTCAGTGACAGAGGCCTGCCGGGATCTCACGAGAGGCGGAGAGCGAGCCTGCGGCCTAGAACCTTTCTCGCGACGAGAAAGACCCTCCCGACAACAGCAGGATGTAAGAACTCGGAGCCACAGGGAGGTGCGCTCTGAGGATAACCTCGGGAGGGGCGAGGATGGGCTGGCCTCCCTGAGGGCTGCGGCCGCCCCTGGAGCAGAGGACACAACCGCAAGGGCCTTCGGTGGTGACAGCCCTTCCGTGGAGAGACACGGAGCCTCCTACTGGAGCCCCGGGGCGCTCCCGACCCCGCCGCGGGGCGAGGGCTGTGACTGGGCTGTTCGAGTTTCAGGATCCCTTTGAAGCTCCAAACTCGAGGCCTCTTACCGCCTGCTCAGTCATCGCAGGAGAAAGTGCAGTCGGGGCGGGAGTGTTTCGGTGAGAAGTGAAAGGCCGCAGAGAAGAGTACAGGCTTCCCGAAACCATCAAGGATAACTTGGTGACATACGGGCAGGTGTCGATGGCCTTTAAGATTTGGGGGAAATGAACAATGTACAAATCAGCTTAAAATACAGAAAGAAGTGAGCTTTAAAGGAAAATAGTCACTCTCACTACCACTGTCCAGGAAGAAAAGTGCTGATCAGCCGCTTCCAGTCTGCTAGACTGGAGAGTGGGGGCTGCCTGATCCAAGCCCAGCCAGTGTCTGTCTCCCCAAGCATTCCTGCCTTGATATGATCCCGACTATGTTTTTTAAAAAAACAAACAAACAAACAAAGAAAGGAATAAAATACTGGAAGGAAATACACCAAAATGTTCAGTGTGTTTAACTACAGTAGTAGATGATATGTGGTTTTCATGTTCTGCTTTGGATTTTGGTCTGCTTTCTACAACTTTTCCAAAACATTTACAAAAAGCATAGATTGCCATCATAGCCAAAAAAAAAAAAGGAAAGGAAGAAAGAAAACTTTGATGTTTAAATAGCATATACAGTATGTTCTCAATTATATACACATGCATAGAAAAGACGAGGAAATCGGAAGAACTGTTAACAGTATGTTGTTTTTGACAACTAATATATGGTCCCCTATTTTGTGTTGCACTTTTTGGTATATTCCACCTGATAAATAGAATAAACAGTTTTGAAATAAATTAAGTCATTCTGTTCAAAAGTCATAAGTCATGAGATTCCAAAATGAGGTAATGAATTTAAAAGCATTTAGGAACTATAAAGCAAAAGTAATACGTTAGTGTTGTCATGAAGATATGAGTTTACAGTATTTCTTATTATAAATTAACAAATGGCTTTTGGATGCATTATCAGTTTCTCTGCACATGAGCCTTTCTCCAATGGCAAAGGCAACTTCCAGATAAGTTGATCAAGATTCCAGAACTACAAGTCTAACCAGGCCCTGGAGCAGAAGTAAAATTCCAAACCTGGGGGCCCATCCAGCCTGTCCACAACATTACAATATTGATGATAGCAGCAGATACTCATGAGAGGCATAACTTGTGTTTCCTCCATACCTAATAAAGAAGAGAAAGGACCATACTGGTTTACCTGGAAGTTAAATAGCAAAAGGAGGGCTTGACTTGATTAATAAATCTAGATACCTTGTGGATTCTGTGGAGATATGCTTTGACATTTACATCTAAGTAGTTCATTTTTGTGAAAAATCAATAAAATGATTTTTCAAGCAGACCCTATAAGCATTTATTTCTATTAAGAAATTCTTGTAGTTTACATAGTAACTTTTAAAGGCCTAATAAAGCATTTCGTTATAGAACACTATGAATGTTAATATACTTGAGAAAAAAACCTTCCTCTAGTGACGAACTAACATTTGCATATTCCTAGAAATCATAAAGGTTTTTCATGTATATCAATTTATTTCCATTCTCATAACAATCCTAGGAAGAAAATAAAGGAGCCATTATCTCTGTTATAAATATGAGGAAAATGAGGCACAAAGATATTAACTGAATACCACAATTCAGTATGAGAAGTTGGAAACTCAAACTCAGTTCTTCTGACCAACAATTCAATACTCTTAGCATCCATTGATTGCCCAGTGATGCTGAGATGATTAGTCCAGTTTTTATGCTTCTCTAGTAACATTTCGGTGGCTCTTTGTTACAGAAATCTGAAAAAGAGTACACAAGCTCTTATCCCACAATTCTGACTTTAACCTTTGACTTTAGCCTTGTCAGCACCATACTGCACTCACCCACTGAGAATATGTGCTGGGCAGAGGACAAGAACAAGTAAACTGTCCTTCATCTCTACATAAAAGCCTTAAAGATTTGTTGCTAGAGTAAAATACTATCTGAATTTCACAGGGAAGAAAAGAGTACCATAGACTGTGCCTTATGCAAATACTATACCATTATAGGTGACATAGTAATGAACCAAAAGTTAATTGCAATCCGGTTTTCATGAAATACAATAATAGTAATAAATATTTACCAGGTAATCACCATTTTTAACTCTGCAATGAACTCATGTCAACCTTGCAAGAATAGAAAGAACAAAAAATATAACTTAGAAGTAATACGTTCTCAGAAAAAACTTTCAGAATCGTAGCACTTAGGTTTAAGAAATCTTTAAAACAGAGTTTGATAACAAATATATTTTCTGTATGATGTTCTATGAGGTCCTCATTTCTTTTTGTTTTTGACACTTATTACAAAGCTGTAAAAATTAAGTAAAATGACTTATCAGCTCTGGATGATGAATGTAATAAAAATATCCCTGAAATAAATTCTAAATTAATCTTCTATACATATAGAAATTCTCTGCACATTTTTCAATTTCCCAATTATGAATTTGATTTGTGTTCTGTTTTGTTTATATTTGTGTTCTGTATTGTTCGTATTTGTATTCTTTATTGTTTCTGCCTTCTGCCTATAAATATATACTGAGTATTGACTTGTATTCTTTTACTAATATCCTATCAATATCATCTATATTTTTAAACTATACATACAAAAGGGTGCTTGAAGCACAACAACCATGAGTACTACACCTGTGAACCCACGAACCCACCATCTCACCTAAAAACCAAACTGACCATCTTTGTACCAGCCTAGGAGTTTCTTTCCCTATCCCACTTCTCTGCTTGTCCTCCACAGGTAACCACTATCCTGAATTTTGTATTTTACTATCCCCTTGTCTTTTTAAAAAATAACAGCATCATATATGTCTGCATCCCTAAGTAATATATTTTTTTAGTTTTGCTTGGTTTTAAGCTTTTTATAAAATGAGTATCTTACTGTGTGTAGTCCTCTGGTACTTTTTTTTTACTTAATACTATATTTCTAGACCCTTCCATGCCATTACATATAGTTTAGTCATTTTCACTGCTGCATAATATTCTACTGTGTGACTACTCTACAATTTATCTATCTTCCTTCTATAGACATTTGAGTTTCCAGTTTTTTGCTGTTATGATCAATGATTTCATGAGTAATTTTTATACTATATCTTGGGGCATATGTGCAAAGGTTCCTCTACAATATATACCCAACAGTGAAATGTCTAGGTAGTTGGGAATGAAAATGTTCAACTTTACAACTTGGGGCCAAGTTATTTTTGAAAATACATTGTTCTCATTTATGCTCCCACCAACAGTGTGATCAAAGCTCTTTTATAAAAGGGACTATTACTATAAAGTCTATCTTAAATGTGATTTTCAACATTGGTCTTTAGGTAAATGATTAGCCACGATCATGACTATTAAACCATATTTAATCTTCAGTGCTTCTCATAAAACCTTCTTAAATCTAAAATTCAATAATAAATCTTTAGTTTTAAATGCACTGTAAGTAGAAATGAATCTGTTTTAGTAGTACACCTAAGAAAATAAATTCATCATTTTAAGGAAGTATAATATATCAATCTGGACTTGTAATTTTAATATCTCAATTGTGTCAAATGGAAAACTAATCTGACAAACACCAATCATGTTATGGTATAATATGATTTTATTTCACTGGACTCCAAAAACACAAGGTCCTTTTCTATGACCCATGTTTTTGGATTAATTATAAATATATATCAAGGAGACTTGTTTTCTGAATAAGATTTTTATATCATTGCACCAAGTCTATGTACATAAACCCCACTTACCCTAAGAATCCTTCATCTAATTACCCTGGGCTTCTCTATGATAATCTTCAAACAAGCTTCCTAAATTATAAAGTTAATCGAAAGCATTACCTTAATTTTTTATCCTAATTAACACACATCAACATTCTAGCTAGCTTATAATGTGAAACATTATGAATAGTTGAATAATCTTGCTTAAAACCCCTAAGTGACTTCTCAGCGCTCTTAGAATAAAGGCACAAGTCTTAGCTATGGCCTTCTTGTCCTTCTCAGCATTATACCATGGCACCTGCTCCCTCAGCCCATCCACTTCAGCCACATTTGCCTTCTTACAGCTCCTATAAAGCCTCAAGCTCCTTTTTGACTCAGGACCTTTATTCATGCAGTTCCATTTAGCTAGTATGCTTGCTTTTCCAAAGCCCACTCTTCCAACCACACTTCCTAGTTACCTATCATCCCTCAGATCTCAGTTCATATATCACTCTCTCAAGAGCCCTTCCTGACTCAACAATTGAAATGAGGTCCCTCTCGTTCTCTCTCATGGCAACCTGTACTTTACTTCAGAGTGGTCATCAAAGTTGTACATATATATTTTGTGTGATTTTATGTAGTGTCTGCTCCCTGCCCCGACTCACTACAGTTTAAACGCTCCACGAGAGCAGGAAGCATTTCTGTTTTGCTCTCCAATGTAACTGCAGCACCTAACACAATGGCCGGCACACAGTAAGCACTATAAATATTTGTCATGAATGAATGAAGGTAGTTATTCTAAAATCATTATTCCAGCCCCACGCAGATTCTCTCTACTATTGCTGGTAATAAGTGAAACTAATCAATGTGCCTTTGAGTCCTAGATAGCAATAAAAAAGAAAAGTCAAAGAATAATTCACCCAGGGATAGTTAAAATTGGTTTTACTAATAGACAAAACATTAAAGGCCATTCAAGGTTTTATGGGTTTTTTTACCTTTTTTTTTTTAACATTGTTACTCTTCTTAAGTTCATACTTTCATTACAAACACAGGAAAATTCTTTGCAAGAACATTTTTACAAAATGAGTGTCCTTTGTCCATTGTTCTACTAGGATATTTGTCTTTTTTCTTTTGAAGTGTAAATTTTTTTATCTTAAGGCTATTACTCAAGCTGTAAATATTTTTCTCATCATTTACCTTTCCATTGTTTATGATGCTTTGAAATATAAGGAGCTTTATTTCTGGTTTTGTTGTTTATATTTTATTTTTACAAAACCAATTCTGGGATGCCTGTGTGGTTTAGTCATTAAGCGTCTGCCTTCGGCTCAGGTTATGATCCCAGGATCCTGGGATCGAGTCCCACATTGGGCTCCTTGCACAGCGGGGAGCCTGCTTCTCCCTCTGCCTCTGCCTGCCACTCTGCCTGCCACTCTGCCTGCCTGTGCTGTCTCTCTGTCAAATAAATAAATAAAATCTTTAAAAAAAAAAAAGAGGTATCCAGAATAGTCAAATTCATAGGAATATAATGTAGAATGGTGATTACAAGGGGCTGCTGGGAGAGGGTGGTGGGAAATTGTTTTTTTAATGGGTATGAAGTTTCAAAGTTTTTCAAGGTGAAAATGTTTCAGAGATTTATTGTATGACAAGGTAACATACTTAACTTCCTGAACTGTACACTTAAAACAATTAAAATGGTAAATTTTATGTTATGTGTTTCTTACCACAATAACAACAACAACAATAATAATAATAAAACTTAGACTTTGCTTCTGGCAACTTCAGTATTTACCACTCAGAAACTGATCTTAAGTCTTTTTTGAAAGAAGAGTCAGCCTTGTTAACATTTATTTATGCGCCAATAGTGTCAGGTCTAATTTTATTCAAAGTCTTCCTTTGAAACAGGCTGATCACATTTGGACTTAGTCCCTCCACAGTTACAATTCTGGGAAAGCCAAGCTCAAAGCAATGCAACTTTAGTACCAGAATATCTAGGAAGACATTAAGAAACAGAAGGTCTTAAATATTTCGGCATCCAAACATGAAGTGAGTACATTTAAGACATGTTGAAATCATGGTTACACTTTTGGGAAGAGAAAGCTGTGAGTGGACATAAAGCATAAAATACCACTCCACTGTGACTGTAGATGCCTACTATTCACTGAAAATGTCTTTTTTTTTTTTTTAAGATTTTATTTATTTATTTGACAGAGAGAAAGATCACAAGTAGGCAGAGAAGCAGGCAGAGACAGAGGGGGGGAAGCAGGCTCCCTACTGAGTAGAGAGCTGGATACGGGGCTCGATCCCAGGACCCTGAGATTATGACCTGAGCCAAAGGCAGAGGCTTTAACCCACTGAGCTACCCAGGCACCCCTGAAAATGTCTTTAAATAAGAACCCATGCTTGAAGGGGGTGCCTGGGTGGCTGAGTCGGTTCAGCGTCTGCCTTGAGCTCAGGTTATGATCTCAGGACTCTGGAATCTAGCAGGACTGGGCTCCCTGCTCAGCGGGGAGCCTGCTTTTCCCTCCCTTTTGCTCCTCCCCACTGCTCATGAACAAGCTTTCTCTCAAATAAATAAATAAAATCTAAAAAAAAATCCACGCTTGCTGGATGAGACCCAATCAGAAGTTGAAAAGTCTTGATTGATATGATTATTTGTCTGAATCTCATTTTAAAATATCTATAACCTTACAACAGAAATAGCCTGTGATTTCAGAGCTTAAGAGGGGAGTACATTCTTATCTGGGATTTATCCCAAAGATTAACAGTTACTGAACAGTGAAGCCTCATCATTCCCACAGATGATTCTCATTGGGAATGAGGGGAGAGGGGGAGAGAAAGGATCACATAGAAGAATTAGATGGAAGGAGGTGGGAGATGTGGTTTGACAAAGTATATTTTTAAAGCTTCCTTTTTTTTTTTTAAGATATTCAGGGGTGCCTGGATGGCTCAGCCAGTTGAAGATCCGATTTCTGATTTTGACTCAGGTCATGATCTCAGAGTTGTGATCTCAGGGTCCTGAGATTTAGCCCCTGTGTTGTCCTTGTTGGGCTCCTTGCTCAGTGGGAAGTCTGCATGAGATTCTCTCTCTCCTTCTGCCCCTCCCCATCCAGTGCTCAATTGCTCTCGCACTCGCTCTCTCTCTAAAATAAATTTAAAAATCTTTTTTAAAAATAAATAAATAGGAGTACCTGGGTGGTTCAGTCGTTAAGCATCTGCCTTCAGTTCACGTCATGATCCCGGGGTCCTGGGATTGAGCCCTGCATCAGGCTCCCTGCTCGTCAGGAAGCCTGCTTCTCCCTCTCCCACTCCCTCTGCTTGTGTTCCCTCTCTCGCTGTGTCTCTCTCTGTCAAATAAATAAATAAAATCTTAAAGAAAGAAAGAAGTAAACATAATGGTGAGTTTAAAATAAATCAATTGTTTTGTTTTGTTTTGTTTTTTTATGTTGTGTCCTTATAGCCTTAGGATAAAAAATACTAAAAAGTCATTTCCCTGTTCTTCTCTGAGGAAGAACCTCTAGTCCTTAGGCTCTAGATATCTGGGTTCACGTAGCCCAGAAGGGCACCAGTGATTTATTCAGTGGTATAGAGGTTGTTCAGCAGACCGCCCACACTGGTTTGAAAGCTCTGTGCCTCTGGGAGAGAAGGAACCTGGAACTGTGAATGGGACAGAGTTTTTGGAGAGGAGGAGCACCAAAGGGTAGGGCCATAGCACCCTGGGGGTGCTGAGTGACCTTACAGAACCAATGCTCAGTCCAGGCTTAGAGACCCAAGCTTGGCACAGGGGGAATGGATGCCACCATCAGGGTGCAGCCAAGAAAAAGCCTCAGGGTGCAGCCAAGAACAAGCTGACCTGGGCACAGATCCAGGCAAGCAAGACCTGCTTCAGATGGGCAAGGTCACTGGATGACCTCAAGGAGAGGTTTCTTTTCCCGTCAAGATTTCCTAAGACTGGTCAGTAGGGCTGCTTTAAAACTGTTAGAATCCCCTGAGCCGCCTGGGTGGCTCAATCTGATGGGAAGTCTGCTTGAGATTGTCCTCTCCCTCTGCCCCTACCCCCACTCTCTTTCTAAAATAAATAAATAAAAATCTTTTTTTAAAGAACTGTTATAATCCCTAAGCACTTACTTTCAGAGACCCCACCTTACCTCATATAAATGATACTGAAATGCACCCATGTCCCGCATTAAATAAAATTTCTTTGGCCAAAAAATTTTTTTTAGTTTCTTTAATTTTGCTTCTGAGATTTTTTTTTTATGCTTAATTCATTTAATTTATATTTGGCTCTAATTTCTGAGGAAGATATTATGCATATTCTAAAAAAAAATTGAACCATTTTCAAATGTGATGAAGTGTTTTATATTAAATTCAATTATTAACAAACATATAATAGTAGAACATTTTGTAAAAATTTAACTAAGCAAAAAAAAAAATTAACTAAGCAGCCATTCATTTTGATTTAGCTAATATGTGGTCTTTTAATGAGTGAACTTCTTAAATCTTCAGGTCTTGTTTTTTAAGATTTATTTATTAATTTTTGAGAAAAAGAGAGTTGGGGGAGGGGCAGAGGGAGAGAATCTTCAAGTAGACTCCCCACCGAGTAAGAAGCCCAACTCAGGGCTTGATCACACAATCCATGAGATCATGACCTAAGCCAAAACCAAGAGTCAGACACTTCACCGACTGAGCCACCCAGATGCCCCTTAAATCTTCAGGTCTTAAACATTATCATAGGCTCTTGAAAAGCTTGTGTGTCCTAGCACACTGACTCTAGGGTCTCATGGACAAAATATTCCTGGATGTGTCCTAGGAAAAGGGATGGGGCTAGAAGGATGATCAACAATATGTGGAAATATATTACCAACCTTGTGGAGTAGAAAGCTCCAATTGGGTTTAATTTAAGGCATTAAAGAAATGCAGTATTTCTTATCTCTAGAGATCATGGCAATATTCGTGCCTGAGACAGACACTGAAGAGAGTCATTGTAGGCGGTACGGGATTTAAAAGTTTGAGAAGCCCCGATCTACTCAGCTCTTGTTCCAAGGGTCTTTAAGCAACACCAAGCAAAGGTACTAATTGAGAAGGGCAAGCTCTATTGGATAGTTTATGTGAAGTGCCCATACACCAAATGTAGGCTACTAGTTTCCAAACTTTCTAGAATAATTGCACAAATTTTGAAGTGATTAATCTCCAACAGTAAATATTTTTAAAGACAAAATCATTTAGCTGAATGTTTGCATTTGCTAGTATATTTAGTTTTATTTCATTACATTATGCTTATTACTTGTGGTACATAATAGGTTAAGATGCTGATTTACAATAGGATATTTTAAATTGGTAAACAGACTGTGGTATAGTTTTATTTTCTTTACAAAGTGTAAATTTGCATACCACATAAAAGGAAGTGGTAGCTTTGTCTAATGGCAAGGAAGTGAGTTAGATAATCTCATTTGTCCAAATCTATTTATGTCTTGATAGCCTACTACACTAGGCACCAACATTTCCTCCACTTTGCCCTAGTGTGTGCTAATCCCTGCTCTGGACAGGTTATGCTTCTTTGTAAGAGAAAATGATATACTATCTCATCCCAAGTCCCCTAGGAAACAGAACCTAAGCCAACACTAATATGCGATCTCTTCATTTGTGGCGATGCAATACCAGGAAGCAAAAGTGAAGGGAAAAGGGAAATGAATCCAGAAAAGAGGGGAAGATATGCAAGGTGGTACCTTATTTCTGGCCACAGCTACACAAGAAAACACAGCTGGTGCTCACTCATGATATTCATCTCTCAAGAAACTACATGGAAACATTGCATCTCAGAACAGTTCACGGGGGAGGGGAGAGAAGTATTTATCTGCCTGTTTCTTCACATTTACTCTTTTTTGTTGATCAAATTTTAACCGAAGGGGCACTGACTCCCCCATACTTCCCAGTCATTACTCAGCCCTCTAGGTAGCTGTTAGACATGCCAAAGCCTATGTCAGCCAAGGGGGCTTCCTCTGAGTGAGCTAAAGATCAAGAGAGAGTCAGCAAGGATCAGGGAAAGAACCAGGACTCTTGCCTGCACACCTGCAGCGTCGTAACTGCTCAGAGCAGGGCATGTCATGCATACTAAGCAATCCTGCAGCATGTGGTGCCTCAGCAGTGACAATGAGGCCTCAGGGAGGCAGAGGAGAGGGATGTGGGGTGAAGCAAGAGGTGAGGTGCTAATGAATTGTGCTGTGAGCATGGGGTACTAGGAACAACCATTGCAGAGAGCCCAGCAGCCAACTAGTGAAATGCCATGACAACACAACTTCCAAGTTAAGCTCCTTGAAAGCCTTCCTCCATTAATGATCATAATCTCTATGCGGTCTGTAAGAATGTGGTTCGTGCCAGGCAATCTTCTCAGGGGGTCATCAGTGGAAAAACAAAAGCCATCTTCAAGAAAATCTGGGAAGTTTCATAAACTAAATCCAGTACCTACTCAACCAGAAAATAATTAGAGATCAGTGCAGGGCAGTATAAGTATATCCCACAAAACATCTTCCCGGTTAACATTTTCCTGGTAGGATGCTTCTTGATTTCCCTGGTTTTCAGTATATTTTCAGTGCAACCATCAACACTCTCTAATTCCGGAACACTTTTATCACCCCCAAAAGAAAGTCTGAGCACATTAGCAGTCACTCTCATTTGCCCTTCCTCCAGCCCCTATCAACTGCTAATCTGTTTCTTGTCTCTTCATTTGCCTATTCAGGACGTCCCATATAATCAGAGTCATACAATTAGTGATCCTTTGTGCGTGGCACCTTTCACTTAGCACATTTTCAAGGTTCATCCATGTTGTAATATGTATCAGTACTTCATTCCTTTTTATGCCTGTATAATATTCTATTGCTTATACATACACCATTTTGTTTATCCACTAATCAATCAATGGACATTTTGGTTTTTCCCACATTTTGCTACTTCTTGATTTTTAACACTCACATTCCATACAATGTCACATCTCTTGAAATACTATTTTTTCAGCAATGTTTATATAGGAAAAATTTATATTTCCATCCTCAAAACTTAATATAACATTTTAAACAAAATTATGTAGGAGGAAAGTAATGGTTTATATTCTAAATAAAATTGGTAGGCTGTCAGAATCATAGATACTTTGAAAAGTGTGCTGAGTGTCAATGAAGGGGATATCCATCTGGGATATTGTTAGAACTAAGAAATAGATTAAAACATCACAGTCATCTATAGCGCATAAAGTTTATGGTAAGAAGTCTTGGGTTAGGTCCGTCAAAAACAGAAACTTGAGACAACTATTTGAGTGCAAATACCTATTTGGTTAATAGTCTGGGAAACACCATAAGAAAGTCAGTATAAATACACACCTCAGAGTTATTCTACCTGAGGGGTAAGGGACCAGCTGCCTTTATTCACCTATTCCCATCAACCATTGCGTGAGAACTGCTCCCAGAGGGCATTAATTGGAAAAACATTTCTACTCTGTAACAAAGTTCTTATCTGTGGACCAAGGAAACCCTCAGGCAAAGAATCAAGGTGCTGGCAGCTAGAAATCAAATTGCTGCAGAAAAGGCCAGGGTCACCGACAGTGTCTGCTAGCCTATTAGTTAGGGTTCTCCAAAGAAACAGAACGAGTAGAACCAATATAAGAGGATATATAGGAGGAGAGTAATTGGCGCACGCAGTTATGGAGGTCAAGGAATCCCACAGTCTACAAAGAGAGCCCGGAGAGCTGCTCCTGTGATTCAGTCTGAGCCCAAAGGCTTGAGAACCAGGAGCTTCGACGTCAAAGGCAGGAGAAAATGGATGTTCCAGCTCAAGAAAAGAGAGAGAGAATTCATCCTTTCTCTACCTTTTTGTTCTCTTCTGGCCCTCAACAGATTGGATGATGCCCACCCACACTGGTGAGGGCAGTCTCTTTCCTCAGTCTACTAAATCAAATGCTAATTTCTTCCAGAAACATCCTCTCAGACACACCCGAAAATAGTGTTTGACCTGGGCATTCCTTCAGCCGGTCAAACTGACCCATAAAACTAACCATCACAGCTACATAGGACATGTAAAGTGTGCACATTAGTGCATACAGAGCAATCATTAGTTAATTGCACGAATTTTTTTGGTGATCAGAAAGTGATAAAATAAATTAAATAAATAAATAAATAAATAAAAAAGAAAGTGACAAGTTAAGCGATTTACATCCTAATATGAGCATTTTATTTATTACTTTTAAGATTTTTCACTGTGTCATGTTGCATTTTGTGATACGGTTAACATTCACCAATACCTATTACACTTTTTCCATTTAAAATAATGACAAACAGGACCTGGTTATTGTCTGCTGCATATAATACCTGATTTTCAGCACCGGAGTATTCATGTTCAAAGGGAGAGGCCTATTTATAAGCAAATGTTCTACTCTAGGTCAGATCCCATTGTGTAAAAAGAGATCCTTATGTGCTATAGTAGGTAGGACACAGCCTGAGAGTGTTCAGGGGGGAGGAAGAGAACAATGTGTGCAGAGGGAGCATGGTTGAGGTGTGTGGGGGTCAGAAGTATTGCTGGAACTCCTGTGAGGTAGCTAACCACGGCATAATCTTTATTGAGCTACCCTGCACCAGCGGGCATGTAAGCTCATCTTCTGTTGAAATAAATGGTCTTGAGACCACAGGAACAGGGCTCTGCCCATACACCCATGGAAACTGTTGAGTAAACAACTCTGTCCTCTGACTTCTTAGAACAAATCAGAGAGGCAGACGAAGCAACATAGGGCTACTGGGTCACTTTGTTACTAATCCTCAGGAAGTCATTTATAATAGATAATTTCCAATAATTCATAAAATAACATCAAACAGAAAATATTTATCTATTTCCCCCGGTCTCAACCCCTTTGACCACCTTGGAACACGAGGGGCATGACACACCCCGCCGGTTTCCGGGGGCCTGGCCAGTGCTTCTCTCCCAGGCAGCAGGCTCCCATGGCTGCTAATGACCTCTTGAGTTGGGGTGAAGGGGCCAGGGTTGGAGCTGGTGGGCACTGCAGAGAGATGACTCCCCAGCTGATGCAGATACCCTCTCCGTGGGCAAGAGAATGCATGCCTCCGACATCAACTATAACATAATTGATGAACCTGCACTGGAATCCATTGCAGAGTTTGGGCTGAGGTGGGGCTTCCCACGCTGACTTCCCAGCCAACGACCCAGGGCTCCAGAGACAGTAAGGACCAAGACAGGCCCAGTCCTGGGAGACATGGGACTTCTCTAGCACAGAACTTTGGCTCTAAGACTCCCTGACCGCCTTGCTGAACTTCCTCAGGCTGCAGGAGACCTAGGACACTCCCGCCTAACCTTCCTTCTCCACCTCCTTCATTCGGAGTCAAACTTGCTTCACAATTTGACCGCACTCCCAGCTTATCTGCCTTCCTCCCCATTTTCTCTCACTCAGATGTTTCCCTTAATAAAATCCTTTCACATCTAATCTCATTTTGGTGGCTGATTCTCAGAGGACCCAGAATAACACTTTCTTAGTTTATAACAACTGATTTAGATTCTCTTTACCCAGAATTTTTGGCACTGCCTCAGAAATAGAAAACTTGTAATACTTGGTTGTGAATGTTCTTCAGAATATTCCTCTAGCCAGGAGGTTGCTTTTCTACAAAGTTGGCTGCTACTATTTACAATTTGCCCTCAAAATAAGCTCTTTCAGACTTAACGTCTCAGCTTTAATTCAACAAATTAGCAATTATTTTTTAAATGATGCCATATCCACAGCACCATTTTTCTAAAAAGGCATTTGGTTTCCTTACACTCTCCTTTTCAACAACATAAGGCAATCAAAAATAAGTTTATTTTTCTGGCATATTTTTGCTCATTTGAGATCTTTTTTTTGAACAAAACTAAGAATATTTCTGGGTTCTAAAATACTGTTTGCTGAAGTGGTGATTCTCAACTTTTATTAGGTTCAGAGACCCTTCAGGGATCCTGCACTCACCCCAGAAAAAGATCTAGGTGTGCAAAATGTTACACAAAAACCCTAGGCTAAGGTTCTTTCTAGGCTACGAGGCATTCCAGAATGTCCCAGTTGCTGCTCTTAATTGAATATTTTTTGCTCCCTAGTCTGAGCTGCTTTTGAAAAGGGAAAGTCAATTTTGTTGTCCATACCGATTCTTTGGAATCTGTGTGTAAGTCAACCTAACAAATGTAAAGTACCATAGTGATCTTTTTCTTTTTCTCACATAATCTTCCTGTCTGAAGCAGAGAATTTATGAAGGAGGATGCAGGAGATAATGTGGGTATATGGAAGGCAGTATCGAGGCAGACTTGCTGGGTTTCAATTCCGCATGGCCACTCTTTAAGTATACCACGCCCTCTCCCACTTCAGGGCCTTTGCACTTGCCTACCCTCTTCCCAGACCACCTTTTTCTCCAATATGCACAGGGCTCATTCCCTTACTTCTCCAGCTAATTTCTCAAGTGTAAGCTTATCAGAGAGGCCTTCCCTATAAAAGCCTGCTCTCCATCATTCTCTATCCTGACTTTGCTTTATATTTTTTCAGAGAACTCATGAATCACCTATTTGCTTATTGGCTCTCTGTGTCCTCCTGAAAGAATATATGCTCCACGTAGGCCAGGATTTTGCGTGCATGCCCTCCCACACACGTACCGTCAACTCCATGCCAGGGCAGTGCCTTACACAAGGTAGGTGCTCCACAAATATTGGTTAAATAAACTATAGAACCTTCAAATAATATACATTTTGGAGTATTTGTGTAGGATGAAACCTCCTCTTTAGATTGTCTACTAAATTACATTTAATTAACAGAGCTCTCTGTCTCCTTTTTTTTTCTTTTAAGATGTTATTTATTCATTAGACAGAGAGCACACACAAGCAGGAGAGGGGCAGAGGGAGAGGGAGAAGCAGGCTCCCCACTGAGCTGGGAGCCTGACATGGTGCTCCATCCAAGGACCTGGAGATCATGACCTGAGCCAAAGGCAGATGCTTAACCAACTGAGCCACCCAGGTGCCCCAAGCTCTTCGTCTTTTATTGACATGTTAAATGACTTTTCAAAGCAAATGTTTGCAAAAATACAGTATGAAAGTACACAATGATTTAGTTATCTTGGGATTCCAATAAAGCTTCCTTCCGTCAATGTATCCGAAAGTTAAATGTATCAAATAATTACAGCTAATGCTTACGCAGTGCTCACTGCTTTAAATGTATTAATTAATTGAAACCTCTAACAACCCTGTGGCAGAGGCGGTTATTATCTTCATTTCATAGACAAAGAAGCCTAGGCACAAAAAAAAAAAAAAAAAAAAGAAGCCTAGGCACAGAGAGTTTGTAATCCATCCAAGATCACCCAGGTAACAAATGGCAGAGCCAGGATTCGGGCAAAGACCTGGTCTAGACCCAAGCTCTTAACCAATACCCTATACAGCCTTTATAGTACCTGAAAGAGGAAAGCTGGAGTTTATGGTCAGGGAACTATCAATGTTTTCCATCACTTGCACTTCCTACTTACAGTGTGAACATAGCACTGCTGTGGTTATTTAAAGTGCCCAAATTGTCTTTTCTAAAAATTGAAGAAAAAAAAAAAGTTAATGGCTTAAACCACAGACAATCTCAGAGCATTAGGAAAGAATTATCATTGGCTACCGCTTTCCTCCCTCTCCTAAGCAGTTTATTTATATACACATTGCACCACATTGAATTTTCAAAATCACCCTTCCAGTTCAGTCAGGGAATACATTTCCATAATAAAAGCAATTAGCTTGTAGGATGGTTTTTCTGAGGGAAAGTAGCAAATTCGTTATAGCTTTGGGCTTGGATAGCGTCACCTAATTGGGAATGTTTTAAAAGGAGAATCTTGGGCCAGCCAATCCTGGGACCACAGCTTTTCTGTTCCTAGTTTGTACTGCTCTAGTCAAAATGATAAGGACCTCTGAGGGCATCAGGTTCCTTTCTGAAATAGATATCACATTTTTTTTTTTACTGATTCCAGATGTCCAATAAATTTGAGAACTGGATTTACTCTGATCTATAATTTTGTACAATATGCTAGAATTTTTGCCAAATCCATCTGGGAAAATAAGTTGGCAGTATTTCCAGGTTTCAAAAGCAGGTGTGAAATAGATTTAATGTTTACAGGGTGATGAGTACCTAATCCAGGCTCTCAGATGACCATGGTTTGCCACTGAGCATCTTGTGCCAAAAATCCATGCAAACATAGGCTGTGGATATCAAGTGCCTCTACAAATAGCTAGTTGTGTATCCTGCCAATTTTGCTTAATTTTCTGGTGCAAATGGCAGCTGTGTCAGTAAGTGTCTGTGGATTTGACTGAATTGCATTGCATTCTTTTTTGAACTAGTGTTTAAAAAAAAAAAAAGGAGACAACAGGCCCAAAATGGAGTTACTTGTGCTAAGCCCCACATCAGCAAACCAAGAGTGAACACTTAATTTCAACCTCTCTCAGGAATGTAATTTCAAATCAGTAAATCTGGAATTTCCTGCTCAGCCCTAATATGGTAATCCACCTGATGGACCCATTCTGCCCCCAAGAGAAAGAAGAGGTAATCCACTTTTTCCCTGTTCCTGCCCTCTTCTGCCTATAAATGGTCTCCCATTTTGTAGTTCTTCAGAGTTATTTCTATTTGCTAGATGGGATCCTGCCCAATTCATGAATTGTTGAGTAAAGCCAGTTTGATCTTTAAATTCACTCAGTTGAATTTTGTTTTTTAACACTAGTAATTTTGGATTTCAGAAAACTGAAGGTGTTGAAAAGAGTTCACAGATTTTTAAATTTTCCATTAACATTTTTAAAGAGCAAAGAGTTTGACATTTCTCCTGAAGCAGCTGCTTTAAATCACTATTGATTGCCTTGACATCTAGTTCTAGAAATAAACGGAAATCTTATCTCACAAATGTTCAAACTAGGACTCACAGAGGTTCATAGACAGAGCTATACTTAGTTCACCAAATCTCGTGCTTTATTGGTAACCCATGGGCCTAAAGTCATTGGTTATCTCCACCTAACACTCTTTTGAGAGTATCCGTACATTTCAAACACATTTTTTAAAAGTCCCTTTGCATTATAATTCCAAGTCCAGGGAGATGACACTTTGTGCTTAGGTCCCAGCATTTCATTTCTCCCTGCCAATCTTCAGTTTTGATTTAGGGACTTCTTAGAAATTTGACTCCATCCTCAGATCCTAAGATGGAGGCTGACTTAAGCTAAGCCAATGGTTCAATCAGAGTTTGAGGGGTGGGATGAGGTCTGAAATAACTGTAAAGTTTTACACCATGAAGAAAGACAGCCTGAAGAAGAAGTCAAAACATGGGGAGAACAGAGTTGGAAACACCAGGCCAGAAAAGCCAGATTACTGATGACCTCAAGAAATCCTAAATCAAACCCCCTGAAGCCTGCCCTAACTCTGGACTTCTCATTTACACGAGCCAATGAATTCCTTCTATTGTTGAGATCTGATATGTGGCTTCCGTTACTTATAGTTTAAAACTTTCCAATAATAGCCTTTTAAGGTATAAACTGGTACACAGAGAAAGTTTTTTAATATTGGAACACCATCTGCCCCACTTTATGAAGTAGGATGCTTTTGGCTAAGACTATAGAATATCTATCTAAAAGTGGCTTAAACAGTAAGATCCAGGACCGCCATTTTGTACAATGTGAATGGTTCTCCCTAGAGCTATGCAATATAGTGGCTCTGGTAAGACTATTTATAACATCATATCATAAGAAATTCAGAGCTAAGCCTGAAACAGTCAGTCAATTTGCAACTCAACAAGATCATTAAAGACCTAGATTCTTTCATCTTTCCACTCTGCATCCTCAGTGGTTTGGCTTGGTCCCTTGTAGTCCCAAGATAGCTGACGAGGAGAGAAACATTTTCTCAGAAGTGCCCTGCACTCTGACTCATCTCATTGACCAGAACTGAATCACTTCCCTACACAAAAGCAAAGATGAATGGGATTGGGAAAATCATAATTTATGTTTTGGAGCTCAGAAGGGGTCCCACCTTCCCTGTATACATTGCCACCTGTTAATACTAAAAAAATCAGGTTTTTAACAAGGCTGCATGGGCAACTAACAATGGTGCCATATCCACCAAGGGTTTCATCAAAAATATTTGTTACAAACTTGTTTATGTTCTACTTGAGAGAAGTATTTCTCTCCAAATACTCAAAGTGCAATTATAAAGTGAAAAGAAAAAAGTAAAATTCAGGGGTGTCTGGGTGGCTCAGTCGATTAAATGTCTGCCTTCAGCTCAGGTCATGATGCCTGGGTCCTGGGCTCAAGACCCACATCAAGACCCACATTGGGCTCCTTACTCAGCAGGGAGCCTTCTTCTCCCTCTCCCTCTGCCTGTCACTCCCTCTGCTTGTGCTCTCTCTCTCTCTGTCAAACAAATAAATAAAATCTTTAAAAAAAAAAAAAGTAAAATTCAGATTTGGGTTTTTAATATTCATTATGTGTCAATTATACCTCAATAAAGTTGTTAAAATAATCAAGTTATAATTAGTAGTGGTATCTTAACTGTCATTCCTGATCCTGATTGATTGATTGGTTGATTGATCTGAGAAAGAGAGAGAGAGGGAGAGAAAAAGAGTTGGGGTGGAGAGAGAGGGGAGGGGGAGAAGAAGAGATGGGGAGAGAGAATATTAAGCACTCTTCACATTCAGCACAGAGCCTGAGATCGTGACCTGAGCCAAAATCAAGAATCCAATGCCTAACTAACAGCCGCCCAGCTGCCCCTGATCTGTGTTTTAATATTAAAACACAAAGTCCCTGGACCTCAGTGAATTCAAGATCAAAGATATTAAACACAAGAGGATGCTCAATGGCCTGTTGTGTGAGCAAGGTGTATCAGATCAGGAAGTTAATTTCCTCTCAGCACTTCCCTTGAGGAAAATAAGTTGGTAACCCAAGAGTAACTAAAATATTTGTTTCATATACTTGTGATTCAAGATATATTATTGTAAAACCTAATTATATTTATAAAATTAGAAACAAAGCTTAATCAACAATAACTTAAGAAGTGACATATAGAAGAAACAAAAATATTAGAAAAGAAATTGAACTAAGGAAAAAGGGAAATAGACCCTCAATTTTTCATTATAATTAGTTTTCTTTAAAATTATATGTATTTAATTTTGTGCTCTTAAAAATACTATTCTGAGAGTTTCCATAGGTTTTACCAGACTATCTAAAGGGTTCATGGCATAAAAATGGTTAAGAACCCTGTGGGGAATGATGATCCTTGTGCTTAAAAAAATTTAAAGTTCTCTGGGTGCCTGAGTGGCTCAGTCGTTAAGCGACTGCCTTCAGCTCAGGTCATGATCCCAGGGTCCTGGGATCGAGGCCCACATTCGGCTTCCTGCTCAGTGGGAAGCCTGCTGCTGCTGCTCTCACTTGCCCTGCTTGTGTTGTCTCTCTCTGTCAAATAAATAAACAAAATCTTTTTTTAAAAAATTAAAGTTCTCTATCTTCAGACATCCATCATACATAATACATAAAAAGTAAAAATCTCTTACAATTCTGTTCTTCATTGTCTCCCCAAATCCTGATGATCCTCTAGTGTTTCCCTATTAAATTTTGGAATTCTTCCTTGAACCCTCAAATGACAACTGTGAATTGTACCTCCCAAATATGTCTTGAATCCATACACTTCCCTTCCACCCTATGGCTACCACTGTAAGCCACCATTTATCCCCTCCCAGGAGTATTGCCACTGCCTCCCAGAAAATCCACTGCTCCCTACTACTGCTCATTCCTGCCCCTGAATTCCTGCCATTTGAGCAGAGACCTGAAGGAGATAAGGGAGCAAGTTAAGCAGATGGTGGGAAATCTGGAGGGGGTGGAATTGTGTCCAAGCAGAGGGAATAGCAGGTGCAAGGACCCTGAATGAATGTTTATGTTCCTTTTTGCATAAGATCATACTATTTGTAACTTATATTTTATATTCATCTTGAATATCTTCTGATAATATCATATATAGATCTACCTCTTTACTCCTTTTTAAAAAAGCTTAACTTATTTATTTTAAAGAGAGAGAGAGAGCAGGGGGAGGGGCAGACGGAGAAAAAGTCTTAAGTAGACTCCAAGTGGAGCCTGACGCAGGCCTCAAGCTCATGACCCTGAGATCGTGACCTGAGCCGAAACCAAGAGCCAGATGCTTAACCAACTGAGCCACCCAGACACCCCTACCTCTTTACTCTTAATGTGGCATAATATGCCACTGCACACATGTATAAGTATCCCCTACATAGAGATAGTTCAGGTTAACCCTACTGTTTCACAACTTAAAAAAAAAATGCCTCCACTATCTCGGCCAGGTGATCAAGGTTGACATCAACAGTGATTAATCATGTTGATAGTATGCACACTTGGTATGTTCAAAATGACACTGTACCTCTGTTGTCTTCCTCCAAAAATCCCTAACTCCGCACTAATCATGAAAAAAATCAGACAAACTCCAATAGAAGGGTATTCTACGAAATACTTGACCAGTACTCCTCAAAAATGTTGAGATGATAAAAAACAAGGAAAGTCTAAGTAACTGTCACAGCCAAGAAGAGCCTAAGGAGACATGATAAGTACATGAAATGCCGTATCCTGGATAGAATCCTAGAACAAAAAAGGACATTAAGCAAAAATTAAAGAAAAAGATATCTATATGGGAAGACAGATGTTAGCTGAACCTATTGTAGTAGTCACTTCACAATATATGTAAATCAAACCATCATGCTTGTATGGTATGGATGGAAGTTTCTGCTATTTTTCCTGCATAACTGACCACCTTGACCTGCATGTACACAGGCAGGTTAAGGAATGTTGTTTGTGAGACTTGTGCTGCATAAGTGACCTTAGGAGCCTGATTAGTTGACATTCGCTGGCCTCCAGGTCAGAATTGGCCTTTCTGGTCTGGAGGCCAAGAGCTGTAAATCTTGCCTTACATCCCCTCGGGCTCCAGGCTCCAGGCTGGGCTGCGCCCTCCCTTCCCTCTCAATGGAATCTGGGACAGGAGGCAAGCACACCTAGCCCAGGCTCCCTGAAGTGTAAAGACATGATAACAGAGAAATGCAGTTCGCTCCAAACTGCACGTAGGCAAACAAATGCTGAACCTCAGACGCCTGTCATTTGCCCTATAAATACAGCCCTATGGGGATGGTCCGTTGGAAGTCTCACCTGAGGGGAGGATGCTCCACCCAGGCTTCTCAATCGGGACTCCAGCCAGGCTGTCTCCATGGGGCTTCCCCAATTAATGAAGTTGGATGTCGTAAGTACCTGATTTTTTTCCTTTTTTTTTTTTTTTTTTTTAAGATTTTATTTATTTATTTGACAGAGTAAGGACGTGATTTGATGTAACTTTGTCTTATTCTCCTTTATTGCTTACTATTGCCCTTATCTATGTGCAGATTTCCCTTTCTTGCTGTTTCTTTTAGAGTTTTATGATATCGATGAAGTGTTTTTTCCCCCTTCAACACTGCGAATATGGCTGCGTGAATTTTCTCCTCAGAACAATGCTGTACACGCTAAACTTATATGGCGAAGTATGTCAATTATTTTTCAATAAAACTGGAAAAAAACTAAGGAACCTGAATATATTATGGACTTTTGTTACTAATAATGTAGCGATATCAGTTCATTAATTTTTACAAATGTACCATATTAATGTAAGATGGTGATAATAAGGGAAACCTGTGCTCAGGGGTCTATGAGAACTCTATCCTATCTTCTCAACTTATCTGTAAATCTAAAACTATTCTAAAAAGTAAAATCTATTTTAAAATGCCTCAAAGAGCAGACATATATATATCTTCACATATATTTAGAAAAGTATGTTTGGGTTAGAGAATTTTTGCTTTTAAACTTTTGATAGATGTTGCCAAACTACCCTATCGATTTATTCTCCCAGTAGCAAGGTATGAATGCAACTTGCTCTTTTTCTCTTTTCATAGATCTATGTTGTTAGTTTTCTTGACTGCATATTCTCTTCTGTGGATATATCTTAGTTCACTTAACCAATCCCCTATCGTGAAATTTAGGTGTTCCTGATATTGCAATATACACCTTTGTCCATCTGTACACATAATACTTAGGATTAATTCCTGTAAGTGGCATTGCTGAATTCGAGGCCTTACACACTAAAAAATTTCCATATATATTGCCTAACTAACCTTCAGCAAAGCTGTACCAGTTTACATTGCCATCAACAAAGTCTGTTTCCTCATACTCTCACCAACGTGACTTTTTCATCTTTGCCAGTCAAACTGGAAATAAAAAAGTCATCTCACTTTAATTTGCATTTCTTTGATTTTTCCTGAGTCTGAGGTCTCCTCAAATGCTTATTGGTCACTTGCATTTCTTCTTTGAATTGCCCCTTCATGTCCTTTGCTCCTTTATCTATCAAGTTGGTTATCTTTTTCATCATTTATTTGCAAAGGCCCTTTATTCATGAAGAGTAATTTTTTTCTGCCACACATGCTTAAGTATTTTTCCCAATTTTTCATTTTAGCTGTTTTGGTGTCTTGATGCACTCAAAGTTGTCAATCTTTTCTTTATGATTTTGACACATGCTAATGAAACTTCTTCCCATCAGAGATTATATTTTCTAATATTTTCTATTACTTCAGTATTTTCCCTCTTATATATAAAGAGTTCATATTTCTGATCATTATTTTAATTATGATATGAAACAGGAACATATATATATTGTATTATACATACATATTTCAAATGGCTATTCAATTAATACAGCACCATATACTGAATAATCTGCATCTTCTCGCACTGACTGGAAGTATAGCATCTTTATCATATACTTAATTTATACATATATATTTATGTGTGTGTGTATATATATATGTGTGTGTGTATATATGTGTATATATATATAAAATTCATAGATTTCACTTTATTTATTGATTCCTGGGTCAGTACTACACTATTTAATAACTGTAATTTATAAAATACAGTATGTTTTGATATTGGGTAGGGCAAGTCCCCCATCATTAATATTCCTCTTCAAAACATTCATGGTAATTTTAATTAATTTATTCTCCTAGAGAAATTTTAGTATACATTTTTCATCTGTCTTTTCCACACCCCCGACCCCAGACTCTGAGGTTTGGATGAGGATTGCATTGAATTTATTGGGGAGTACTATTATATTTAAGATATTGAAACTGCTCATATAAGAATATATTTCTCAAATTATTTTTTTAAAGATTTTATTTATTAATTTGACAGAGAGAGAGAGAGAGAGATCACAAGTAGGCAGAGAGGCAGGCAGAGGGAGAGGGGGAAGGAGGCTCCCTGCTGAGCAGAGAGCCCGATGCAGGGCTCGATCCCAGGACCCCGGGATCATGACCTGAGCCAAAGGCAGAGGCTTTAACCCACTGAGTCACCCAGGTGCCCCTCAAATTATTGAAACCATCTTTTATATTCAATATATTTATGCCTTAGATATTCCTTGTTAAGTGTTTTTCTGGATATTTTATAGGTTGTTATTATGAAGAGAGTTTTTTCCTAGGCTTTTTTACCAATTATAGCTAGAGGAAAGAAAAGCTAATGGATAAAAGAGATTGGTCTGGTTGTGTGCGTGCGTGTGTGTGTGTGTGTGTGTGTGTGTGTGTGTGCGGTTTGTGTTATCCTAAACTTCATCAGGTTTTGTGTTAATGCTATGCCAGCCTGGAGTGCTAGATGTGTTTACTACTGTTGGCTTGCCTGTAACCTCTGCTCAGTGCAAATAGCCATGTTGTATATTCTGATTTTTAAAAAATATTTATCTCATACCTGGATATTTGATCTTTCCATTGGTTTAATATATCTTTAAGTCAACTATCCTGGGATTCCTAGATATGTATATCTAGATTATATCCTTTGCAAATAATTTTGCTTTTCTTTTCTGATTGTCTGCTTTTTTTTTTTTTTTTACTTTTCTTATGGCATTGACTAGAACATTCAGAAGAATGTTAAAAAATAGCAAAAAAGATAGGAATCCCTAATTTCTAAACTTAACAGAAATAGGTCTAGTCTTGTATTTCACTCAAGTACAATGTGTGTTGTTGATTCCTGGAACATAATTTTGATATCATTAAGGTAATTGTCTTCTCCTAGTGTACAAAGAGTCGATTCTAAGAGTTAGAAATTAATATTTGATTTTATTAAATTTATCTTTTCATCTATGTGATTATTAATATTTCACCCTTAATTTGTTGATGTGTAACAAATGATTTTGTAAAATCGAAACATTTTTACTCTCCCTTGAGCATTCTCAGTTTTGCTTCTAGGCTCCTGGCTGGTCCAGTACCCTGCCCCCATCTAGTGCAGTGGGTAATACATGGCCAATGCACTTTCATTCCATAAGCTATCCAGGATCTATTGCATTATATGACTGGACTTTAAAAAGAGGAGTTGTTTTTTCTTTTAAGTAATCTCTACCCCCAACATGGGCTTGAATTCAGGACCCCGAGATCAGGAGTAGCATGCTCCACAGACTAAGCCAGCCAGGTGCCTCCAAAAAGATGAGTTTTTAATTTCAGTTACCATATTTTTTCAGTTCTAGAATTTCCATCTGCTGTGTGTGTGTGTGTGTGTGTGTGTGTGTATGCTCATGTGCTTTATAGCTAGCTCTCCACTGAGATTTTGGGTTTTTTCTTTTCTTTTCTTTTCTTTTTTTTCTAGAGAGGGAGGGGCAAAGGAAGATGGAGAGAGAGAATCTTAAGCAGTCTCCATACCCAGCTCAGAGCCAGACATGTGGCTGTGTCCCACAACCCTGAGATCAGGACGCGAGCCGAAATCAGGGGTTGGTTGCTTAACGACTGAGCCACCCAGGCGGCCCCTTTAATTTTCTTGAACATCCTAAGGTAGCTAAAGTCTGTGAGTGATAACTCCAATATCTAGACCCGCCATAGATCCAGTTGTACTTTGTGTTTCTTCCCTCAGTTTTGAACATGTTGTCTTGTATCCTAAAGATCCTTATTAGTAACATCAGATAGTGTATATAAAAAATTGTAGGGAGGATTTATGTTTACTTCTGGTTGGCGGCTGGAGACACTAACAATTCCAGATTTCTTTAATTCTGATTGAGACTATTTAAAGCTGGGCTTCAGTGCTCAGGAGGGCCAGTCTATTTCTGGTTTCCTCTAGGGTACAGCCCTTCCAGATCACAACCCAAAGACTGGAGGGATTACAAAGGCCTCCTGGTTTGATGGGTCTTGAACACCATTTTTGTCTTCCTAACCTTAGGAGCCTCTCAGAAATTCTACTTAGTTTTTGTCCTTTGACCCTTCTTCTAGAATTGGCAAATGTCACTAGGAAAAAGCAGTCCCAAATGGGCTCACGTTTCTCTCTATGCTTCCATCTTCAAAGAAATAAGGAGAGAGTGAAAAAAGGAAGGAGAAGGAGAAGGAGAGAGAGTATATATTTTTTTTCTTGAGATTTTTCTAGTTCTCAGCAGGAGCTTATACCAAGTTTATAGTGGGTTTAATATTCAGTTTATCATTACTGTTGACTCCCTGTTTTAAATATGTTTTCCATACATACTCACATTCTCTCCCATTTTCTCTCTTTTCTTTTTAAACTTTTTTTTTTCTTCTACTGGTTACTGTTGTTGCAAAATGAAGCTTTAAGATAGAGCCATACTCCTTATCAGTACCACTTATTTTTGCCCTTCCTATAAGGATGAGGTTTTATACTCCATTTTCATTCTGATTGTGTTAACCTTTAAATGTTAGAAAGGAAAAAAAAAAGTCCAGAATTAATGTTTCTATGTCTTTCTCCCAAAATGGTAAAAAGTTTGTAATGCTTTTTACTTGCCCCTTCCCTACTACACTTCTCCCACATTTGTACTGTGCCATTTCCCAAGTTTTTCTTTCTAAAAATCTGGGTCTAAAATTATAGACTTTTATTCTTTCTACATTATTCTTCTATTTTAAAAAAACTTTTAAATGACTACATTAAATTCTTCAACCACCATTTAAACAATTACTTAGATTTAATTATAATTTTTACTTGTTTTATTGCTTATCACCATTTCTTGTAGACTATGTTTTTTTAATTTTTTTTCTTGACATATTTTTTTCTGGCTCACATTAATATGACTGAAATAACTTTCTCAAGTACATTTGTCCTAAAGGAGATACAAGTTCTTGCATATTTAAAGTTGCTTTTTCTTCCCCCATTATGTGAACAATGGTTTAGCTGGGTATAGCATTCTAGGGATACAACCATTCCCTCATAATCTTATAAAAATATTGGTTCATTGTTTTCTAGTACATGATGTTACAGATTAGAAATCCAATACCAATCAGATTCACTTTACTTTGCATGGAACTCTCTTCCAGATATTAACATAGCTCCTGCCCTCTCCTCCTTCAAATCTTTGTTCAAATTCAACCTGCTCAGTGAGAATTTCTCTTACCAACCCTTTAAACTTCAATCTTCATACTTTCATCCCACTTCTTTATTTTCTTCTGTAACATTTAACCTCCTAGTGTACTATATATAAACTTATCAATCTTGTTTAGTCTTTATCTCCTTCCACCAAAATATAAGCTTCAACAGAGTGGAGACCGTTTTCTTCCCTTTAGTTTTATCCTTCCTTTGAGCACTGAAGCCTGGCTCTAAATGTCAGCATCAGGAGGCTGGAATTTTTAGTTGTTAAGGATGCCTCTGATTAATCACCAATTCAGCCCTTCTCCCACTTTTAAAGTAAAGACAGACCTCCACCCAGCCCAAGCTTTACAGTGGAGCATTTCTTTGAATATAAAAACCTCCAGGGTTCTAAACAAAGAGTAGATTACTTTACTGATTAATCAGGTCATTATAAACCCTTAGAGCGTCTTGTCTTTCCCAGTCTCATATACATTTCTGTTAAGAGGAAAACACTGTGCTATAAACAGAGTATTTTGACCAAAGGATTCTGCTATGTGGTAGAAAGGTAATGGGAAAAATGAAAATTCTCACATAAGGACTTTGCCTCTTCCATTTCCTCTCTATTGACAAAAAAGGAAAAATTAAAAAGCATTATTCTGGAAGAGTTCCATGAAAGCAAAGCAAAAAAATAATCAGTAAGATATATTTAGTGCTTAAAAAAATGAAGACTTCTTCCCTCACCATATTTAAACATAAATAATTCTTTAGAGATATTCTAATATTCTCTTCTAGGATTTGCAGTTATTTATAAAGAAAATCACCTTAAAAATGCCAAAGCTGAATAGATTAGTATATTATTTATCTATTACTGCACAACAAATTATCACAAACTTAGCAGCTTAAAACAACACACATTTATTATTTCTGTGGGTTACGAGTCTAGTCAGAGTTTAGCTGAGTCTTCTGTTTGGGGTCTCATAAGATTGCAATCAGAATGTTAGTTGGACTGAAGTCTCATTTGAAGATTTGACTGGAGAAGGATCCACTTCCAATCTCACTCAGGCTATTGGCAGAATTCACTTCCTGGAGTTGTAGGACTGAGGGCCTTGGCTTCTTACTGACTATCTACTTCTAGCCGTTTTTAGCTTTTTAAAACCACAATCAGCTCCTAAAGGTCACCCACAGTCCCTTGCCACATAAGCTTCCTCAATATGGGCAATTGCTTCATCAAACCAGCAAGGAGAGGTTTTAAAGTGTTTCCTAGCAAGACAGAGCCCTAAATAACATTACATAGTCACAGAATAGCTTCCCATCACCTTTGTCATATTTTGTTGGTTAGAACTGAAGAGAATGGATTATAGAAAGGTGTCAATTCCAGGTGGCAAGGTTCATGGAGAATCACCTTAGACACTATCTACCATGGTAACTGATTCTTCATGTAACTAAAACAGTTTTCTTGAATTAGCAAGAATTTAAAGACTCAATGGGTAAAAATTACCTGTAAAACTTTATAGTGTTTTAGAATTGGTGCAATATAGAGTTATAATCTACTTTATCAAATCATACAGTGAAATATTTCTTTCAACTACAATCAATCTTGATCTTATCTCATCTCAAAATGTTTAGTATTTTCTATTTTTTGTCGTAAAAAACTAAACGTTAGCTGCTGAGCTGATTATTTTCAGTAGTACTATTTACATTTCTTTTTCTTTAAATATATAGGAAGCTTGGTCATTACATCTAAAAATTGAAGTTAATTCTAATTTTATATATGACTCTTTTTTTTTTAAGATTTTATTTATTTATTTGACAGAGAGAGAGAAATCACAAGTAGGCAGAGAGAGAGGGGAAGCAGGCTCCCTGCCGAGCAGAGAGCCTGATGCAGCGCTCAATCCCAGGACCCTGAGATCATGACCTCAGCCGAAGGCAGAGGCTTTAACCCACTGAGCCACCCAGGCACCCCTAATTTTATATATGACTCTTATTTAGTCACTCCCAAAAGCTGAATACCAGTATCTCAGCATACTTTTTATCATACTCTCTATCTCACAAATAAGTAGTATTTTAAGCTACAAATTATACTGTATCATTATAAAGTAAGTAATGAGAACTAACATTTTGATTACTTATTTATAACTTGTTATAACATTGATGAATTAACCATGTTAGATCTACATCATTTAAACCTTGACTGCTTTTAGTAATCTATCTTACAAAAATGTTCCATAACCATTTCCTAGTGATTTCTATACTGTTTTTTAGAATGCCTAACACATATATTTAAGTTGAAAAATGAGGTCAGACTTTTTCTGATGGACAGCAAGTCTGATTGGAGCTGATTGGACTAACAAAGGTGACAGGTTTGCCAATTAGACTCTTCTACTATCCAAATAAAGAAAATTTTCAGTTCCAAGGTTTAGATAACAGTCTGTTTAAATGATGTGCTAAGATAACAGCATTTTATAAAACATACTGTATTGGCATGGGTATTGAAAATAAACGACATTTCAATTTTCCAAATTCTCCCTGGGTATACTGAATTACTTAAGGTATCTCAAAGTCAAAGTGTAATGAGTACAATTAATAATCACTTAAGTCTTGGTACAGTTGGTAGGCTTGGTACAGCCTTTCAGATATATTTCCCAGAAATTTGGGAAACCAAATGCCTTTGATAACTGAGCAACAAGTCATTTCGTAAGTCGTGTCATTTCCCATTCATTTCTTTAGCCCGTTTGAAAGGTGATCTAATTAAGTTGTCAGGTAATAGATGAGTTAAAGTAATTGTTCATTATCATTATTTTTGGCACATAATTCAGGAGGATTGGATGGAATTATTATCACCTAACTCCTTCCATTTTTGTTACCTATTTATAATAATATTATAATATATAAATACATAAATAATTTAATAATATTTAAATATAATATATAATATAAATAATATGTAATAAATATAATAATATGAAAATATATATAAATAATATTTCTTAGCACAGATATCTGTAAAAATGAAAAAGTAATAGATTTAATACAAAACTGTCTCATTCCAGTGCTAAGTAGTATTCATTCAGAGTTCCATGAACTAATTGTAGGGAAAATTCAGTTATTTTATTGGGAACTGGATTTCCAACAAAAATTTATGTTTTGTATCTATTATTTACCAAAATTTATTATCTTTGTGTTGTTGTGATTATGTGCTGATAATTGTTATAATAACTCAACCCAAAAGATAAGTGTATTAACCCTCAGAATCTCATGGTTACTGTCAAGAAGACAATTTTAAATTATGGGGTTTATTTTATTTGTGTTTCTGTGGGGGTTTTTTTGCACAGAAATAGGACAGAGTAAATAATAAAAGACTTCTATGCTTAAAAATGTATTCAGGGTTAAATTCTGTGGAAGAATTAAAATGGAAATGTGAGTTCAAGGAAGAAAAAAGAAATAGGGAAAAATTCCATACATTTTAAAAGATATTGCTCATAAATATGCAGACACAGTAGTGGATATCAAATCATAGTAATATTTAGATTCCTCTAGAAGCTTTTAAAAGAGTAACGAAACAGTTTTATTTTAAAATGTTAATGTGTTACAAAGTGCCAAAAATTACACTTTTTGCAATTATTTAAACTAATGGTGAAAAATTTTAGCTGCTAACTAAATGTGTTGAGGGGATTCCTAGTCTTAAATGCGTGAGGGAATTCAGAGTTTTTCAAAATTGATTTGCAAGTTTTTAAAGCTAAAACGTGAAGACTGCTGCTCTCTATAGCCACCAAGGGCTGAGGACAGCGGCTGCTCCCCAACCCCAGAAGGCCCTTCTGGCACTGGCATCCACCTGGATTAAAAATCTGTTGACCACCCCTCGTGCAATGGCCAGGCCTACTGCAAAAAGAAACAGGTCACCTGCAGCCACTTTCCTCTCTGCCAATCAGAGTGGAGTGTCTGCTCCTTCCTTGTTTAGTAACTCGTGCTGCCCATTTAGAGCCAATGGCACCTGCGTACTCTTGCAAGAGTGGGACATGGTCTAGATCCCAGAAAAATTCATTTTCCGAGCAGATACCAGCACCTCGGTCATGGCAGTCAAGATAAGAATCCATTTATTAGAACCTGGGCGAAAGGCAAGGACTTTATTGCAGGGAACATGAAAGAGATTTATTATTAGAACTTGAGCTATAAGATCAAGGTGACTTGATGTAAAATAGTCCCGATAAGTGCCTGGGGCTTCTGAAATTCCACCTGGCTAAGAGCAGAATTTTTCCCTAGCTCCTGCGGAAGCAGAAAGCCTACAAACAATGGTGAGAGACCCTCAGCTGACTAAATGGTCCAAAGGTATTCAAACCCAAGACTCCTGACTCCGATATAAATTGTGAATTATGTTCCCCCCTAAAGATATGTTCAAGTCCTAACGCTGAGTACTGTGAATATTATCCTACTTGGAAAGGGAGTCTGCAGATTTAAATAAGATAAAATTAAGATGAGGTCATACCAGATTAGGGTGAGACCCCGTCAATCACTGGTGACTTTATGATACAGACACGCATAGAGGGAAGACAACCATGTGAAGACAGGCAGAAACTGGAGCGATGCAGCTAAAGCCGAGAAACACCAAGGATTGGTGGCAACGGCCAGAAGATAGGAAGAGGCAAGGAAGGATTCTTTAGAGACTTCAGAAAGATCATGGCACAACTAACTCCTTGATTTCAGACTTTTAGACTCCAGAACTGTGAGAATAAATTTCTGTTGTTTTAGGGTACCCAGTTCATGACAATTTGTGACAATGATCCTAGAAAAGTAATACACCTCCCTATTGAGAAGGTATAAGAAATCTCAGGAAATCTGCCACTTATCTAATATTTGCTTTTATCCAAGTTACCAGCCTTTCTAAAGCTCAAATCAGTTCAGCTAAACATTTACTCACTGTATGCCTACTATTTGTCACAGCACAACATGAGTTTGCATTTTTTTTTTTTTACAGTGGTGAAAAAGACAAGACCCAACCAGTTCCTGACCCCAGGGAGCTTTCAGTCTAGAGAGAAAAAGGCTGGAGGTTAAATAAGGAATTATAAAAATGGAAGGATGATTTCATGTTCTTTCAATGTTATGCCTGGTCATTGTTTATCAGGCCTGCCCAAGGATTGTTTGATTCCCTTGAATTTACCTTGTTTGACTTTCCTATTTGCTATTTGATTAGAGCTTCCAAAATTACAAGTTACATATTAATTTGTAGATTTCTGTTCAGTAGAAAAAAATAATACCAAAGGTTACAACTTTATTGTCTATAGTACATTAACAATCTTTTTTTTCCCAATAACAGATTTTTAAAAATTGGGATATAATTGACATATAACATTGTGTAAGTTTAAGGTGTACAGTTTACTAATTTGATACATTTATGTTGCAATATGATTGCCATTGTAATGGTAACTAACACTCCTGTCACATCACAGAATTATCATTTCTTCTAGTGATGGAAACAACGAACATCTAGTATCGAGTTTAACGTTCATAATACAGTTTATTGCGTATAATCATTGTACTGTGTATTAGATCTCTGGGACTTATTTCTACTGTTGCAGGTATGTACCCTTAAACAACATCTCTTGCGTTCCTCCACCCCCTAGCTCCCGATAGCCATCATTGCACTGGGGATTTTTTTTAGTTCAGTTCTTTTGAGATTCCACGTATAAGAGATATTGTAAGGTATTTGTCTTTCTTTGCCTGACTTACTTAAAAAAAGAAATCTTTCTTTATGTGCTACATAAACCCCTCTTCCTCAAATGCTCTTAAAAAATAACTTTGCCATCTTCCCAGTTTCTTCATTCATCATTAATGGGTCGAATATATGTTTAACACACGTTGACTTTATTTTCATATGAAAGTCATGTTTTTAACTTTGAAAATTATACTTTGACATAGAGCTATTGCAAAGCTTAAATGATAAAGAAGATTAATATGGATCCTGGGATATGGTAGGTGTTGAATGAGTATCAGCTCTCCCTTAGCAACTGAGAAAAGCCTGGGAGATTCAAGAGAAGCAATCTCGTAGGGACTGTCTTCACTGCCAAGGGACCAGGGTACACCAAAGCAGTTGTGTTATACACTAATTCTTTCCTTTATTCTCTTCTTACCTCCTTATCCCTTTTATTCTTGTCTGGTACTAAGGCAGACATCTTAACTGACAATTTTTAAAACTTCTTGAATTCCTCTGTGTTGAGGAGTTGAAACCTTTAATCCCATGACCCCTTTCTTCCACTCTGGAACTTTAGCTTGCTTTTGGCCTCTTCCCTACCTCGGGAATTCACTCCTGATCCAGCTAACCCACTCCCAAGGCTTCTTATTTGTCTTCTGCAGTGACCCCTTGATTACAAAAAGTCTCCTTTTATTAGCATTCTTTTTTTTTTTTTTTTTTGGAGAGAGAGCATGCTCAACAAAGAGGGGTGGGGGAGAGAGGGAGAGAGAGAGAATCTTAAGCAGGCTCCATGCCCAGCACCAAGCCCAACAGTGCTCCATCTCAAGACCCTGAGATCATGACCTGGGTCAAAATCAAGAGTTGGATGCTTAACCGACTGAGCCACCCAGGTGCCCCGTATTTAGCATTCTTTTTCTTAATCTCTTAGTAGCTTTGTTTAAAGTTACAGGGCAAAATTTATGCTAAATCTAGAATGTTGATGAATTTGGAAACAAGTTTTGGCAATCTTTGCTGCAGTGCAAAAGCAGCAAAATACAAGCAAGATTTCTGGGGGAAAAACAGTTAAGGGAAGGGACCATGCTCAGTAAGTTACCCTTGACCTCAGTGGGACACCATCACTCCTGAACTTGTGAAGAACACTTACACAGTAACAATCTCCTAAAAATGGTGCCATTTTTCAGAAGTTAATATGACCTGAAACAGCAATGAATTCAAGCAATTATAGACCAGTATTAAGAATCACAATGAATGGTTTCTGCACAGGTTGAAATGCGCTGGAGAGGAGAGGGGAAAGAATCAAGCCACCTAAAAAACTGGAACCTGGGGAACTTTTTACCTCTGAGAGCAAGAAACAGGGCCAGGTGTTTGGAGGACCCTGGTGACTTAGGGTGAACAGATTATAGAGCTAGGCACCATATGAGGGAGAGATAATTCATTTGTTTATCCACCATTTGCACGGCCAATTGTATTTCTTTCAGAAATTTACCAACACGTGTTTTCCAAATGCCTTTTAAAGTAAAATTTACAGGGCCATATCTAATTCTTTGTGACAGTAAACATTAGTTTTATTTTTTTCTCTTATCTTCGGCATGTTATGCTGTCCTTGATATAATGATTTTTAAAATAGATTAATTATATTCGTAAGATACCGGATGAAGATACGTACCTGAATGCCACACATAAGAAAATTGGACCACGGTAATTGCTGCCACCCTGTGGGAGAATGAAAGAAATTCAAGATACTATTACCTCTCTAAGCTTCCTAGCACCCTCTGATTTAGACATTCATGTGTCATTCATCTTTTCATTTAACATTTACACACGCCACGCCCTGGCTAGGCTCTGGGGATATGAGACAAGTAAGACACAGTCTGTGGCCCCAAGGTATGTAGAATGCAGTCGTTCAGATGCAAGGTGTTGTTAAAATATTGTCCCAGGAGTAAGCACTCTTATTGTATAAGGGTAGTGGATAAGCCCAAAGATTTTCCCTAGGAGGGATAATCCACACATTCATAGAGAGCCAAGCTGACTCCATTCAGTGTGACTTTCTGTTATGAAAATAATTTCCTAAACAGGGCTTTTCTGCCCCTTCCTGCTGGTTCTTTTCCAACTAGCAGAAAAGGAGATGAGGGGAGATGGAATGCTGACCAGCCTCAGAATCTCAAGAGAGTATGCTGAATATCTTTCCTTTGCCTCTCTGGAAACAACCTCCACCCACTTTCATCCTGCCACTCTATTCCTAGAAGGCTGACCTGTGTGGACTGCCTCTCCCCTCTCTTGCACGCTGACTTCTGGTTCTATTCAGAGCACATTGGTAGTGAGCAAGTGTTAGCAGGAGATCCGCAAAAAGAAGAAGAATTATATCACGGTATTTATGCCTGGTTTCCCTCTCATCCAGAGAGGGAGCCCTCAATGAGAGATCTCAATTTATTCCCCCTTTCAGACCCCACTGTTACTAGCCCCAGTGTGCTACACTAATTCTTGTGGTTTTTCTATATTCTGCCCACACCTTTGTAAATAATCCCTTCAAATCATCCTAATTTGAACATGCCATTGGTTTCCTGTTGCCTTGACTGATAGAGAAAAAATTAATAAATATATGGTTGAATACATGAATTTTATGTAAACAAGTGATTGAATTCAATAACTGAATGAGCAAAGGCATGAGTAAATGAATGAATGAGTGCTAGAATAATGTGAATGAATGTGTGAGAACTGAATGCAGACATTTGGAGTTTATTAATATTTCATGCATGAATAAATGCATAATGACTAAGCAAATGAATGATACCCCTGTGAAAACATGAATGGAAGCATAAATGAAGAATGAATTCATAAAAACATGAATTGAGATAATTTTAAACAATCGGAATGCCTGACTTCCCCATCTCCCCGGGGTCCCATCTACTAGAACAAATGAAAAGAAAAGGAATGATGAGCTTCTTTCTAAATCGGGGGTATTATATGAAAACAGAGTTTAGAGAGAGGCACTCAGAGATTAGGTTAGGGGGAAAGAATCAATAAAAAGGTAAGTTAACTTCAAAGGAAAAAGGAAGACAGTAAAGGTAGAGATTTCCATAGAGAGGCAGAAAACAAAGATGAAATAGAGTAGAAGGAGTAAGTTCCCTTTCTCTAGAGGAAATCAACAGTGGTTCACAGACTAAGAGACAAGGAGCCATGAACTAGCAACCCAGCCAGTAAATATTGCCAGGAGGATCAATTAAGCCATGGAAGGGAGAGACTGGGAAGCATTTAATTGCCACATTTAGATGCCAAGATGGGATGGTGAATGAAATATTTTTTCTTAAGACTCAGAAATCATCCATTAAACTACTGGTTCATGTTGCAAAAATCTCTTTCCAAAGGATCGTGGTCATTAGTATAAGGTCACAGATCTAACTCACTTGCTCTAAACATAAGACCCTGGTCAAGATTCAGAGCTTAAACATTCAGGGGATGGAATTAGAAGCAATTTAAAAGTCATAAAACACCAAATGGTAATCTGAGTTCATGTTTCTTAACTTCCCTTTTCCCCAAGTTCAAATGTTTACTTAATAATTTAAAAAGAGGTAATAGAACACATCCATATTTATAAGTGTAGTCCAAGAAGGATACGATTCTCATGCTAGAAATCTTAAGTAAATTCTGAAAAGTATAAAAACTATCATTCAGGAAAATGGTCATGACTTTTGCTCTGGAAATCTCATTTCTGAAGAAAAGAATAACAGAAATATAAAAAAGGTGCACAAACAAGAATATTCACTGCAGCACTGTTCATAGAAGTTTTTTTTTAAAACATAAATGTCCATTCTTAGCAGACTATAAAGCAATAGCTAATAACAAGTAACACTTGGCAAGCATTGATCTACATATATATTAACTCGTTTAAGCCTCCCATGAATCTTGAGAAATAAGTACCATTATTATAACCATTCTAGAAATACGGAAACTGAGGCACAAAGAGTTCAATTTACTTTCACAAATCTAGAAATTGATGGAATGAACATTTGAACTCAAGCAATCTGGTGCAGTATCAAAGCTCATAAAACCATATCATACTGCCTATATATAATAAAAATTTTTCATATAAACTTATCTTCATCGATAAGATACCTACAGAGCACTGATATTAAAAAGTAGATTCCAGAACCGCACATGTAGCCAGATCCCATGCATGTAAAATTATAAACACAAGCACAAAGAGATATCTGGATGAATGGTCACCAAAATGGTAATTTTTTTATAATTAGTATGTGTCATTTTAACAAAAATGATACAGCTAACGTCACAAAGTTAAGCAATATCTTAGCTGGATATTCATCTACCTCACACCTAGGAACATCGTGCTTTTTCAGCTGTTGCCATTGCTATTGTAGGTTGAGGCTCCCTGGTCGCCATTCTGGCCTTGTTGCAGCAACCACACCATTTTGCCTATGGTGGTTTAATGCTGTCTACCAGCCTCTGCCATTCTAGAATCCCAACATCCCCACTGACATCAAGAAGTTCCATTTCAGGGGTGCCAGCCTAGCTCAGTCCATAGAGTGAGTGACTCTTGATCTCCAGCCTGTGGGAAGCAGCGATTACAAAGTTTTTGCTTAAATGTCAATGGCCTCTCCAGTGCATTTCTTATTATCTTAGTAAAAGGAGTGTCTAGCCCTCCTGGGGAACACAGGTAGGTTATGAGTTCTTACATCTTGCATAATAAATCCATTCTAATATTCCTACACCAAGAACCAACTCAATACCATGCCAAGAAAGTTCTGGAAACTCCACTTCATTTACCATAGGCTTTCATCATGTTCAGGTTTGCATCATCGCAGAAAACTCTTAGAACCAATTGCAGTGTGTCTGCTGGACATTAAGTCCTGAGTCACCACTGAGTCCTCCTTCTTTAGCATACTGGACACTCTTTCCACTGTAATAACACTTTCAAGTTCCACTCACATATCTTTTTCTCACCTCCTTCCTGATTATATTATTAAAGTTCTGCAATCCCTTTGATGTAGAAACTACTTATGCCTAGAACAGGGTTCATATTTTACTTCTAAAGCTAGGTTTAGAGCGGACTCTGGTTATAAGCCTGAAGGGGTAGTGGAGGAAGACCTTGAAGAAGGTACATGAGGTACATGAGTTACATGCCTCACGTAAGGTCTCTTATGCATAGTCTTCAGGCAAAAGGAGACTTTTCTTCAGAGGAAAGAGCTCTCTCTGACAGCTGGTAAGTCTCAGGAAAATCTGAGGTTTAAGATTCCCAGACTCATGCACCAAAATGTCCCTACCCAGGTCTCAAGGGCCCTTTCTATCCCTATTGGAGGACTGATTTGATGCAGGAGACCTGTTGAAGCTGTGCACTAGTCTCCTTTGCAGCTCTGCCATTCTCGTAATCAGATCCGAGCCTGATTTTCAGGATTCTGCAAACAGGTCTACTTTTGAGTTGCCATTGAGGCCTTCTGGCTTTCAGAGCATTCTTAGGTTGGCAATTAGCTAACATAAGCCTATTGTTTTTTTTCTAAGGCCTCCCATATGGTTACAAAGGAGAATCCCATTCTGCAATCCTAAAAATTATCAGTGACTTTATACTGATTTAGAGAAGCAGGGAGTTGGTCTCCCAATGCCTTGCCCTCCATCTGCACCCAATCCCAATTAATTATAGAGGAAAGCCTTAGAAATAAGCTAGTATATGCCAAGGGTTATTACTATCCCACTTACCACCAGTGATGGGAGTCTTTAACCACATTCAGGTAGGCAGTAATCTCTTTTTTTTTTTTTTTTTATGATTTATTTATTTTAGAGAGAGAGAGAGAAAGGATGAGTGGTGGGAGGGGCAGAGGGAGAGGGAGAGAGAGGCAGAGAAGCAGATTCCCTGCTCAGCTCAGAGCCTGACATGAGACTCGATCCCAGGACCCCAAGATCATGACCTAAGCTGAAACCAAGAGTCAGAAGCTAAACCCACCAAGCCACCCAAGTGCCCCAACAGTAATCTAACTCTTAAATCCCAACCTGTAGGTCTTTTCTCTTCCTCAGCAATCCAATCCTGGATTTATTGGCAAAAGCCCACTCTTGACAGCCATGTGAAGTATTCCCAAGCCAAACTTCCCAGCTTTTGGAAGCATGAGTGTGTAGGTATCAGACAAATGATCTTGGACATTTTACATATGCTCTCACTCAAACTCTCAGCCCCATTGGCTACAGGAGGATGGGGATATCTGCCTCCTGAGGACACGCACAGGTAATTCATATATGATAGAAGGTGAATGGCCAGGAAGCTTTATAAAAGATGCTCACTTTCACTAGTCGTTAGGAAAAAAAAAAAAAAAAAACAATGAAATGTAAATTGTTCACCCTTAAAAATGGAAAAACTGGAAAATATAGCTAAAATTCAGTATTGGTAAAAATGTAGCTAAGGAACTATCAAATACATACATACATAAATACATACATACATTGATCATGCCTTATCAGTTTTGATACATGAATTTTGGAGATACAGTATTTTTGGAAACCAAGTTGGTGGTGTCTGTCAAAATTTTACAAGCCCATATCTTTTGATCAAATGATGTTACTTCTAGAGATTTATTCTACAAAAGTATAAGCAAATATAAGATTTTTATGCATACTTATTGCAGCATTGTTCTAAGATCAAAATATCAGAAGCATCCTGACAACCCATCAGCAAGAGAATGCTTAAATAATTTATGGAATATCCATACTATGCAACTAGCAGAGTAAAATATACTGAAGTGGAAAGGTGATAAAGAAATGTCAAATAATGAACAAGGTATCGATCATAGTTCTATTTATGTAAAATCACTACACATACTTATAAGATTATAAAAAAATTTAAAAGATAACAAGTGGGACTGGAGAGGGTAGTGTTGAAGGAGACTCTTACTTTTCCTATACATATTTCTGCATCGTTTGAATTTTTATTATGTGCATGTATTATCATATAATTTTTTTAAATGTAACCTGTGCTCACTTTCCTTGCAAGATTTAAGATTATACTAAGGAATCTAATTATATGTATCTGAATCTGGTACAGAAAATAGGGGATTCATTATATTGGCCAATACTAGCAGTCTGCGGCTGAATTTTCAACTCGTTCCATCATTAATAACCCAACACTTATTTATGCTGAAGGAGAATTGCATTCCTTTTTTTTCTAGTGTGAACAAAACAGAAGATTGCACGTGATATGTTCATTTCTTGCAACCAATATTCACTGATTGCCTTCTGTGCACCAGGCCCTGTGCTAGGGTTTGGGTGTACGTGGGCTCTGCCCTAAACCAGTGAGACTAAAAATTATAATGAATAAACAAGCAAAAAAGTAAATCATAGTAAAACAAAATACATTTTCATATATGACAAATGTCATAAAAGAAAAAAAGAGTATTGTAAAGAATGAATTGTAGTAGACAGAATGGAGGCATGGTTAGAAAGATTGAATGATTCCAAAGTCTGTGTTCTCTCTACCTGTAAAGGAAGAAAAATATTTTTCCTTTACCCTTCTAAGTTCTTGGCCAAGACCCCCTGTAATAAAAGCTATGAGACATATAAGGCAGTATATATACATATATATATATATGTATATATATATAATGAGAGAGAGAGAGAGAAAGCACCAAGCTGATAAGCAGGTCCAGGGCTGAAAGGCAAAAATGAAAACGAAGAGCCTTATCTCGACATCTTGGAGGGGGCACCCCCATCTGGGCCCAGGGGAAGGGAGAGAGGATACAGAGATGGTCTCCCTCACCTTCAGATGTGAAGGGTCAGATCTGGCTGGCTGCCTCTCTTCCTCTTTTGACCTTCGTCTCAAAGAGAAGTGATGGCAACACCCGAAGCCCCGTGGGCTTCCCAGATGCATGCTGTGGCTTAGTGAAGGTGTGGCATGGAAGCGGTGCCTCGCCCAGAGCAAGAGCCCTGTGCAGCCCTGAGGATCATTTGCAGACCTGAGGAAGATGGAGCAGACGCTTGATCATAAGACATGGAGCTCCGAGTTAAAAGGCCTCTGTGTGCTTTGCGCTCCACATGACCGCCATCAGTCGGGGTGGAGGAGTACTGGAGGAGGGACATTAAGGAACAATTAATGGGTGTCTCCCAGAGACTTTTTTCAGACTAAGTAAGAAATCCTAGAAAAAAGGCCTCATATCCTCTACAGGTCTGCTTGTTTTGACCACAGCCAGAAATCTGGATGGTGTAAGGAAATGTAATACCCCTTCTGGAAAAAATAGGCTTGCCTATACCATTTTTTTTTTTTTAAGATTTGATTTATTTATTTGAGAGAGAGAGAGAGAGCATGAGAGAGAGAGATCATAGAGTGAGGAGCAGCAGAAGGAGAGGGAGAAGCAGACTCTCCACTGAGAAGGGAGCCCAACACGAGGTTTGATCCGAGGACCCTGAGATCGCAGCCTGAGCCAAAGGCAGATGCTTAATGACTAAGCCACCTAGGCACCCCTGGCTAAACCATTTCTGCTCAGAAGCTCTATTTCTCTCTTTGACAGGAAATGGGAATGCTGACTGGATGTCACTTTGTCTTCACTCATGGATCATCAGCATCACAATTTCTCTTTAGAGGATTTGTACTGGGCCAACAACTTCACTTTTTTTGTTAACACAGCCCTGCAGGTACTAGACTTGCTACCACATGACATGGCTCTCAGTGTGCGCAATGTTGAAGCCATGGACTGGGACCCCTGGGCCTTTGGGATATGGATTTTGAGGACTTGATATTGGACATCCAGTGTGAGTCCTGGAATGCAGATGGCGGGTGACTGTTACAGAGAACCTTACCACCATAATCTTTGCTTTGTGACTCAGGGCAAAATTCATGGAGCTGCCAATCAAGGAAGAGATATAAGCCACGTAATACTGAAGATGATGATGGTAATGATAGCCAATATTTATTAATGTCACTAATAATATAATATAATATTTACTATTAGTACTTAATACTAAGTAGCTAAAGTAAGACTGACACAAAGTGGTGCATGAAGAGGGTTCCATTAAAAGAGTAGACCCTATGTTTTTAGAGGACGTTGGAGTGGGAAGAGATTATTTGGCGCTGGAACACCTGCAGAGGTTCCTTCCAGTCGCTGGGATTCCACTTGGGCCTTAAAGGATGGACAGGGTTTGGAAACCACCAGCAATAGGAGCCTCTCTTTCCTGATACTTCAGAAGCTTTCCAAGGACAAGGCCTGCTTCCCCTCCTTCCCTCTTCCCTGCTGCTCTGCACTCTATACTGCATATTTCTCGAATGCAGAAAATGTCTTGATCCTTTCTTGGTGCCTCACCGGTGCCCAGCAAATGAGCGTTGGACTAAACCTGCTGCTTGCAGGGGCCCCTTGATTTGGTTAGTAAGCATGACTAATTCGGATAAAAAGCAGACAATCTATGACCACATTCATTAGGGCTGTGGTTTAATATTTCCCTGGCACAAGTCTGGACTTGGCCTTCTCCCAAGCAGGACTCAGGAAGGACACTGACATGTGGAGGATGAAGGCAGTATCTCTTCCTGTGGAAGCTTCTGCTGGAGATGGGAGCTGGACACATTCAGAGGGTGCACGGAGGGCCCAGAGAAAGACCCAGGCCTTTGCAGGAGACACTACTGTGGCTCCTTATGCTGTAGGATCCAGCCATTCTCATATTTAGCAAGACTCTTAATTATCTGCTTATGCAAATCAAGCCCCAGCTTTTAATGATAGCTGCCTTACAGAGTTATTTGGAAAACTGAAGATTATAGATATAGAGATATTGAGGTATATAACAAACATTAATAAGTAGAAGTTATTGCAGTTACTTGTGTCTGAAATAGAAACAGCAGCCATGACTGGTAGAAACAGAGGGCTGTGCCCAACAGTGGACACAACAACAGATCATGCTTTCTTTAGGGATTGAGGGGAGAGCCTCTTCAGGCTCTGGGAGCTGTGAGGACAGCCCAGGTATTGGGGAATGCCACTGCCATCACCAAATTCACTAGTGTGGTGCGAGGAGTCTACCGCTGCTGTTGTCGAATCATATATCTGTACTCACACACTCCCTCTCCACTCACCCTTCAACACCCTTGTCCCGATTGGTGCTGAGGACCTTTGTGTACATTTGCCTTCTACCCCTGCGACTGCACTGAGGAGGCATCTGGTAGGACAGCCAGAGGGCTTGGGCATGGAGAGTGAGGAGAAATGTGCAGCCTTAAAGGGCCCTCATGAGAGAGCATGCTAAAGTCTTAGTATTCAGAGAGATTCACACACCTACCTTATCGGATGGCCCGTGGTTGTTTCTCTTCTCCCAGTTCCTCAGTTCCTGCAGGATGCAGCCCAGAGCTACCCATCACCCAAATCACTGTTCCCCATCTGTGCTCTTTTTGAAATACTTCTCATTTTGCCTCTTTGCATGGTCCCTACGTACAAATAGGGCATTGATGGGATTCAAGACACACTACCCCCAAATATGACACCTTGGCATCTCAAATACCTTCAGCTGAAGGAATTTGAAAATAACACTAGATGCAAGAAGGTCACTCTGACCTCCCATCTCCCCTCTTCTTCCCTGAAATTGGTCATAAAACTCCCATGTGAAAGGTACCCCCCATGGCAAGAGGAGGAAAGACATATTTATTATGGAGATGGGAATTTGGAGCCAAGAAATCTACACAAACAAACCTTGTTAAACTCACCGTTATCTTCCTAGTTATTCTACACTATTTACCACCCCTAGCCCAAACCCATTTGTCTTGGCAATTCTTCACAAATCTATTGGGCTTTTTTGTCTAAAAGATATGAAAGCTTTCTGCTCTACTCACTTATTGTGGTCTTCATTCTCTTGTGAAGGCTCTCATGTACATGTAAAAATTCAATAAACGTGTATGCTTTTTTCCAGTTAATCTGGCTTTGCCAGTTTATTTTCAAACCCAGTCAGGGACATTAAGAGGTTTGAAGAAAACTATTTCCTCCCTTACGGCATCAAAGAGACAGGACTCATGGGAGGGAGATATTTTAAAGCGGAAATGTCTGGAAGGGGTAAAACAGAACAGAAGCGATATGTTGACATCTAGGGGAAGGGATGGAAGGCTTTTCTTCCCATTTTTCCCTTCCTTACTTCTTTCCCAAAGATTGGTCCTTATACTGGATGAGAAGTGCCTGAGATTAAGGCTGTGGATTGGTTCATGGTGCTAAAAGTCTGGTCCATCTATCTGCAAGAATTTGATGCAAGGGTTATATTTTATTCTATTGAAAAAAGATATTCATTATCATTCTCTTTCTCCTGTACTTCCTTCAGCCTTTTCGTCTAATTATTTTGCCAGGCTTCCCTATGGCAAACTATGCTTCAGATTTTACCTTCTTGGTCATTACAGTTATTTTCCTCTAGCAAGAAATACTACCAAAAATATATGTAAAGAAATGCCTTGCTTCAGAATTGCTAAAAAAACAAAACAGGCCAAAAATGCTCCTGAGATGATTGAGAATATATCCTAGCATGAACTGATCAAATATCAGTAAACTGATTTATCTCTCAAAATGTATTACTAAAGGATATATATGTTTAAAGGTAAAAATCATCATTCTCATACAAATATAAAATGAATATGTGTCAAGAGTTTTTTTTAATTACTTCATGAGCCGATGGAGAAACCAGCAAGTTATTATAATTGGCTTGAAGGAGAATTCAAAGAAAGAGCTAAATAGGTATGTTTAGATTGCTGAAATGAATCGACATATAGATACAAAACTGGCTTTTTTACAGCAGGGTGGGGAGAAAAATCAATTGCCCCTCCACTGCACAGAATTCATTTGCACATTTATGGCCAAGAGTCATTTGCATTGTTCTCAGTTATCTCCTATTTATAGAGTTATAAATAGATCAAGGAAAATCAAAGGAGGAGATAATTTGGAAAAATGCACAAGATAGAAAGCTCAGTAATCTTTTTTTTCGTCATTTCAAAGTCTTGCACAAATTTTCCTGACTGTTAAGTCAAGATGCTTAATTCTTTGTCTACAGTGTACAGTTCATATTTGTTAAAAGATAATCTGATACTGGGCGCCTGGGTGGCTCAGTCAGTTAAGCATCTGACTCGGTTGAAGTCAAGATCTCTGGGTCCTGGGATCAAGCCCTCCACTGGACTCCCTGCTCAGTGGTGAGTCTGCTTCTCCCTCTTCCTCTGCCCCTCCCTCAGCTTGTGCTTTCTCTGTCTCTCTCTCAAATAAATAAAAAATATCTTTTTAAAAAATCTGATATTTCTGATATGGCTTTTTATTATTATTCAAAATGAAGAGAAGAGTTCTAGTTTTGTATTGGTGTTGTGCAATTCATTACCTATAAAATTTGTGGTTTTTAAATTTTTTTAATTTAAATTCAAATTAATTAAAATACACTGTTTTATTAGTTTCAGAGGTAGAATTTAGTGATTCGTCAGTTGCATAAAACATCCAGTACTCATTACATCACATGCCCTCCTTAATGCCCATCACCCATTTAGCCCATCCCCTCGCCCACCTCCCCTCCAGCAACCCTCAGGTAGTTTCTTACAGTTAAGAGTCTCTTATGGTTTGTCTCCCTCTCTGTTTTCATCTTATTTTTTTTTCCTTCCTTTCCCCTAGCTGCATCTGTTCTGTTTCTTAAATTCCACATATGAGTGAAATCATATAGTGTTTGTCTTTCTCTGACTTACTTATGTCACTTAGCATAATACCCTCCAGTTCCATTCCCATTGTTGCAAATGGCAAGATTTCATTCTTTTTGATGGCTGAGTAATATCCCATTATATATAGCTACCACTTCTTCTTTATCTACTCATCAGTAGATAGACATCTGGGCTCTTTCCATACTTTGGCTATTGTGAACATTGCTGCTAAAAACATTGGGGTGCAGGTGCCCCTTCAGATTACTGTTTATATCCTTTGGATAAATGACAAATAATGCAATTGCTGGGTCATAGAGTTGCTCTATTTTTAACTTTTTGAGGAACCTCCATACTGTTTTCCACAGTGGCTGCACCAGCTTGCATTCCCACCAACAGCATAAGAGGGTTCCTCTTTCTCTGTATCCCCACCAAAATCTGTTGTTTCCTGAGTTGTTCATTTTAGCCATTCTGACAGGTATGAGGTGATATCTCATTGAGGTTTTGATTCACATTTCCCTGATGATAAGTGATGTTGAGCAACTTTTCACGTGTCCATTAGCCACGTGTATGTCTTCTTTGGAAAAATGTCTATTCATGTCTTCTGCCCATTTTTTAACTGGATTATTTGGTCTTGGGGTGTTCCATTTTACAAGCTTTTTATATATTTTGGATACTAACACTTTATCAGATATGTTATTTGCAAGTATCTTCTCCATTTCATAGGTTGCCTTTTAGTTTTGTTGATGTTTCCTTCACTGTGCAGATTTTTATTTTGATGAAGTCCCAATAGTTTATTTTTGCTTTTGTTTCCCTTGCCTCAGAAGACATATCTAGTATGAAGTTGCTATGGTCGATGTCAAAGAAGTTATTGCCTGTGTTCTCCTCCAGGACTTTTATGGTTTTAGGTCTCACATTTAGGTCATTAATCCATTTTGAATTTATTTTTGTGTATGGTATAAGAAAGTGGCCCAGTTTCATTTTTCTGTATGTTGCTGTCCAATTTTCCCAACACCACTTGTTGAAGAGACTGTCTTTTTTCCGTTGGATAGTCTTTTCCGCTTTGTAGAAGATCAATTGACCATACAGTTGAGGGTCCATTTCTGGGTTCTCTATTCTGTTCCATTGATCTATGTATCTATTTTTGTGCCAGTACCATACTGTCTTGATGATTACAGCTTTGTAATAGAGCCTGAAGTCTGGAACTGTGATGCCTCCAGCTTTGGTTTTCTTTTCAACACTCCTTTGGCTATTCAGGGTCTTTTCTGGTTCCACACAAATTTTAGGATTGTATGTTCCAACTCTATGAAAAATGCTGATAGTATTTTAATAGTGATTGCATTGAATGTGTAGATTACTGTGGGTAGCATAGACATTTTCACCATATGTGTTCTTCCAATCCATAAGCATTGAATGTCTTTCCATTTCTTTGTGTCTTCCTCAATTTCTTTCATGAGCGTCCTATAGTTTTCAGAGTACAGATCATTTACCTCTTTGGTTAGGCTTCTTTCTAGATATCTTATGGTTTTTGGTATGATTTTAAGTGGGATCAATTCCTTAATTTCTCTTTCTTCTGCCTCATTGTTAGTGTATAGAAATGCAACTGACTTCTGTGCATTGATTTTATATCCTGTGACTTTGCCGAGTTCCCGTATCAGTTCTAGCAATTTTTTGGTGGTGTCTTTTGGGTTTTCTACATAGTGTATCATGTTGTCTGCAAAGAGTGAAAGTTTGACTTCTTCTTTGCTGCTTTGAATACCTTTTACTTCTTTTTTTGTTGTCTGACTGCTGAGGCTAGGACTTCTAGTACTATGTTGAACAACGGTGGTAAGAATGGACATCCCTTATGAGTTCCTGACCTTAGGGGAAAAGCTCTCAGTTTTTCCCCATTGAGGATGATATTCGCTGTGTGTTTTCCATACATGGCTTTTATGATATTTAGGTATGTTCCTTCTATCCCTACACTATGGAGAGTTTTTATCAAGAAAGGATGCTGTATTTTGTCAAGTGCTTTTCCTGCATCTATTGAGAGAATCATATGGTTCTTGTCCTTTCTTTTATTAATGTGGGAGATCACATTAATAATAATCACATGAACTACCCTTGCAGCCAAGAATAAATCCAACTTGGTCATGGTGAATAATCCTTTTAATATACTGTTGGACCCTATTAGCTAGTATCTTAGTGAGAATTTTTGCATCCATGTTCATCAGGGATATTGGTTTGTAATTCCCCTTTTTGGTGGGGTCTTTGTTTAGTTTTGGGATCAATGTAATGCTGGTCTCATGGAATGAGTTTGGAAATTTTCCTGCCATTCCAATTTTTTGAAACAGTTTCAGAAGAATAGGCATTAATCCTTCCTTAAATATTTGGAAGAATTCTGGTGAGAGGCCATACAGCCCTGGACTCTTGTTTGTTGGGAGATTTTTTATTACTGCTTCAATTTCTGTGCTGGTGATGGATGTGTTCAGGTCTCCTATGTCTTCCTGTTTCAGTTTTTGTAGTTTATATGTTTCTAGGAGTGCATCCATTTATTCCAGATTGCTCAATTTGTTGGCATATAATTGCTTATAATATTCTATTATAATTGTTTGTATTTCTTTGGTGTTGTGATCTCTCCACTTTCATTCATGATTTTTTTTATTTGGGTCCTTTGTCTTTTCTTTCTGGTAAGTCTGGCTAGGGGTTTATCAATCTTACCAATTCTTTCAAAGAACCAGCTCCTGGTTTCATTGATCTGTTCTACTATTTTGTTTATTTTTTGTTTTTTTTAATTTCTTCATTATTAACTCCTGCTAGAATCTTTATTATTTCTATTCTCCTACTGGATTTAGGCTTTATTTGCCGTTCTTTTTCCAGATCCTTTAGGTGCAAAGGTTAGGTTGTATATTTGAGACTTTTCTTGTTCCTTGAGAAGAGCCTGTATTGCTACATACTTCCTTCTTAGGATTGCCCTTCCTGCATTCCAAAGGTTGTGAACTGCCATTATTTTCATTTTCATTTTTCTTTCATGTATTTTTTAAATTCTTCTTTAATTTCCTTGTTCGCCCACTCATTCTTTAGTAGGATGCTCTTTAACCTCGTGTTCCTTCCAAATTTTTTGTTTTTTTATTTTTTTTTTAAGATTTTATTTATTTATTTGACAGAGAGAGAGAGATCACAAGTAGGTGGAGAGGCAGGCAGAGAGAGCGGGAGAAGCAGACCCCCACCGAGCAGAGAGTCCAAAGTGGGGCTCAATCCCAGGACCCTGAGATCACGACCTGAGCTGAAGGCAGTGGCTTTAACCCACTGAGCCACCCAGGTGCCCCCCTTCCAAATTTTTTTCTTGTCATTGAGTACAAGTTTTAAAGCATTGCAGTCTGAAAATTGCATGGTATCTCAATCTTTTTTGTATTGGTTGAGACCTGATTTATGATTCAGTATGTGATTGATTCTGGAGAATGTCCCCTGTCCACTTGAGAAGAATGTGTATTCTGTTCCTTTAGGGTAGAATGTTCTGAATATATGTTAAGTCCATCTGGTTCACTGTGTCATTCAAGGCCCTTGTTCCCTTGCTGACTTTTTGTTTAGATGATTTGTCCATTGTTGTGAGTGGTGTGTTAAAGTCCTCTACTACTACTGTATTATTGTCAAAGTGTTTCTTTAATTTTGTTATTAATTGGTTTATATATTTGGCTTCTCCCAAGTTAGGGGGATAAATATTTACAATTGTTAGTTCTTCCTGTTGGATAGACCTTTTTATTATGATATAGTGTCCTTCTTCATCTCTTATACAGTCTTTGGTTTAAATCTAGTTTGTCTGGTATAAGGAATGCTACCCCAGCATTCTTTTGATGTCCATTAGCATAAGTGGTTCTCCACCTGCTCACTTTCAATGTGGAGGTGTCTTTGGGTGTAAAATGAGTCTCTCATAGACAGCATATTGATGGGTCTTGCTTTTTTTTATCCAATCTGATACCCTATATCTTTTGATTGGAGCATTTAGTCCATTTACATTCAGAGTAGTTATTGAAAGATGTGAATTTAGTGCCATTGTATTACCTGTAAAGTTGCTGTTACTGTATATTGTCTCTGTTCCTTACTGGTGTCTGTTACTTTTGGGCTCTCTCTTCACTCAAAGGATCCCTTTTAATATTTCTTGCAGGGCTGGTTTAGGGTTCACAAATTCCTTTAGTTTTTGTTTGTCCTGGAAACTCTTTATCTCTCCTTCTATTCTGAATGACAGCCTAACTGGATATAGTATTCTTGGCTGCATATCTTTCCTATTTAGCACCCTGAATATATCATGCTAGTCCTTTATGACCTGCCAGGTCTCTGTGGACAGGTCTGCTCCCAGCCTTATGTTTCTATACTTGTAGATTCTTGTTCCAAGCTGCTTGCAGGATTTTCTCTTTATCTCTGAAATTTGCAAGCTTCACTATTATACATGGAGCTGTTGACCTATTTTTATTGATATTGAGGGGGGTTCTCTGCATCTCCTGGATTTGAATGCCTATCTCCTTCCCCAGATCAGGGAAGTTCTCAGCTATAATTTGTTCAAATAAGCCTTGTGCCCCTCTCTATCTCCCTCCATATCTTCTGGGACCCCTATTATCTGAATATTATTTCACCTTACGGAATTGCTGAGTTCTAGAAGTCTCCCTTCATGATCCAGTAGTTGTCTTTCTCATTTCTTTTCAGCTTCTTTACTTTCCATCATTTTGTCTTTTATATCACTGATACCCTCTTCTGCTGCATTTATCCTCACTGTTAGAGCCTCCATTTGTGACTGCATCTCAGCAATCACATTTTTAATTTTGGCCTGGTTATATTTTAATTCTTTTATTTCTATAGTAAGGGATTCTCTAGTGTCTTCTGTGCTTTTCTAAGCCCAGCTAGTATCTTTATAATTGTAGTTTTAAATTCTAGTTCAGACATCTTACTTATATCTATATTAAATCCCTGGTAATGAGTACTACCTCCTGTTCTTTCTTTTGGGGTGAATTTCTCCATTTCATCATTATGTCCAGAAAAGAATAGAAGGAAGAGAGAGAAAAGACAACAATAACAACTACAACAGGGGGAAAAAAAAAACACAACAAACCAGAAAAAAACAAAAACAAAACAAAATAAGAGAACATCAAACAAGAAATAAAACAGAACATAACAAAAAACTAGATCTTGGTTCTGTTTTTAAACAGACCAAAAAAACTAGATTTTGGTCTGTTTGTTAAAAGAAACTAGATCCCAAAAAAGGAAAGAAAGAAAAACTTATAAAATACAATGAAAGGAAACCCAAAATAAAAAATATATATAACTATATATATAAGTTAAAATTAAATAAGAATAAAAAGTAATTGAAGAAATAAGAAAATAGCTGAAAAAATAAAAAACTGAAAAACTAAAGAATAAAAAACAAAACAAATAAAAACAAAAAACTACAAATGCTATATACTATTTTCCCCAAGAGCTGAAGTTTTGTAGTTCTCTGTGATCCGTAAACTTGGCACTAGCAGTTGTTCCTGCTGGTCTTCTGGGGAAGGGCCTGCTGGCGCTGATTCGCAGGTGCCCCTTGCACTTCCAGAAATGCGTGCTACCTTTGTCAGGGGGCTGGACTTGGTGTAAGCGGCTCCCAATTCCACTATGTGGCGCTATTTTGCTCCCTGAAGGCTCTGAGCACCAGTAGTGGGGATGAAAATGCCAGTGCCCCAATCTCTGGCCCTGGAACTGCAAATCCACACCCCCCACTCTTCAGTGAGTCCTCACAGAAAATTAGTCAATCACTTTTGTCTCCCTAGTTTCCATTTGAACTCTGTGTTCATCCGGCCTGTGACCAAAGTGTTTTTATCTCAGGCATGTGACTGAGTTTCAAGTCTCCAAATTTTACAGATTCTTGCAGTGCAGACCCATGCTGTTCCTCCTAGGGGGAGGCCGGGCTGGGGGGGGGGGAGGGCTCTCGCCTGAGTTCTGCCTTTTGCTGGGTCTCTGCCCAGAAAAGGGTCACCCGACCAGTGGTTTGCAGCTTATGGCAACACCAAGCAGAAAGCAGGTACCCAGACTTGCTGTTTTTCTGCCAGCTTTTCTGCTCTGATGCCGGGAACTCTGCTACTCTCAGGCACCCCCGTTCTCCTTGTGACCCCAGGGGTCCTGAGACTACACTGTCCTACCTGGTATTCTGCCCCACTTCGCCAGTTGAGCACCTATAAGCCAGAGATGTCCCCACCATAGCAGACTCCTAAAAGTTCCAATTTTTCACTATACTGCTTATAATACTTTGCAGTAGTCTCCTTAAGCTGGCTCCCTCCCTACTGCTGTATCGTCCAATATATCACCCTGCATTCAAGTCTCCATACCTCCTACCTTCCAAAAAGTTGTCCCTTTTCTATTTGTAGGATTGCAGCATTTCTTTTCTCAGATCTCCGTTTGACTTTGCAGGTGTCAGAATGATTTGATACTATCTAGCTAATTCCAGGGACCAGATGAACTTAGGGTCTCCTACTCCTCCGCCCTCTTAACTCCTCGGGCCTAAGATTCATGTTTGACAAAGAAAAAAATGATGACTGTAAAACATTTTTTTGCTAATCTGAATATGTTTACATAAGTATATGTTACTGAGGAATATGACAGATAGATATATCAATGTTAGGGTTAGAAATAAAAGCACAGGATTTCCTTTTAAATTTGAGTTTCAGATAAATAATGACTTTTTAGTATTAGTATGTGTCAACTACTATAAGAAAAAGGAAAAATGGCTGTTGGGTAGGCAACTACACTTCCACCTCACTAAGCTAGGTTTTACTCTGATTTTTTAATTTTGAAGAGATGGTAGTTGCAGGACATGGAATAAGCTGAAAGTTTTAGAGGTTTTTAAACTTTACTTTTATACTCATTGTAGTCGAGGAAAAAGTTTTCACCAACCCGCTTAGGGTTCCTAGCTAGATATGAAAATGAAACCTACAAAGACAGAATAACAAGAGAAAAGTATTCACATGTATTTAACATAATTTTATACGACGTAAGAGTCTTCAGAAGAAAATGAAGATCCAAAGAGTACGTTAATTCTGAGTATTTGAGTAATTTTATGTTAGGCTGATGAAGAGTGGGTAGTCATGAAGAAATATGACAGGTCAGAGTGTAAGGTAAATGTAGTAAACTATAGGAAACTTAGCAAGACCTATTCAGTCAGATTCTTCTCTGTGTCCCTTTGTCTTCAGAGATAAGAATGCTCCTTTCTGGCTTTAGGGAGGGACTTCTCTTACGAAGGTTTTATGACCTGTTTCAGGAAAGAAGAGGTGGGTGGGTTGTCAAAGTGACGTTCCTGCTTCTACTGTTTTATTAAACTACTTCAATTTAAAATATTCAATATGCTAATGTACCATATTTTGGTGTAGTATGTCCTGAACCCCATCGTTATCCAAGACAAAGCTAAGCAATAATTATTACTTGCATTTCTCCGTGAACACCTCCAGGCCCAGCTGCCCAGGAGGGAAAGGATGTGACCACATCATAACTTTTTCTGAGGCAGGAATGGTGAGCCTGTGGGGATGTCCAATCACACTTGCTTATATCACTTTAGGCAGGCTCAATTATGATAACCAATCACAACTTTCTAGCTCTTTCAGGACACTGAAAGACACATCCCTCCCTCTTTTCTCATAAAAAACTAATTAGCAAGCGTAACTCTTGGGTATAGAAGGACACCTATGGGAATTGGACAAATATGACATGTTTTCTTCCCTATGGCATTATCATAATTTATCTTTTTGGACAGGGTCAGACTTTGGTTTTCTCAATAGTCCACTTACAGTTAATTCTACCTACTCTGCAAAACAAAGGAAAGAGCTATAATGTGGGAAAGAAAGAATGTTTCTTATAACACCAAGCAAGGCTATAATTGTGTGAATAAAGACAGTGAAATTTTGCAAGAGTTTCAGAGGTAGAGTCAACACTTTGATGTGTGTGATCAAATAGAAGGAATAAATTGAAGCAGGCATTGAGAATGATGCCCAGGCTTCTGGGGTTTGTAGGTGAATGAATGGTAGGGCCATCACTGAGCTAAAAAACAGGGAAGGAGAAGCAGTTTTGGCTTCTATGTAAAAGAGACTGTTTAGAGGTGGGATCTGAATTTCATTACTTTTCTCTCCTGGATATTCCCCTTCCCTTCAAATGTTTTTCCACATTCTGAATAATTTTACTGAGCAAACTATTTTAAATTTTAGTTTATTTTCTCTTTTATTTATTATTTATTTAGATTTTATTTATTTATTTGACAGAGAGAGACACAGTGAGAGAGGGAACACAAGCAAGGGGAGTGGGAGAGGGAGAAGCAGGCTTCCCGCCAAGCAGGGAGCCCTATGTGGGGCTCGATCCCAGGACCCTGGGATCATGACCTGACACTAAGGCAGATGCTTAACGACTAAGCCACCGAGGCACCCTTATTTTCTTTTTTAACAAACCAGATACCTATATTATCCCATCAGAGTTTTTGATCCACCTAAGATTATCGGTGTTCCCATAATGAATTCCTATAAATTCCAAACCAAAGCAAATAAACATGAAATTGTAATCACCCTATTGAAAACCAACCTCATGCTTTGGAGCCAAAATAGAAGCTACGAGAAGACAGAGTTTGGGATAAAGAGGAACAAGAGCTTAATTGCTTTGCGGGGTGAAGGAGACTGCTGCAGGCTAAGGTCTTCTTAATGGCAAGCCCGCTCTGGGAGGAAGGGGCTGGCAGGGCGGGGAGAGGGGACGGTGTGTATAGGGAAATACGGTCTCGCCGGTTTTGACAGGGATTGTGTACTGCTGCCAGCTCCTTTGTCTTGTCTTCAGGGTGGTACTGGGATCCTGAAATAAAAGGCTAAGGAGAGCGGAAGGGAGGTTTAGGAAGAGAGGGAAAAGGTTACTTAGTTTAAAACCAAGCTTCACTGAAGTATTAGTGTAGCCATTTTGATTTTTGTTCAACTTTACGCATTTAAGCAGTTTCAACCCTACTCAGCCTTGTTGAGGTGAAACGCACAGTTTCCTGTGAGGGTCTTTTGACATACTGAAAATAGCTTGGAGGTTCCCCCCTCTCCCACCACCTCACCCATATGCCTGAGTCATGATTAGTGCCCTGTAAATAACTGCTGAGAAATAAATCTTTTAGCTTATCTTATTTAGCTCTAATGTACAATTCTAAGATTTACTAGAAACTTTTCTTCTGAATCACCCACTAGTACCAAAATTGATTTTGATTAAGTAAGGTTTATTTTGGTTTTCTTACATAACTAATGTTGCCCAATTAGTGACGACTTATCTATTACAACAACACTAACAGTAGAGGACCATGTCACAATTCAGTTTAAAATCTGCTGGCTTCCCACATGGAACAAGATCAAAACTCAATTTAGGACCCTGGATGGTTTGGCTTCTGTCTACCCTTCCAGGTAATTTCACTTATATTCTGTCCTCTAAAACATGTACTGAACGTACACCTCTGCCTAAAGTGCCAGTTTCTCTTCTTTTCATCTACTCATATTCTCACTTTACTCATATTGAAAGACCAAACTCAAATGTCACCACCCCTCAGGTTTTATTTGGAATCCTCCAGCATCAACATACAGCCTGTTCAAAGACAGAAGCAAATAATGTCAGCTAAAGAAGTGAGTTTTTAAATATTGTATTCCAAGAACCTCATATTGAATTATCAAGCTGAAACTCTTCTAGATTACAACCGATTTAGTCAATTAAAAAAAAAAAAAAGACTGCTACCATCCTTGAAAAGAAAATCTTTGGTAATATCCTTTGGAAATTAACCACAGAACATATTCTTTTATTCCTTTTTTTCTTTTCTTTTTTTTTTTTAAGATTTTATTTATTTATTTGTCAGAGAGAGAGAGAGAGTACAAGCAGGCAGAGTGGCAGGCAGAGGCAGAGGGAGAAGCGGGCTCCCTGCCGAGCAAGGAGCCCGATGTGGGACTCGATCCTAAGACCCTGGGATCATGACCTGAGCTGAAGGCAGCCGCTTAACCAACTGAGCCACCCAGGCGTCCCTATTCCTTTTTTTCTTAAATCCAAAGTATTTTTCATGTAAAATAACCAGATATATTTTGTAAACATATCTCCAGAAACACTTGTTTTAAATTATTATACATTTTGTTATGAAAATTAACCACTCAATTTAAATGATAAAGCTGCAACTAGTGAATGAATAACAAGCTATACTCATTAAGTGTTCTACTAGCTGAGAATACAGTGGTAAACTGCAGATCAGGGCTTTTCTCCCTGAATTTACATACTTTCATTTTAATTGGAGGTGGGGAGATGGTCAATAAATGAATGGGTAAGTCATATATCAGAGTAATCATGATCTACAGAGATTTAAAATTTTAAATAGGATGATTGAGTAACCACTTTACAATGGAGGGGCGGGGGGGGGGGGGCTCTCTGAATAGACAATAGTCAAGCTGAGATCTGAAGATGAAGACAATGCACAATTCAGGGGAAAAAGCATTCCAAGCAGAGGGACCTGAGGCGCAGTGGTGATACAGAAGTGGTAGTTGAGGTGGGTGAAGAGACACACATAGATCAAGTAATTCCTTGTAAGCAGGAATAAGGAGTGTGGATTTAAATCTCCAAGTAAAGGAGAAGCCATTGGTAGACTTTAAGAAAGCAATCAACATAATCTAGATTATACTCTTTGTGGTCATTCATTTTACAAAATCACTTTGGAAGCTGTGGAGAGAATGGATTTTGGGGGCAAGGGCAATAAGGCAGTAGTAGTCCAATCCACAGATGATTTCAGCTCAGACTGTGATTGAAAATGGAGAGATTTAGGGTCGCCTGGGTGGCTCAGTGGGTTAAGCCTCTGCTTTCGGCTCAGGTCATGATCTCGGGGTCGTGAGATCGAGCCCCGCATCAGGCTCTCTGCTCCGCGGGGAGCCTGCTTCCCTCTCTCTCTGCCTGCCTCTCTGCCTACTTGTGATCGCTCTCTGTCTGTCAAATAAATAAATAAAATCTTTAAAAAAAATAAAATGGAGAGATTTATTCGATTTTGGAAGTCGAGTCAATAGAATTTGCTGACCCAATGTATTGAGGGGAAGTAGAAGTGTAAATTCACTTCAGAATACTTTTCAGCCTATTTATGTGGTTCTTAGGATTCTTTGTAACGTCATACAGGTTCCTCATTAGGGAACTTTTGGACACATGTTCATTTTATATTTGTATGTTTGCACGCAAATATATTTGTGTAATCTTACTATTTAAAAATAGCCGATCTTTAACAGGTAAAATGGATTGAAGAGTGAACAGGAAAAGAGGAGTACAGGCAGCACGTATATACAACACTTTAATGAAGTTTGGATTAGTGGTCATGTTCTTTTATTACCCCCTCCTACGTTGCCTTGGGGAACTACCCAAACCCTAGCGCATGCGGTCTCAGTGCAACCATCAGACAAGGCGTCCCCTTGGTCCCTTTACGGAGGTCGGAGCCACGAGTCGCTGCACACTGACACAGGGCAAGCCCAGCCATTCCCAACATCTGCCTGCGGCTCCGGCCAACCAGCTTCCAACACCCTTGCGGAGAGAACACTGGAGGGCTGACGTCAGCGCGCAGTGGAAGCTGGGAATGGTGTGACGTCAACGCGCTGCGCTAGGCTCCCGCCTTGACTAGTTTTCCTCCTTTGCTCCGGGGGCCGCTCTAGGCACCGGTTGTTGGCTTACCCTGCGGCCTGCTCCTACTCTCATTCATGGGCCCCCAGCAGGTGTGAGAGGAGGTCTGGATCCCGCGTTCGTGGTGAGTGCGCTGTCTTTGCTCTGGTCTTCTCCCGGCTCTCTGGCCCTTGCACCACTCCCGAATCCTCATAACCCTCGGAGTAGGTACCTTTCAAAGTCAAAGGACCAAAGGCTCCGAGAGGAATTTACACAAGATTACACAGCAGAGCTGTATTCTAGATAGTCTAATCATTCTCTTCGCTATAAAAGGAACACGATCATATCTTACTCATGAAATGTTCTGAGGTGGTGCATGTAGCGTACCTTACAGCCTCCTTACCAATGTTTAGTCTGTCCGTCCACCCCAGAGGAAGGACTAATATGTTTATTATTAAACATATTAGTTTGTATGTTGTTGGAATCTGGAGCTCACAGCCAAGAAAGAATTCTTGAGATGTCCTGAGTGCAGAAAGGTGGTTTTATTAAAGCATGGGGACCGACTGTGGGCAGGAAGAGCTGCTGCTCCTGGACTGTGAGGAGCAACTGAATACATACTTTGGTGGGAAGTAAAGGGAAGGGAAGTGCCAAAAGGATTTTCATATGCTAAAGAAGACTCACAAGATACTGAGGCCTTGCTATTGTCCAGCTAAGGTTGTTTTTCCCTCTAGCAAGGAATTAACATTAAGATGGGAGCTTCCCTCTGCCTGCTTCAAGTATTTGTTAGTGGGATGCAGGTTATAAGGACATTTAATTTTATCTACATTTTCTTCTGCCTTTGTTTCCCACATCAAGACCAGTTCTGCTTTCTAGCTGGGTCCCAGGCATCTCCACACAAAGGAGAAACAGAGTGCTGAGCAAAAGGGCTGAAGCTGAGAATTGCAGATCTTACCCAGAAAAAGGTGAAGTCAAAAATGTAGATGTCTCAGCTGCAGTCTACCAGTCACACATGCAGGACCCTATCCAACTATGCACTTTCTCACCTAGTTTTTAACGTAGTCCACAGTTCTGTAGGTGTTGGCAGGGCTGTATTCCTTTATCTGGGTTCTAGGGGAGAATCTGTCTCCAGTTGCCTATATTCCTTGACTTGAGGTCACTTATTCCATCTTCAAAGCCAGCAATGTTACATCTCTCTGAGCATTCTTTTCTAGTTCCATCTCCCCCTAACTGTGAACTCAGCCAGGAAGGTTTCTCCACTTTGAGGGGTCCATGCAATTAGATTGGGCTCACCTGGATAATCCAGGATAATCTTTCCATCTCAACATACTTAATCACTTTTTCTTTTTTCGGTGTAAACTGACATAGTCACAGTTCCAGGAATTAGACAAGGATGACTTTGAAGACCATTATTCTGTTTACCACATTCTGAGTCTTTTCTTGCTCTTGTCTTTAGCTTGTCATTTACTCGTCAGCATCAGCCAGATGAAGTCTTTCCTCAGAAGCATCAGGGGTCTTCTAGAAGTAGGGTAACCATATATGGTCCAAACTTGGACACTTTTGAGAGTGAAAGGGAGTACTGCTAACATTTACAGCAGGTCAGCAGGTGTACACTAGACTGACAAGACATGGCGGGATGAAATGGGTGTGTGCGCTGTGGAGACTGTACCCTGAGTTGGAGCAACTATATTATGGACTTCTACCCTCTAGTCTGGTCTCTTAGAGATTAAGGAGATGTTGGGAGGCTTTACTTCCCTCAGAAAATCCATGCTTTAGAGTGGAGTTGGAACACTATCTGACTCAACAGACAGGATTTTTTTTTTCTCCACTGCTTTAACAATATATAAATAACAATTTACAAACAATATAATATTTATATTAGGGACATTAGACTTTTATCTGTGATATATATTGCAAATATTAGCTCCCAGTTTGACATTTGTTTTTTTATTTTGTTTATGATGAAGCCTTCTTTAATGGGTAATTCCAATATACCTTGAAGCTACATGACAAAAGATGAAAACAATTCAGGGTTAGGAAACTGGGGATAGGGTCCTATTGGACTAGTCAATGGTGATTTTCAGCTTCGAGGAGAAAGGAAAAAACATACCAGAGTAAGGATCCTGTAGTTTTTTCTTTATCTGATTAAGGCTTTCCATTTCAAAATCTGTTAATCCTAGATCATAGATAGGCCCAGAAGATATTTCAGGAAATCACCTTGTGATATTATTATACAGATAGGTTAAGTGTTATACCCAAGGTTGATTCTTACTTTGCAGTTGCAAAATAGTGGCTTTCCAATTCTAGCACATCCTCTACATTTTTCTGTATAAAAGAGCTTTGCTTTCCCCCATTCTACACTGTTTCCTTTTTGTCTTCTGAAAGACAAAAGTGATCCACCAAATGTGATCCACATTATATGGAAATGAAGGGAAAGGCATCAGAGAAGCTTTCTGAAAACAGTAAAATATTAATCTCCATGGCTAAGGAAAACATACCACCAAACAGTCAACAGACCAGGAGTTCTTTAGATTGTGTTGGCTGTTTATGCCTTGTGCTTCTGTCCCACTGATTCTCCCCCCATAAAGTGTAGTTTTGAACTTACTCAGCTGTCTCTTCTACTGCAGTGGTATGCCAGCTTGCCTGCCATTGTGTATTTGCTGCCTAGCACAGTGCCTGGCACTTTATTGAAGAAGATGTTTTGAATAAATGAAGGTTTCCATTGCATCCACCAAAAGCCTTGTGTCTTCCTGATTTTGAAGGGTCTGATTTTTAATGACTGTCATGATGAACTTATAGCTTTTGTTTTTATTTACCCAATATGATATAATTCATTACCATCTGTATTCTTTTTTGATACTCAAATTGTCTCAGATTTGGCCAGTGGGAGTCTCTGTAAGCGATTCCTATAGCCTTTGACCTATTTCCATCAGCCTTTGAGTTCTTTCTTGTTCCCTTGCACAAGATATTTCAGGTTCATCTTATACTTTACCTGCCCCAGATCTGAACTGCCATTTCTCCAAGGAGTTCTGGTTCCTTTCAGTGAGGTATAATATTTAGAGACCAAGATCTGGACTTTAGGTGTACACGTTGCTGCAGGGGTGTCATTGCCTCTTGATCCTTTTAGTTTTCTGTTGGCATGTCCCACTTTTTCATTCTTTTTTTTTTTAATTTTTATTTATTTGAGAGAGAGAGAGAGCGAGGGCAAGCAAGAGCTGGGGGGAGGGGAGCAGAGGGAAAGGGAGAAGCCGACTCCCTGCTAAGCAGGGAGCAGATGTGGGGCTTGACCCCAGGATCACGACCTGAGACCTGAGTCACAGACGCTTAACCACTTAACCGATTGAGCCACCCAGGTGCCCCACCTCTTTTTCATTCTTTACTTTGGCTGAGTAGTATTTCACTCTGGGGGAAAAAAAATTTTTTTTTAACCAGTTTCCTATGGAAAAACATTTAGGTTATTTCCAGTATTTTGCTATTACAAATAATGTCACGATGAATAGCTTTGCACATATGTTGTTTCAGATCTGTGGTTTTGTATCTTCAAAGAAAATTGCTACATTAAAAGGTAAATGTGAATGTAGATTTGTTAGATATTTCCAAATTCTCCTCAAAAGTCATACCATTTTGATTTCCACTAGTAGTAGATATTATCCTTTTCCCACAGTCTCACCAACAGAATTATAGAATATGTTATGAAACATATATTTCTGCAAACATGATAGATGAAAAATAGTATCTAAATGTGGTATTAATTTGCATTTCTCTAATAGCAAAGCTGAAGTTTTTTTCATTTGTTGAGGGATCATTTGAATATCATTTATTGTTTTTTTAAGTGCTATTTTATATTAAGAACATAACACCTTTCTTTATGATATAATATGCAAATATAAGTTCCCTGTTTGATATTGGTCTTGATTTTGTTTATGTTTGCCACAACTTGCATTTTTATGTGGTTGAATTTATCAATATTTCCTTTTATTGTGTTTGGGTTTTCAGTCATAGTTAGAAAAAAAACTACTGTAAATTTTGACATTAATTTTTTTCCTGTCATAAATGATTTGAAATCTACAAACTTATTTATTTATTTTGATGTCTTCAACACATAATACTGTAGTTACCTGTCATCTAAGGACTAAAAGTTTTTATGCCTCTTTTTTCCTTCTTTTTAAAGAATTCATTTAAAATAACCTGATTCTGACATTTTAGAAAGCCATTTGATGGTATGCTTTGAGGCATAAAACTGTTCATCCTTGAAATACTATGCTAGGGGAAAAATCCAAAATCCAGCACCTGAGACAGTGCCTGGTATTTATTAGGTATTCAGTCAGTATTTGCCAGATGAAGGAATAAATATGGGGGAGTGAAAGTACACACATGAAGATGTTTGTTGCTGAATTAGTTACATGAAAAATTGACTGCAACCTAACCAATAGTAGAGAAATGATTAAGCTGTGGTATACCTACTTCATTGAAAATGACATAACACTGAAAAATGATAGTTCTGAAAGATACATAATAATATGATAAAGATATAAAATATATGAATGTGATTATAGGTCAAAAAAGATCTATTGAATATATACACACATTGAAGAAAAAGAAAGACTGGAAGGAAATGTGATAAAATGCTAATAGAGAGTTTTATTTTCCTATTTTCCCAACTTTCGATTTCTGATGAAAAACTAAAATTTGTTAAATAGCCATTCTCTCTGCTGCCTAGCTGTTGTTAGACTCCAAGTAGAGTAATAGGAGATCTTTTTAGAATGAGAAGTAGGCCATGGCTTAAGAGAGAATTTAAACATTTGCACAGAGGTACAGTGTGGAATTCTCACCAAACAACTGATAGCAGGAGCTTGATTGTATACAAAAGACCACTGTAAATGCCTTTCACAATTTTAGGTGGCTGGATGGTTTTGAGTTTCAGGTATCTTCTCTGTAAATGAGGATAATGATGGTACTAATCCATAGAATTAATGTAAAGATTAAATGTGGAAATATACATGAAATACTTAGAACAGAACCTGTCCTATAGTGAGTGCTCAAGGCATGTTAGCTGTTTTGTTTTTTGGTTTCTGGTTTTTTTCTTAATTTATGAAAACTTAGTTACAATGCCCTCATGTGTCTATTCATTGCGATATTTCTAGTCTTTAAAAGGATTTCTTATTACTTTAGATCAGGGCATTTGAAGTAACAGTTTTAGGGCCATGCATTATCCTCTCATGTATAGACTATAAAGATTAAATAGCTCTTTTGAAAATAATGTTTTTTCCTTGAATATAAAAATAGCACACACTCACTCTACAAAATTTGGAAAATAATGAGAGCTATAAGGAATTCTAGCCATAATGCAACCACCCAAACATTTTGGTGTATATTATATCTAGTTTATATATATATATATATCTATATATATATATATATATGAATATATATATTTATATATAGATATATATATCTTCAACACATAATACTGTATATATATATATACTGTATATAATACTGTATGTATATCTATCTATATATATCTATCTCATATATATATCCTTTATTTTTACCATTTAGAGTCAGTGTATTTTTACAGGAGATTAAATTTTAAGATGAGTGTAAAATGTATCTTTTGTTTTAAAAAGAGCAGAAAAGTAACTGTGATAATAAGGCTTATCCCATGGTAAATAGAAGATGATATTTTGTTACTATAATCTCTCATGTTCTCCATCAATAAGCAACAACAGTAGATACACTGAACTTGAGTGGAAAAATGCTTTCAAAATGCTTTAAAGTGAAAGAAAATCCAACCTGATATAGAAATACAGTATCACCTACATATATGTTGAGGAGGGATGTATGAGAACCAGTTTATTGTACTAAGGAGGCCTTCTTCTTTAATATAATAATGAGTATGAACTACCTTTTTACTTAGCTTTCACTTTTGAGGCATGTAAATTTTCTATAAATTCAAAAATTAATGTTAACTCAAAAACATAAAGAAAAGTCAAACCTTAAAATTGAATACAAAAAGCAAAAATCAGCCTAAAATCAATATCATATTTACAATATAACTGCACAAAAAATCAACCCAAAAAACTTTTGAACACAATACTCTGAATCAGGATAGAAAGAAATCAAAAGAAATCTTAAACTTTCCTGAGTGGGTTTACTAGAAATAGTGATATTGGTATAGTGATTCTGAAAATATTTTGTTGTATTGTAACATAGAGAAAATGAATAAACATATTGATGCTTTTTGGAGCCAGAGTTTTTTGTAGGATAAGGGATACAATTAGAATGAGAAAGATAAGGAAAAATTCTATGCTGTGGATTCAATTTGGAAGTATCAGTATTTTAAAATATATGTATATTTCCTTGCTTTTTCTACTGAATGGGGCTATAAACAATGATACTCCAGTAACAATAAGCACAGCTAGCTTCATTATTTGAGTTCTAAGTACTATTCCCCAGTGAAAGGAACTAGGGCTCCTGAGAAACAGATAATTCCAGGTCTGAGGCAGCTAAGTAGGGAAAGGACAAGGTGACTCGATGTTCTTCCAAACAAGGAAGTACTCAAAGGCTAATAGGGACATATATCAACAGAACACAGTAGCTAGCTTAAGGGAACTTCTTCTGGGCAAATTTGGGACAGTTTGAGCATCAAAAAGAATAATAAAGAGAAATGGATTATAACAATGTAAATAATAGCAGAAATTCCAGGAACTTCCTCTGCCTCCCAGATATTCTGATTAATGGGTTTCGGTGGAGTTTGACAATTTACATTTCTAAGCAGCTTACAGTTGATGCTGAGGCTTGCTGATTCAGGGACTTCAGTTTGAGAAGCACTGGAAAATAAAACTTTGAATTTAAAAAGTATGAATCAGAGAGAGAGAGAGATTATGGAAATGGAGGATAAAAGAGAAAGCTTTTCCTTACAGTAGAATGCCAGCTAATAAATGTGCAACGTAAATCAGTATTTTGCACCTCCCAGTGTAATAACTGAGTCAGGAAAGGATCATCAGTGGATGCTAAAAGCATTAAGAGAAAGGCTTTGGGGAAGAGGATATTCACACAGTCTCAAAATATACTAATCATATCAAATTACTCATTAAGAACGGAGGAGAAAGTTCTATTTTTACATTGGGGAAATCTAATGGATACTATCATAAAAGAAGTAGTCAAATTTAGCATCATCAGTAATGGGACAAACTGACACTCTGTGCCTCCTAATGGATACAATGGGAAGTACATCAGCTGTGGAATATTCTTGCCAAAAATGTTTAACCTAGACTTAACTGTGAAGGAACAATCAGACAAATTCAGACGGTGGGCATTTTTTTTTTTAAGATTTTATTTATTTATTTATTTATTTATTTATTTATTTATTTTAGGGAAGAGGGGAGGGACAGGGGGAGAGGGAGAGAGAGAGAGAATCTAAAGCCAACTTCGCCCTGATCCTGAGCCCAACATAGGGCTTGATCTCACCATTCTGAGATCATGACCTAAGCCAAAGAAACCAAGAAACCAACAGCTGGATACTTAACCAACTGAGCGTCCCAGGGGCCCCCAGGCTGTGGGACATTCTTTAAATGATCTGGCCTAGAGTCTTCAAAAATTTTTAGGTCACGAAGAACTAACAAAAATCAGGGAAAATACTCTAAAAAAGTGATATAATCAAATGCAGTAGATCTTGGATAAAATAAGTTCTATAAATAAGTTCTATTTGGGGGAAAATTTGATTATGGACTATTGGGTGATATTTAGTTAATGCTTAAACTTTTATTTGTGATCATGGTATTCTTATATGAGAGAATGTCTAATCTAAAGAGATAGATGATAAAGTATTTAGGTATGAAGTATCAGGATGATTGTAATGTGTGTGTGTGTGTGTGTGTGTGTGTGTGTGTGTGTGTGTGTGTGTATGTGTGTGTGTGTAGAGAGATAGAGAGAGGGAGAGATGGAGAAAGAGCCCAGACATGGCAAAATTGTTATAACTGGTGAATTTAGGTGAAAAGTACACTTGTCTTAATTTTACTTTTCTTTCAAGTTTTCTGAAGACTTGAAAATTTTCAAAATATAAAGTTGAGGAAAAATTAAATTCCCCTTTCCTTTCCTGTTCTGGGGTGAATCAAATGAGGGTCCTAGAATGAGCAGGAAGACCAAGAAGAGGTGATTTAAAAGGAAAAGAAGCCTGGGGAAAGGAGGATGTTGGGACACATGGGAGGAGCAAGAAGCATGATCCTAGTTTAGGGTAATTAACAGTGGTGGCTGTAACAACTTCCAAGTCTCCATGGTTTAACACAGTAAAAGTTTATTTCATGTTCAAGTCTCATTCTACTCTAGACTCAGAAAGGTGAAGTAAAGTGCCCAAAAGCTAAAACAAGTGATAAACCAGAATTCCCACCTAGTCATGGCTCCAAAGTCTATGTTCATTTTAGTCCAGCGCACTGCCCCCGAGGACTCTGAGGTTAGAATGAGAGTGTCCTAGGTCCAAATCTGCCATTCTATAATCTCTCCATTATTGGATCTATATTCCATCTTGAGACATAGCCTAAGGCCCTGACAAGACCTCCCTTTATGGCTCAGACCTTTCTTTCTTTCTTTCTTTCTCTTTCTTTCTTTCTTTCTTTCTTTCTTTCTTTCTTTCTTTCTTTCTTTCTTTCTTTCTTTCTTTCTTTCTTTTCTTTCTACAAATACCTTTGAAATAACATTTGTGTCCTAAGGCTGAACATCACTATGTTCTGTACCTGTATCCATTCTAGGATACAACAGCAAAGTTCCTCCTCCTATGAAGTTTACCATCTAGGGAGGGAAAGAGAATAAGTAAATGAGTAATGATGTACCTTAAAGGCATGATAAATTCTTTGTAAAATAATAAAGCAGGGTAAGGGGTAGGGAGTGACAGGGATGAGGAGGTTCATTTAGATAAGGATTCAGGGAATGCCTGTGCATATTTGGTTGGAGACCTGCAGGCTACAAAGCTGTGAACCATCTGAAGACCTGAGGAAAGCATATTCTGAGCTGGGGAAACAGCAAGTTTAAGGGCCCCGAGGCTGTAACAAATTAGGAGTGGTAGAGGGAAGTTGAGGGAAGCGTGGCTGTCCTGGGAGTGAGGTAGGAAAAACAGGAAGAACGTACCATAATGAAGTAAGAAGTGAATAGAGGTTTGTAAGGCAGGGCAGTGAAGCGATCTGATTGTCATTTTTAGATCTCTCCCGTGTGTAGAATGTAGCCACCCAGGCGAGAATCAGTGGTGGCCTTGTGGTAGTAATGGAGACTGGGAAGTGGCCAGAAGGGAGATGGGAGAGCTGACAGAATTTGCAGAATAGATGTAAGACATGAAGGAAAAGGGAGGATGGATCCTGGGTTTTTGGCCTAAGAAGTACTCTGGCCAGTCCTATTTGACTTATAGAAACAAAGAAATTTGATGGTAAAAGTGCATATGCCACATTATTGTTAAATTCATTGTACGATAATAATTACACTTTTTAAAATATCTTGGAAATCAGAGGGCTAGGCTCAATAACGGCTTAATCAGTTCTTCATATCTTTCATATGGTGTTGACAATATTTGTTTTGCCTCCCCATAAGAGTTTGAGAGAACAAAATGAGGTAACGTTTGTGAAAATATTACTCATGGTTAAGTCATCTAATAACTCCCTTCTATATTTGTATGGCACTTTCAAGGTAAAATGCACTTTCTCCTGCTTGAAGTAGCTGAATCTGTTAATAGTCACCACTATGCTAACCATCTGGTGGACTGAAACCCCTGTGACACTATATCCCAAATTATGTTAAAGTACTCATTAGCACTACCAAAGGAGAAGTCTGTTCTTTGCCTTTCTTGCTCTCTTTCTCTCATTTTGTCTCTCTCATTCTGCCTCTTTTACTCTGGAAAGTTCATGCATACAAGAGCAGGCCAACCCTTTGAGAAGCACGACAGATACACTGTTTCTTGGGTTGTTCCTTCACATACTCAACACGCTGAAGCCTCTGTAGACCATCCCCGCGGTGCCACTCATAAGGTACAAGAACTTCAAGACTCTATCTGAAATTCCAGGTCTTCCCTGTTTTGGCAGAACACAAATTGTTCATCATCAGAATATAGTGATGTTCAGCTTGTTAAATTGACCAATTTTAACATATATTGGTCACTGCTTTGCTTTATTTATTTGTCATTCTTTATTCTTTTGCTCCGTTGGGACTTTTTTTTTCACCTGGGAATACTTAGAAAATCAGATAAAAATATTTAACTAATATTTACCTTTCAGATTTTTAAGTCTTTAAGGAAGGAACATTTCAGAAGTGATGTGCTTTTGTTTGCTACAGATCCATGGCAGCGTACTATTTTGACGAATTAAAAGTTTTGCCTTGTTACATATAGATAACAGAATAAGAGGAATGACAGTAATAAATATCAAGGCATGAATATTCACGGCCTCTTTCCTCTCGCCTATAAAGGAATATTTTGCTTTTGTGCACCTCATCTTTTCCCCTACCCTCAATTTTGGTCTTTATTAGGTGGATCAGAATGAAGAGTGTATAGGTATGGGTTTGTATGTGTGTTGAAGGGTAAGAGGAGCATGCTAGGTAGAGCTGGAGGGAAATGCCAAAGAAAGGAAAGATTGGTAAAATGTACACTGAAAAGAAAGCAAGTGACTGATGAAAGAAAATAGATTGGATCCCAGGGAAGAAAGGGAAAAAGCATGGGAATGTTCAAGTTTCTCAGACAAGATTATTAGCGACTTTGAGGAATAGCTGCTATCTGGGGGGAGATGTTGAAATGACCGAGGAAAAGCTACTTTGTAACTTTTGCTCTTATATTAAGAATGTATCTGCCTAGCATACCCACTACACACAGCTAGAGCTTTCTCAAGTGAAGATTTTAATTCATTTTTACATTTGGGGGGATTATTTTTCTGAATTTTATATTATGCTAGGACTAGGCCACAAGGGCTTTACTTAATTCAGAATACCAAAATACTGAGGACCACCTGGTGACATTTTCTATTCAGACATTTTCCATGGACATAGGTTAGTGACTCCTCAGTTTAAGATTATTAGGAAGATTTTTTTTTTTTAGTATATGTGCTGCCGAAGCAAGCACTAGAAAGATTTTTTTTTTAACCACATAGGGAAAATGGTAAGGGAGGATGCATTTTTTTAAAAAAGATACACATTGGTGGTTTTAATAATTTTGTGGAACTTAGGAAGAACTCTACTATTAACCGTTTAACATTGAAGATCTCTGCTGAGATCTTCCTGAAATCAGAAACTTTTTTTGCCAGTCCCTCAGCATGTTTCTCGTATCTCCTTTATTACACTTAATTTATTATGTCTGGCTTGTTTTTTCAAAGAGCCTTCTTTTTTTTTTTTTTTTAAGACGTTATTTATTTATTTTGGGGGTGGGTAGGGAGGAGCAGAGGGAGAGAGAGAGAATCTCAAGTAGACTCTCCATGGAGCTCAGAGCCTGATGCAGGGCTTGATCTCAAGAGACTGGGATTATGACCCGAGCAGAGTCAAATGCTTAACCCACTGAGCCAGGTGCCCCTCAAAGAACCTTCTTAATATAAAAGTATTATATGTTGGCCTGCATTTATTTTCCCCCCAGCTTTATTGAGGTGTAATTGACAAAATTGTAATATGTATTACATATATAATAATATATTAAAGTGCACAATGTGATGATTTGATATACATTGTAAAAGGATTCCCACAATTCAGTTAATACATCCTCCTTTTTTTTTAAAATAAGAATGCTTAAGATTTACACTCTTAGCAAATTCAAGTATGCAATACAGTATTATTAGCTATAGTCACTATGCTGTACATTAGATCCTCAGAATTTATTCTTTTATTATTGAAAGTTTGTGCCCTATTACAAACATCTCCCCATTCCCCTCTTCCCCCATCCCAACCTCTGTCAACCACTAATCTATTTTCTGTTTCTGTGAGTTTGGTTTTTTAAGATTCCCCATAAAAGTGAAATCATAAAATAGTTGTCTTTCTGTATCTGACTTATTTCACTTAACATAATGTCCTGTAGTTTCATCCATGTTGTCACAAATATCAGGATTTCCCTTTTTTGTGGCTGAATAATATTCCATTGTGTATACATACCACATTTTCTTTATCCATTCATCTGTTAATCCATTGATAGAAGCTTAGGTTGTTTCCCCGTTTTGACTATTGTGAATCATGTTGCAATTAACATGGAAGTGCAGATATATCTCTAAGGTAGTGATTTCATTTCCTTTGGATATATACCCAGTAGTAGGATTGCTGGATTATATGGCAGTTTTATTTTTAATTTAGCCTGGATTTATTCCTTTTTCTCTAAAGATTTTATTTTATTTTTTTAAATAATCTCTATACCCACAGTGTGGCTCAAACTTACAACCCAGAGATCAAGAGTCGTATGCTCCACTGACTGAGCCAGCCAGGTGCCCCTAGCCTGAATTTATTCTTAATTGTGTATAGTAAGCTCATAGAAGACAGACACCATACCTTATTTACAAAACACTATGACAATTAACAGTACTGGCCTTGAAGTTAGACAGATGAGTTTGAATCTTGGTTCTGCCACTCCTCAGTGAAAAAACAGAGTAGTTTTTGCGTAGTTGTTATTGTTGTTACCTTGTTTAGTCTCAGTACTCTCTTCTGTAAAATTGACATAATAATGCTAATTTCTCTCAGGGCAGTTGTCAACATTAAGTGACCTGTATGAAAGTGATTATACACCTGACACAGACAAGCACTGGACCAATGATAACTGTTATCATGTGTATATCTCCTTTATTATTTGAATCTCTACCATGCAGCACTCAGATCTTTGCTGTAAAGATCATGGCTAGGGTGAGAGAAGGAAACCTTGAGAGGAATTCAGGGGCTAGCACCCTTGAACATTTATTTTCCTTTGTGACCTTAAGATTTAGAGCTCGAGGGGCTGCTGTCGGAGCTTGAGGCCTGCTTCTTCTAGCCCAAATGAGCTTTGTTAGAGGTGGGGCAGGAAGAGAGTGTCATCTGTTAATACCAGGACCTCCTTGGGAGTTCTGAGCCTCTCAGGGGAATTCCAGTCCAAACCCCAGTTCCTTTTCCCCTCCCCTACAATGGCTCTTCAGGGTCTTCTAGTGATGGGAATTTCCAGTGACTAACCTCCACCTTCATGGGTCCCCAAGAGTTGGGGACCATCTTAAAAACTACCTCCTGCATGAAACACTTCCTGTTTTCCCAGGTCAGAAAGAGTTGCTCATGTTATATATAGCACATAGTACTTACTGCCCTATTCTAGCTACAAGCTTTACGTTGTTTCCTCCTGTGAATGCTAAGTCTCTGAGGTTAAAGTCTGGCTCTGGTTCCTGTTTGATCAGTGCAGTGAGCTGTACATATATTCCCAAGTAATGACTATTCTACTGAATTCTATGTAAGCCCGTTTTGGGCCTATACCCTCAAGATGAGTGAAACGCAGGCCTCGCCCTAAACTCTAAGGTGCTAGCTAGCCTGATCCCCAGAACTTTAAGGTATAAATATCTTCCTATGTTTCTGGGCAATTAACAGCCTGAAGTTCCTTGTTTTACTCACTGTAGGGAGTTCCCAGCAATAGATTTCAAAGAGTTGGCAGGAATCCAGAAAAAAACTTCATTTAAGGCATAGGGATTTACAAGATGTTAACATCAAACTTTTTCCTCTCCATAATTTAAAGTTCTATTTTTTACTAGCTATTCCGTAGGAGTGTGGTAGAAATTCAATACTGTAACAGCTGGAAACCATCTGAAAGAATTTTGACTCTATTAGCAGTTTACTTAAACTTTGTTCTAGTAGCCATATAAAAATAACAAAGCAATAATTTATTTGGTCCCAAACACAATTATTCCGATTCATCCAACATGCACAAAATTGTAAAATTTTCATTCTCAACTATCATTTCCACATAGTTTACTAAAGTGCCTGGCCAAAAATAATATTTTCTAGATATTATTCTATGTTTTAGCTGAATTTAGGTGAAATGACATCTTAGGAAAAGTTTACTAACTTAGCAACTTGCTTTTCTCATTTAGCATTGAAAAAAAGTTACCCTTTCAACTTCACCAGTATGTCACTCCTTGGATCTCAGTTCTGCTTAAAGAATGCTAAAGTGTCTCCTCTTGATTTCATGTGGCTTTTCACAAATCCAGTCAATTTCCTGAACCCGTCCATCAGTCCATCCCCAGTGATGGCACAGCACGGCTGCACATACCAGTTCCGGTCACTGCAGAGCTGCTTCACTCTGAACATTCTGGTGATGTCCTCGGCAGTCAGAGCTCCAGGCACATCCTGTTTGTTGGCTAACAGGACAACAGGCACATTTTTAATGTGTTCATTCTTCAAAATGTGCTTCAGCTCTCTCCTGGAGTCTTCCAGTCGCTGCTTATCCGTACTATCCACAACATACATCAGCCCATCGGTGTTCTCACAGTAATACTCCCACACGGTTCTCATTTTTTCCTGTCCTCCAACATCCCAGACTGTGAGTGAAAGACTCTTTTCCAACTCGATCACCTCCACATTGAAACCTATTGTTGGGATGGTCGTAATATCCTTATTAGCAAGCTTTAATTTGTAAAGGAGGGTAGATTTCCCAGCTGAGTCAAGTCCCAGAAGAAGAATCCGGGCTTGCTTGGTTTTGGGGTTTTTAGAACTCAGTAGACCCATTTTAGGGGTTTTTCTTCCTACCTTCAAAGACCTTTTCTTTTGGCTGGGAAGAATGTTTACTCTCCAGGTTCTGCCTGAAAATAATAAGAGGAAAGAAGATTGCAAACGCTTCATGTTCTCTTTTAAGACTGGGAATCTCTGTGCATTTATGTTGCAGCTTATCGACCTCATTATAGGCAAACAGTGTTTTATTTGCAGTCCCAGCCAATCCTAAGGAATCTGGTGTGAGTAAGCGGCCAATGTTATAGTCGCTCAAAGGGGAAATTCTTTGTGAGTGAGTAGGACGTAGGAGGGGCTGGCTGGGTGATGCCACAGCTTGTTCTCTTCCAGATATTAGAAACTTAGAGGTAACCAAAGGTTTATGGGAACATGGTTTGGTAGTAGAATAAAAACTTAACTTTACAAGTGGTTTATAGAACTTCTCTAATTATTCAAACACTTATCTTATCCCAGTTGTAAATGAGTAACTTCATGACTTCATGACTTCTGAAGTCATGAAGAGAGAGTTTATCTCACAGCACCTTAGGTATCTTTAGTACTTTTCACTTGTCCAGATTATTCAGTAGGATACTTTAACCCACCCAAGGTTATGTGAACCTTACTCCCATAATATACAGAAACACTTCTCTATTCTAGAAAATTACACTATTCACAAGACCAAATATACAGGAATAGGAGGGGAGTTTGTAACACAGACACTTTTGAAATTAAGCAGTCTGATTAAAGGTAGTAAATTGAATATGTGTATTTATCTCCTTTCCTCAAGACTCTACCAAAATGATGGTGAAGGAATAAAAAGAACATATAAACCCGTATCAAGAGCAGGAGAATCCATCAGAGGGTGAGAGATTTCAACAAAATTCTGCAAAGTGGAATATAGTTGGAAGATGAGTGGTATTAACAAAATTCGTAAATTTGAAGATCTGATTGGCTTTATTAAGTGATTCATGAATTGGGCAGCATTCCATTTAGCAAGTAAAGGGGAGTTTCAAGGAGTTGTACAAAATGGAAGCTTTCTGTAGAAAGGAGGGTAGGGTAGGGGGTGGGCAAAATGGGTGTAGGGAGTGGGAGATAGAGGCTTCCTATTGTGGAATGAGTAAGTTATAGGAATAAAAGGTACAGCATAGAGAATATAGTCCATGATATCACAATAGCATTGTATGATGATAGATGGTAGCCACACTTGTGGTGAGCATAGTATAATGGATAGAATTGTTGGTTCACTATGTTGTACACCTGAAATTCATGTAACATTGTGTATTAACTATACTTCAATTAAAAAAAAATGAAAAGAAAGGAGAATGGGGCAAGAAAGTTATTAGCAAAAGAAAAGAAAGGATTGTTTCAGGCTATATCACCCTCCCTTAAGGAGAAGGGCAGGGGACCTTTTTAGGTGGATTACCTCTTTTTCCTTTGGGGAATGGAGAGGGCCCGTGAGACAAATTACATCATTGGTGCTGTTCAGAAAATTTCTGACTGACAGGTTAAGACCTATTTCTGGGGGATGTTGAATCTGCAGTTAGGTTAGGTATTAAGCCCTAGTTTGGTGACTCGGCCTGGTCCAAGTGATGCCATTTCGAGCCTGTGGTTTTCTTTTAACAGTGGTAACTGATGCAACAGGATAAAACTGAACCTTGGAATGTTGATGCACAGGATACAGATGGAAGGGAGGAAATGAGGGACTAAAACCAGAGGGGGTTAAACGTCTGAATAAAGACTCCCCCCAAATAAATAAAATACATACATATGTGTTTATGTATATGTGTGTGTGTACATACATATGTATTTTAATACATGTGTATGTATTTTACATACATACATGTATGTACATACATGTGTATGTATTTTACATACGTGCATGTATTTTACGTATATGTATTTACATACATATGTACATACACACATATGTATGTACATACATACATGTATACCACATGCACACACACCTCTGCTAACTGACCATTCAGCAACAAGATGTTATTCTAGGCAAAAAAAAAAAATTAAAGAATGATAGCAGAAAAAAGACTTCCAGATTTTGACAGTTGGGAGTTTCCACATCATAATGCCTAACTTAGTATTTAATTAACTATAGCCAACCTAACAGTTGGCAAACATTGCTCATGTACACACAATGCCCAGCTTTTCAGTGCACAGAGGTTCCCATACTTAATACATGGGATGCCTTCAATATAATGAGAGAAAGACCAAGATAAAAATAAGGCTTTATAGAAGCTTAAACAGGGGTAAGGCAGAGATTTGAAAATATTTCCATAGAGATTTAAAAAGGTATTGCATCCATAAAACAAAACAAAGATGCTATTCAAAGCCTACTCAAAAAACGAAATAGAACTCTTGAAAAATAAATACATGATTTCCAAAATTTGAACAGATCAATAATAGGTTGGAAGAAAATCTTTCAGAAAGTAGAAAATAGAAAATATGAAAATTAAGAGATATAGAGGATCAATCCAGACATTTTATTTATTTGTTTTTAAAGATTTTATTTATTTGAGAGAGAGGGCATGCAAGAGGAGGGGCAGAGGGGGAGGGAGAGGGATAAGCAGACTCCACACTGAGCCCAGTGCTGGGCTCAATCTCACCACCCTGAGATCATGACCTGAGCCGAAAGCAAGAGTCAGCCACTTTACTGACTGAGCCACCCAGGCACCCTCAATCCAGAAGTTTTAATATCTAATTTATATGACTTTATTCCAGAGAGAACAAAAAATATGAAAAGGGAAATTATCAAAGAAACAATATAAGACTCTTTCCAAAGCTAAAGAGTAAATTCTCCCAAATGAAAATTTTCCCTCAATGTTTAGCAAGTTGACTTTTAAAAGAACTATAAAAAGGCCTATGAAATAGATTTTATTTTTACTAAAAACTAAAATTTTATTTAAAAAAATTAAGTAGACTATTCTGGGTGTAGAAAGAACATTTACAAAGAAATTATTTAAACTTTTTTAAATTTAAGTTTTTATTTTCATTCTAGTTAACATAGTGTTAATATTAGTTTCGGGTGTAGGATATGCTGATACTCATCACAACAAGTGCACTCCTTAATCCCCATCACCTATTTCACCCTTCCCCTACCCCCTCCCCTCTGGTAACCATCACTATGTTCTCTATAGTTAAGACTCTGTTTCTTAATTTGTCTCTCTTTCCTTTTTTCCCCTTTGCTCATTTATTTCTGTTTCTTAAATTCCACATATGAGTGAAATCATATGGTATTTGTCTTTCTCTGACTGACTTATTTCCCTTAGCATTATGCTCTCTGGCTCCATCCATGTCTTTGCAAATAGCAAGATTTCATTCTTTTTTTTAATGGCTGAATAATATTCCAGTGTGTGTGTGTGTGTGTGTGTGTGTAGCACAACCTCTTTATCCATTCGTCAATCAATGGACACTTGGGCTGCTTCCGTATCTTGGCTGTTATAAATAATGCTGTTATAAATACAGGGGTACATATATCCCTTTGCATTAGTGGGGCTTTGGGGGGGGCAGCAAAGTGAAGTTTATTGAGCAATGGTAAAGTGATAGTACAAGCTCCCGAGGAAGGAGGGGACCCAAGAGGGTTGCCACCGAACTTTCTAAGTCTAGGGGTTTTTTATGGGCTTGTTGGCGGACTGTTTTAATCTGATTAACCCTCCCTGCGCCTGTCATCCAATCATATATTTTCTATCATATGGGAAAGGTGGAGACTCCTTCCAGGGTGGTGTAAAATCCTTGTAACCGGGGGCTTCCTCTTAGGGCGGGGGCCCCTTGTCCCTGCCTGCCTGCCTTCCGACTATCCATCATTCTCCTATCTGAAGAGGTAACCCTAACTGCTGTTAGGGAAGAAAGGCAACAACTGATCGCAGCTACTTCCTGCTGGTCAGGGGTGTTGGATGAGGTGGCAGTCAGGATTCCTCTCATCCCGATCTATCAAGGGGTCCCTTGTAGATGTCTGGTTTGACCTCCATGTGAGGCTGCATCTGACCCACCACTTGGAGTTTGAGGACCTTTATTGGTTAGCTGTCCTTAACAATGGTGGAGATCCCTGACAAGCCCCCGTAAATGTTACAGGATTTTTTTCTCCGTTGGTGCCCATGGTGCTTGGTCACGCTGCTTCGAAGAATGAAGAGATAGTTCAGACAGGGTGGCGGGCAGCAAAGCAAGGTTTATTGAGCGATAACAAAGTGAGAATACAAAGCTCCCAAAGAGAGAGGGGACCCAAGAGGGTTGCTCGTGTTTTTGTATTCTTTGAGTAAATACCCAGTAGTATGATTGCTGGATCATAGGATAAATCTATTTTTAACTTTTTGAGGAACCTCCATACAGTGGCTGCACCAGTTTGCATTCCCACCAACAGTGTAAGAGGGTTCCCCTTTCTCCACAACCTTTTCAACATTTGTTGTTTCTCGCTTTGTCAATTTTTGCCATTCTAACTGGTGTAAGGTGGTATCTCAATGTGGTTTTGATTTGAGTCTCCCTGATGGCTAATGATGATGAACATTTTTTCATGTGTCTGTTAGCCATTTGTATGTCTTCTTTTGAGAAGTGTCTGCTCATGTCTTCTGCCCATTTTTTGACTTGATTATTTGTTTTTTGGGTGTTGAGTTTGAGAAGTTCTTTATAGATCTTGGATATCAGCCCTTTGTAGTGTCATTTGCAAATATCTTCTCCCATTCCGTGGGTTGCCTCTTTGTTTTGTTGACTGTTTCCTTTGCTGGGCAGAAGCTTTTTATCTTGATGAAGTCCCAAAAGTTCATATTTACTTTTGTTTCCCTTCAAAATTATTTTCATTAGGCTTTGCTTTCCATTGGTAGCCCTCTTACCTCAAATAATGCAACCTGGGGCAAACAGTTGGTTTAAGGGCATAACTAAAATTAACTCCAGAATGAGAAATGCCAGGGTACAAATTAAATACTCTAGAAGCACATCAGAGTATTTAGCTGGGTACAGCCTTGAAGCATTATACTGTCTAAATTTAATTAGTTTAGCACAGACTCTGAAATCAGACAGATTCCAGTCACAGTCACAACCGTACTTTTTTTTTTTTTCTGTATAAATCTGAGCAAGTTACTTCTCACCTTAATTTTTTCATCTGTAAATTGGGAAATAATATTATCTACCTCTCAGGGTTATTGTAAGTAATAAATGATATATAAGGCAGCCTAGTATGCCTAGTACATGATACATGGTATACACTCAGTAAATGGTAACTGTTCTTATTTTATTACTGGTCATAAGGATAACAGGTTTATATTTGCTGGCCAAACGAGATTTATATTTAATAACTTTTTTGAAAGGGAGTATAAAATTGTATCTTGGCTCTGTGGGAAAGAGTACTATGCTCCATTATAAATGTCTGTGGGATGGTTAATCTGTCAACTGCCTGGGCTAAGGGATGCCCAGAAAGCTGGCAAAACATTACTCTTGGTGTGTTTGTGAAAGTATTTCTGGAAGAGATTGGCATTTGAATCCGTAAACTGAGTAAAGAAGGTTATCCCCAGCCGCACTGTTGGGCATCATACGGGCTGATAGAAGGGGGCTTCTTGAGGGCTGATAGAAGAAAAATTCGAGGGAAAGGTGAATTTGCTTTTTGTGTGATCGAGGACATCCATCTTCTCTGGCCCTCAGACATCAGTACTCCTGGTTCTGAGACCTTCTGACTCAGAGTGGGACTTATAGCATTGGCTCCCATGGTTCTCCAGCCTTTGGGTTTGGACTGGACATATACCCTCTGCTTTCCTGGGCCTCCACCCTGCAGACTGCAGATCATGGGACTTAGCCTTTATCACATGAGTCAGCATCTCATAGTAAATCTCTTTCTACATATCCATATCTGTATGTGTTCATTTCTCTGGAGAACTCGGACTAATTCAGACCGTTACAAGTGTAGGAGGGACATAGTATTCTATTTGTCATTCTCAATTGCTGCTATCAGATACAACATGGTTCCCAGTCCTACAATCCCTTATCCCCATAGTTAAGGACTCTTGATCCTCTTATTTTTTTAAAGATTTTATGTATTTGAGAGAGAGACAGAGAGGTCTTGAGTTTGGCAGAGGGGCAGAGGGAGAGGGTGAGGAATAAACAGACCCCCCCCCCCCGCTGAGTCAGGAGCCTGGTGTGGGGCTCAATCGCAGGACCCCAAGATCATGACCTGAGCTGAAGTCACTTAACCAACTGAGCCACCCAGGTACTCCCACTTGATCTTCTTTTAGAATCTAATTGTCTCAATCTCTGAGACATCAAGTACTTAAGCAGCTCTAATCCTCCTCTTTAAGACCCAGCATAGAGTTATCCTAACCACTAACTTGGTCATAACATGGTATCCTAATTTTAACAACTAAACAATTGCCTTTTTAAATTTTATTTGTATTTGTTTTTTGTTGTTGTTGTTATGTTTTGGTTTTTTTTTTTGCCTTTTGAAATAAGTTCTACTTTTTTCAAAATAAGCTGTTAAACTCAATCTGTAACTCAGTTTCTTGCACACCAGTCCCTTCTTAAAACAGGAACCCAGACTCACATTTGCCATACTCTTTCCTAAGCTAGCTTCCTTAACACTGAAATCGAACTTTCTGGATAAAGCCCTTTTTAATCATTGAAAACGTCTTTGTTGTTGAGTATAGGCTTCTCATTATTGCCCACTCCATATCTCCACCAATTTTCTATCGAGCTACATGTTGAGACATCTTGCTCCACCACCCCTTTGCTGAATACTTGCCAAGTCAAAAAGATACACATAAGTTTGTATGAAAATGTTTGTAGAAATCTCAGTATGAAATGTAAATCCCCAAAAGAAAGACCTTAAATTTACAGATTATATGATGTGGCTTTCTCTTGAATTCAGTATGGAAAATTTTTATTTTTTTTAATTTCATGGGTTTACAGAAATCAAATACATTTATTCAGAAAATATCCTTTTGCCAGCAGTTAGAGAAATATTGATGGTCATGTGCCAAGCACTGTGCTAGTTATAGTGCGTACAGAGGCTACTAAGTAGTGGAACAATCTGTGATTCAGTTTTCCGTCAAGGGAGCCTCCCCAGGGCAGCTGTAATGTGCTGAATCTGAGGCCCAGGGAGTCATGTTGGGTTATCGGCAAAGAATAACCCGTTATCCTCCAGGAAGATTTAGGCCTTTCTTGGAGAGTCTAGATTGTGGGGGGCCCATGAGGGAAGCCACAGCTTTCACTTCCATCAAACTATTCCTTCTATGGAGTGCTGCTTCCCTAAGAGTTTAGGCAGAAAGGGCCTGGAGCAGAACCTTCATGCCATCTCTGTTTGAGCTGCACAGGAGGACAGTCAGCTCACAATGGATGGGCGTCAGGAGCAGGAAATGAAACTGGTCTTGACCTACCAGGATTCTAAGTTTACTATTGTTGCACAGCCTCGCTTGCTGGTTGATACAGGGAGACAGGGTAGATAAAGAATGTCCCCAAGACTCCTGGGTGGCTCAGTCGGTTAAGCCGATACCTTTGGCTCGGGTCATGATCCCAGGGTCCTGGGATGGAGTCCTGCCCCTATTGCCCGTATGGTGCTCCTTGCTCAGCGGGGAGCCTGCTTCTCCCTCTGCCTGCTCTGCCTGCCGCTCCCCCTGCTTGTGCTCTCTCTCTCTCTGACAAATAAATAAATAAAATCTTAAAAAAAAAAAAAAAGAACGTCCCAAAGCATGTAATACTGTGTAGCAGCAAAAAGTAATGAGATAAGTGTCCATATACTTACAGGAAAAGCTGGCTAAAAGGTATTACGGGGAAAAAACAAATTCTAAAATAGTGCAGTTGATATAATATCACTTATGTTAACCCTGCCCCACAAAATAACAAACTACATGTTTCTCAGATATATGCATAGAAAATAATTCAGAAAGATACACATAAAACCAATGAGTTTATCCTCATCTGGAGCAGGCTTGGTTAAAAGATTTTTGCTTTATCTTATTTAAATTTTTTTTAATTTTAAAAAATATGAAACATTACAGTATGAAAGATTATATAGTATATATGTGCATTTTAAAGAAAAACAGAAGTAAAAATTTAAAGGGTCACCAATGTCTCTCCCACCCAGCTAAGGAAATAGAACATCACCAATATCATTGAAGACCTCTGCATGCCCCTAAATAATTACACTTCTCTCCTTCCCCAGAGAAATAACCTTTAATCTGAACTAATGTTATTCATTCCTTGCTTTTGGTTTTAGTCTTTAGTTTCTGTAGAAAAAAATGTGTAAGTAATATATAATTACATAATATGTATTATGTATTTCTAAGTAATATATTATTACTTAAGTAATATTTACGGAGTAAAAAGATCTAAATAATGTATTACTAATATGTAAAAGTAACATATATGACTAAGTAGTATATTATTTACTTTATTTTCTACTTCATTAATTTCTGCTTTTATCTTTATTTTCCACATTCTACTTTCTCTGCTTTGTCTTTTGTTGCTTTTGTTGTTGTTTATAATAATAGCTTATGGTGAATTCTCATTTATTCTCAGTCTCATTAATTATCAGTTTTTTTCTTTTCCATATAAGCATTTAAGTCTGTAAATTCCCCCAAAGTATCATTTTATCTGCATACCGCACGTTTTTTATTCATTATTTTTATTAGTTATTTTAAGTATTTTCTAATTTCCTTTACACATCTTTTCTTTGATCCATCAATTATTTAGAAGTATTTTTCTAACTTCGCACAGTATAGAAGTTTTAAATTCTTCTTAAGATTTATTTCTAGCTTAATTTCACTGTGGTAAAAAATAGTAATTCTTGGACATTTATTGAGATGCTTTATGTCCTAGTATGTAGTCACTTCTTGTAAATGTTTCACATATGTTTGAAAAAAATGTATATTCTTTAATATTTAAGTGTACTATTCTGTATCTCTTAGGCCAGGTTTGATCATTGTTCATTCAGACCTTGTCTGGTTGATTTATTGACCAAAGAGGGAGGACTGGTAAAATCTTGCCAAGTAATGGTGGTATGTTCATTTCTTCTCATATCTTTGATAATTTTTGCATTCTGTATGCTGAAGCAATTTTATTAAGTACTGACAAGTTTAGAATTGTCATATCTTGCTGGTAGATTGACTGTTTTTTCGATAGCAGTGACCCATTTGATCTCTAGTAATATTTTTTTCTCTTGAGTTTGCCTGTTTCTAATATAACCACCTCAGTTTCCTTTTGGTTAGTGTTTGCCTGTCCTACCCTTCAACCTTTCTGTGTTCTTATGGTGAAATGTATTTCTTTTTTTTTTTTTCTTTTTGTGAAATGTATTTCTTGTTAATAATATAGAGTTAAATTTTTTTTCAAATTCTGTTTGACATTCTTAGTCTACATTTGGAGAATATAGTTTCTTGACATTGTATTTATCATTTTTTTTTATATTTTCTGTTTATCCCACTTCAATGTTTTCTCCCTTATCTTTGTTTCAGTTGACTATAATTTTTCTTCCCTTCCTTTTTTTTTCACCTCCACTGATTTGGAAATTATGGAATCTAATTCAACTGCAGTAGGCAGAATTCAGAGAGCCTCCAAAATTCCCATCCTGTGGCTTATAATTCCCTTTCTATGAGTGCAGATGTGCCTGTGAATGTGATGGATGTTACTCTCCTCATCAAATTATAGGACAAAGGTGAACACATTTTTAAAATATTAAGGTCTCATGTTAGTTGACTTTGAGTTGATCAAAAGGGAGATTATTCTGGGTAGGTGTGGCCTAATCAGGAGAACCTTAAAAGAGACTGGGCCCTTTCTGAAAAGGGAAATTCGAAGCATTAGATTTGTCCTGCTGGCCTGGAAGAAAGCAGTCATGTTGTTAATGGCCTGTGAAAAGGGGTAGCCTCTAGTAGCTGACCCCTCAGGCCTACAGCCACAAGAAACTGAATTCTGCTGATGATAAGCTGAATGAGCTTGAAGAGGACCCTGACCTCCAGATGAGAATCCCAACCTGGTCAGCACTTGGGACCGTGGCCTTGTGAGACCCTGAGCAGAGGATTCAGTTATGCCATGCCTGGACTTCTGACCCACAGACCCACAGAAACTGTGAAATAGAAATATGTATTACTTTAGGCTACTAAATTTGTGGGAATTTGCTGTGTAGCAATAGAAAATGAATACAATTGCCTTAGAAATCTTAACATTCATATTTAACTTAATATCTGAAGATAATAACATTACCCATGTTTAGGGAAATACAAGGACCTTAGAGTGTTTTAACTCCTTTTTACCACTCTTTCATTATACATGCTATTGTTGTTTGGGTTTGTCTAGCTTGACTTATTTAACCCTTAAAGTAAGCATTATCATCATTGGTTTATTCAATAAATGCTTGCTTAGATTTATCCACATGTTTACCATGTTCTTTGCTCACCATTTCTTCTTATACTCAGACTTTCTCCAGTGTTTACTTGCCCTCATTCTGAAGTATAGTCTCTAGAAGATCTTTTAAAAAGGGTTTGCTGTATAAAAGCTCTCAATTTTTTAGTCAGAAAATAACTTTATTTTAACCTCATGTTTGAAAGATTATTTCACTAGATAATAGTATAGTTTGACATTTATCTTCCCCTCGGTACATTAATGTACCATTCCACCATCTTCTGGCTCCGATTGTTGCTGTGGGAAAATCTCCTGTCAGTTTAAATATAGTTCCTTAATAGATACATTGTCTCTTTCTCTAAATGCTTCTAATATAGTCTCCTGACTTTTAGTATTCTGAAATTTCACTATAATGTGTCTAGGTGATTTCTTTTTATTCTGTTTGCAGTTCTGTTTTCTGAATCTATATGTTGGTGTTTCTCATCACCAGATAGAAAGAAGAAATTCTCTCCTCAGAATTCAAGAAATTTTCAGCCATTATGTCTTTTGTAATTTCATCCTCTTTGTCTTTTTCTGAATTTGTTATAATTCCCTCCTATTCATCATGAATTGTCTCTTCAACTGTGCTTCTACACCTGAATTTCTAATTTTACCTGAATTTCTAATTTTAATTATTACATTTTTAATATGTAGAAATTCTGTTGATTCTTTTTCAAGCCTGTGTGGTCAACTCTGGCAATTTATAGTTTGGCATTCTTCCAATAATCTTTTAAAATGTTTCTTTAAATATATTAAATATGCTTATATTTTATTCTGTACCATATCATTCCATTATTTAAAGATTTTAATGTCTCATTCTGCAGTGTGTTCTACTATTTCCTTGTATACCTGAAGTCATATTCCTTGAAAATATGTATGTGGAGTTGAATTTAATGACTGTTCTTTTGAAGAGGATTTGGATTTATTTCCTCCAGCTATTGGTAGAATGCCACCAACTACATTTCTGACTTAGGGCTTTGAGGAATGTATGTTAATATGAATTTGGGTTCTAAACACATGTTAAAGTAGACTTATGATTAAGCCTTTTCCTCTTTGTTCAGCTCTGTCCAGAGCACAGATAAGATTGGCAAATATAGGGCTGCCTGGGTTGCTCAGTCAGTTAAGTGTCTGACTCATGATTTTGGCTCAGGTAATGATCTCAGGATCATGAGATTGAGCCCCACGTGGGGCTCAGCATGGAGCCTGCTTGAGATTCTCTCTCTCTCTCTCTCCCTCTGCCCCTCCCCACCATCACATGCACCCGCACTCTTTCTCTAAAAAATAAAAACATAAAAAGATTGGTATATATCACCATTAATGCCCTCTGCTGGGTGGAATTTTTCTAGTTTGGCCACTGAGTCATCCTTGAAGTTCTAGTTCATTCTAGTTTCCACCTTGGTTGGGGTGGCTTTATCTTCAGCCCTGGTACAGTGAGCCCATTAAAACTTTGGCTGGGGCCAGTAGAGGTCATATAAACACTCAGGGCTTCCTAACTCTACAGATTGTTGTTCTCTCCTTTTTTTCTGGCCTCTGAAAAAGTCCCTGAATTTCTCACTGGCTCAGCCTCAGACAAACATACAAAAAATATTTATTGGGTTTTTGTTTGGTTGCTCTAATATTTTATACTACGTTTTTACACGTGCTATACTGGGGAGAGTTTTACTTAACACCTACTTCATTGTATTGCCAGAAATTAAATTTTCAGTTAAATTTTATTTTAGAACGTTAGTTAAAATACATTTAAAATATAATAAAATATTAGAAGAAAATATTGAAGAATGTGTATGTGTTAATAACTATACTTATAGATGGACTTTTTTAAGCTAAAACTGCAAAAATTTGTAAATCCTATAAAGAATTAATATTGATTAATATATTTAACTGTGTAAGAATTTAAAATTTTTGTATGAAAACAACATCTTAAACAAAATCAGAAGACCATAAAACAAATTTTTTTTAAAGATTTTATTTATTTATTTGACAGAGAGAGAGATCACAAGCAGGCAGAGAGGCAGGCAGAGAGAGAGGGGGAAGCAGGCTCCCTGCTGAGCAGAGAGCCCGATGCGGGGCTTGATCCCAGGACCCTGAGATCATGACCCGAGCCGAAGGCAGAGGCTTCAACCCACTGAGCCACCCAGGCGCCCCCAGAAGAAAATATTAACAATGTATGATCAAAGATCCATATACATTATATATAATTTACCCATATAAGTCAATAAAGAAGGCATACAGAATCAATTAGAAAATAAGCAATATGATATGAACAGATACGAACAGATCATTCAGAGAAGAGGATACACGATGCCTAAAAAGTATGTAAAATTATGCTGAATGTGACTGGTCATCAGAGAAATGCATATTAAACTAGTAAGATACCATTTTTCACCCATCAGGTGATACTTTAAAAGATTGATAATATGTTAGACACATTCAATATCAGTGGGAGTACAAACTGATACAGGTTTGTTGGAGGGTAATTTGGCAATATATCTATCAAAATTTAAAATATAATATTTTCAGGGAATTTTGATTCAGTGGTTAGAGGATATACTCATCCTCCTGCCAAAACCTCAATAATTAATCGTGTTTTTATTTTTTTATAAAAATATAATATATTTATAATATATTTATAAAAAATATAAATGTAAGTGAGTAAAAAAGTTCTAAAATCAGGAGACACCAGAAATGTCACTTTTTAGGAATGTCACTTTTTTTTTCTCAAGATAACATTAAGTGTTCAGGTAGTACCCACTCTGGTTTCTCACCACTCAGGTGGTAAGATTTTCCTCATTAACTGTTGAACTGTGTCCATGGAGCAGAGAGATTCAACTCTTGAGGTTTATCACGTTGGCTATGACTTGGTGACTCATTCTCTTGAGATGACTCACTTCCCCCCTTTTGAACAAGTGATAGACAATAATGATATCCAATAACAACATTTCCTTCCTCATTTGGAGTGCTGAAGGCATCTTCCTCTATTCATTAGCGGAGGTATTACAAAGTAGCAGGCATGCAAAAATCCTTAAGATACAATGCAAATGTATGGGAAAGGACTTAGAGGAACACTTTCCATACTGCTATGCAATGGAGGAAGATCGCCACAGTATGTTAAAGGACATCATGTAGTCTGTCTACAGTCACATAATTTACATAAATTATCCCCTTGGACTGGAACAGCCTGTCTTGCTGTGCCATTCCACCCTCGTACAGTTTAGTAAGTCCGTTTGGTTTATAAGTAATTACAAGTAATTGTATGACAAATGGCCAAGCAAGCCTCTTCTTCAGGATTGTCTCTAGCACCTACATATACCTTAAACCCAGCAAGTAATCCTCTAAGAATCTATCATAAACAAAACATTTGCAGATGTGTCCAAAGAAGCAGGTATACAAGCTGATGTTCATTGCTTCATTGTTTATGACAGTGAAAAATTGCAAACAGCCTATATGATCATCAATAGAGAAAAGATTAAATATATTTTATTTTTTAAAAGATTTAAATATATTTTAAATGCATTTTGGTTCATCTGTACTATGGAATACTTTGGAGCAACTAAAAAAAGAAAGAGGGGCATGTATGTATAGTGACATAAAGGGACATCAAGTTATTAAGTGAAAAGAAATGCAAGTAGCGAAATAGTATACAACAGCATAAAATCATAGACTAAATATATGCATTAATACATACCTATTAGCATTAATATATTAACATCAACACACATATATCTATTTTATTTATTTTTATTTAAATTAAATTAATTAACATATAGTATATTATTATTCAGAGATAGAGTTTAATGATTCATCAGTTGCATTTAACATCCAGTGCTCATTATATCAAGTGCCCTCCTTAATACCTATCACCCAGTTGTCCATCCACCCACCCACCTCCCCTACAGTAACCCTCAGTTTGTTTCTTATATTTAAGGGCCTCTTATGGTTTGTCTCCCTCTCTGATTTCATCTTCTCTTATTTTTCTGTCCCTTCCCCTATGATCCTCTGTTTTGTTTCTTAAATTCCACATATGAGTGAAATCATGTGATAATTGTCTTTCTCTGATTGATTTATTTCACTTAGCATAGTACCCTCTAGTTCCATCCACGTTGTTGCAAATGGTAAATTTGTCTATTTTAGTAGATACACATTGCATATATAAAAATGTATGGGAGAAGGTTTAGAAAGTTATTCCTATAGTACTACCCAATGGAGGGGATTACCATAGGGTGGTAATGGGTGTTTAAATTTTCTTTGTATTATTTTATTATGTTACACGGAGGATATCTTCATGTAGTACTTGGGTAATTAAACAATTTTTTAAAAGAATTTGTTTTTATAAAGAAGAGGAGAGGTTGGTTAAGATTAAAGGGGCTGGAGGAGGATGCTTGACCTATGTCCAGGCCAGCAGAGAAAAGAGGTAAGAGAAGCCTAAGTGAGGATCTGATGGCAGAACTTGTAGGATTCATGAATTCATTTTGTTTCATTTCAAAAACTTTTATTATGCACCTATTATATGGTAGGTATTGGGTAAGAAATATTCAGAGATGAAACCTGTAATTTCCTTCTCTCTAGAGGTTCATAGAGAAGTAAACAGACATTTCTAGTACAGTGAGATGAGCAATAAGACCTCATAGCCCTGATGAATCAGAAAAGTACAAAGGGTGGAAGAATCCAGCAGTGTCCATCCAAGTGTGAGACTTGGCTTTCTGCCTCCCCCAGTGACCACCATGACCCTGTGTGTGTTATATGTGTTACATCAGGAATTTCAGGACTTCAGACAAAGTAGGATCTGTCCTGGGGTTGGGCAACAAGGTCTCCTCCATAGCTAACAAAACTTTCTGAGCTATAATGAATGATATGGACTGCAGGATTTTAGTCCTTTAACTACCTCTCTCCACCACTACCATGCGGTTTCTATGATACTTTCAGTTCCTTTAACAGAAAACAATACCTTTCATTATTAAATTAAAGATCTGAAAGTTTTAATGCAAGTGCTCTCTCAAAGCTATTCACATTAAAATATACATAACCAATCTGTAGGCAATAAATACAGAGCAAATTAATGAAAGGCCAAATAAATGAAATCAGATCTTCCCAAGTTTTGACAGAATGAGGAAAGGAAAAAGAGCAACTCCTATAGCAGATTGATATTTTGATATTGACCAATGTATTTTTCATTTTCTATATTTCCCTTTTGCTCTGTGACCTTTTCCTCAATTTCAGGCAGCAGAGGGTAAATGCTTCTGTGGCTTTGGAGAAGGAAGGTCACAAACAGACAACACAGAACTTAAGAGTCCATTTTCAAACTAGACTTGAGTTTCAAACTAGACTTTAAAAATTCCTGGCACAAATAATAGGCTAAAAGAAAGAGTTTTGAGGATCAAAAGCTAAAATGAATGCCATAAACACTTCATTTTGGAAGGAGACATGATGTCAGAATAGTTTTCCTTCCTGTATTAGTCTGCTAGGGCTGCCATAACAATACCATGTACTGGGTGGCTTAAACAACAGAAATCTGTTTTCTCACAGTTCTGGAAGCTGGACACCCAAGATCAAGGTGCTGGCAGAGTTGGTTTCTGATGAGTCCTCTTTTCCTGGTTTACAGACTGATGCCTTCTCCGTGTGTCCTCACATGGCCTTTCTTCTGTGTGTGCCTTGCTGGTGCCTCTTTCTCTTCTAATATGGACACCAATCTTATTGGATTAGGGCCCTACCCTCATGACTTCAGTAAACAGTAGTTACCTACCTAAAGGGCCTATCTCCAGATATAGTCACATTGGGAATTAGCGCTTCAACAGATTAAATTGGGATGAAGGCAGAGGCAGCAGACAATTCACTCCCTGACACTTCCTTAAACTTGTCAGATGAGCTCTGTCCAAAACAAATATAATATAATTAAAATTTTTCTAGTAGCCACATTTTTTAAAAAAGTAAATAGAAAGAAGTGAAATTAATTGTAACACTATCTTTCATTTAATTCAGCATATCCAAAATATGATCATTTCAATGTATAAAATATAAGGAGATATTTTATGATCTTTTCTTCATACTGAGTCTTTGAAATTGGTGTGCAGTTTTACTTTCAGTACATCTCATTTTGGACTAGCCACATTTCAAGAGCTCAACACATGTGACTAGTGGCTACTATATTGGATAATGTAGTATTAGACAATTCTCTAAGCTGAAGAGAGAGGTCAAATAAGAGAGCAAGAGAGTCTCCAAGATGTGGTTGAAGTCCCAAGAGGAACTGAGAAGAAGTCACGATGACTGGTAGAATTTCCAAGTAAATTTTGGGAATCTGAGAGCGAGCAGAGGGACCTGTGTTCACTGCTTAGGTGTGGCCAGGATCAACAGGAAAGGGCAGAAGTGGCAACCAGATGTGTCTAACACCGTCCCCGCCCCCAAGTCTTCCACAGTCCCTGGAGTTCACACAATGGCACAGGAGAGCGTCCAACAATTTTCCAATCCCTAAGAGGGGTGAAGACATGGCTCTGAGAGCGCCATCACAGTCAGAGAGCTACAGGTTTCCAGAATCAAAGATGATAGGCATGTTATAGACATAGCTATGAATGCCAGCCTGGGGGGTATCAGTGGCCAAGAACCCAACACTTTACCCGATGTCCCTAGAACGTAGATGCCACTCTGGGGAGAGAGATAGGAAAGGGGAAATTCTGAATTCATGGAGTTTACCAGAAATGATAAACCAGAAATAAGCTTATCTACAATCTACTGAACTCTTATTTCTGCTATTGAGCAGAATGGAAACTTGAAATAGAAATTTCGGTTGTAAGTTTTTAAGTTCAGTTTTGTGAAATAAAACTGATCTTAGCTACCCTGGGTATGTATAACTACCCTAGACTCTGCAAAGAGTAAAACCAAGAGTAACTACCAAAGAATAGCTACCAAGTAGAAAAGAGTAACTACCAAGAGGGTAAAAGGGTCCCTCAAAGCACAACCAACAGCTTTAAAGCCACCTGGCAGGAGGCCTCTGTCAAGACCCATGTCCAGCCCAGCAGAGGGAGTGTTGGCCTAGGAGGAATGCCGTGGCCAAGCCTTTGTGTACATAATTCATTTTGACCTGGCCCTTTTTTTTTTCCCCCCTTTTCACATCTATTTCTATTGACTCCCGGAGTTGTCCCTTGCTTTTTGTGGGTGCTCCTGGGAGAACAGAGGATTACCAGGCAACATTAGGGCTATGAAACTGCTGAAGTTTGATAGCCTGAGGTCAGAGATAGTTCACAACAGAACACAGAGAATTTCTCTGTCTAGCTGTTCCTTTGATTTGATTGGCTTCTTGAACTTACACTCCTAGCTTTGAGATTCCCAGGTTTGTGGCTGGTTTTCTCCCTGGCACAGACCTCATTAAGACCTTTTCCCAGGGCCAGACTGCTAGGGTACCAAATTCAAAGAGGCACTCACTCTTTGGCTGCTCTTGAGAGTAGGTACCTTTTAAAATTTTGCATCCCAAATGCCTCACTGCCTCACCCTAGCCAAGACCCTGTCACTTTCTACTACCTGGAAATCAAACAGCTTCTAGTGCCTGGCCTCTCCTGTAGTCTCTCTTTGTGGGCTGCCTCATTAACACATCGATGTTCCAGGTCTCTTCCAAACACCCACATCTCCTGGAACAATGAGGAAATCGCCACACGGCTCCAGGTCAACCCTGGGTGCCATCCACTGGGAGAAACTGCTGAGAGAGCTTTTTTTCCCTTTAAATTGTGGAACTTGGACTAGAAGAGACTTTAATAATCATGTAATTATATGTGCATGCTAATATTCAGGATTTTGAAACTTTGCTTTACACTGGAAATTCTCAGAAGTGCTATTAATGAAGGCATTTCTGTAACAGGTGCTTTAGAGAGGAAAGGTCATTCCCAGGACTGTCATCTGTTAGGAAGACAGTCAAATTCACATCACCAAGTCAGCGTAAGTAAGTGACACAATAATCAGAGCATTGGTAATAAAAGAGTCTTGGCTAGACCAATATGTAGTGGAACCATTCTGTGATTGGATTCAAGCAAATATCTCCCTGCCTGTTAGGATTGGATGGGACCAAAAGTAATATTAAAATAAATAATTCAAAGTTAACATTATGAAATCTCCAGAGGACCAGTTTGAAAGACACCAAAATAAGGAAAGTCAAATAGAGTATGTAATTCTATATCCAGGCTACATTAGAGACTGACATACTATTGCTCAGGGAGTCTAGCATAGCAGTTTTCCTCCAGCACCAGCAACTGGACTCTATATTTAGTTAAGTAAGTTTCTCAATCCTAGGAAGTCCATTCAAACATGACAGTAATGAGTGAGCAGTTTTTAATATCTATTTAGTCTGTATGTTATGATCTAATAACATTCATGACTTGCAACCTTCAAAGCATTTTGTAGTTCCTTGATAAAAATATCCTTCATCATCCACCTAAATCTATAGATATCATTATGACAGTATATTAGTGAGGATCCTACACATAGACATTAGTGGCTCATCAAGAGAGCCAGGTTTGGACCCCGTCATTCTGGATCCCCAGTCCAATGATTACTGCATATGGACAACCTCACTTCCTCTACCCAGAAATGAATCAGTTAACTAATCTGGTGACAGAAACATCATTTTACTAATTCAATTTTTTCCTAATTCTATAAAGACTAAAGTCCATCACACTAGAGCCATCAAACAGAAATGCTTGAAGTTATGTTTATGTACGCTTTAGATATATGTGTTGTTTCTTGGCTTCATAAATTTATTTCCACTTATTCCAGATTTCCCAAGAAATCTGACCTTAGGTAAATATTTTTAAAGAGGTAATTTAATTCAAAAGATTAAATAAAACTAGTTGTAAAATATCATCATAATTAACTTTAAGAAAACATCCTTAAAGGACGGTTCAGAGAAAAATCAATTGCGAGGAGGACTGCCAATATTTGTCAAGTAATGAAATTATCTGTCTTCTGAATTTTCTAAATTATACCTCAGAGAAACTAGCGAATATTTCATCTGTAAAATTACCAATAAATCAACCTAAAGATTATTGCTCAGATTTTACCTATAAAACATACTAGTGCTTCTGTTACTAGAGTTTTATTTTTCTGATCCTAAATGGACAGGATGACACAGCTTCTTAAATAAATTCTGCTGGTGTTTCATTTCCTTTGTAGCTATCAAAATTATTGTCAAATTATCATATGACCTAATATAAAATTTTAAATAAAGTTGACATTTCATTTATAATACGCTAGAGAGTCTGTTTATTAACTACAAATCCAAAACATCATGAAATCAAATATAAAATGCCATGGTCTTATTTATTAGCTATACAGCAAAGATTTACTACCTTCTTTTAGCTGTATAATTTTTCATCCAAATCAAAGACACATTCAGCTTAGTCATCATAAAGGGTAAAAGACGGAAGTTCCTCTCGCCAAGAGTGAGGAGTAAAGTGAATTTTAAAATATCGATTTAAAACAGGGACCTATGTTGAGGTGGATCTGGCTAGAAGTCAAATACAGGAGGACTTCTGTTTCTGGGGAGAGCTGCAACTTCTCTCTCACATTTATTTAGCATCAAGTCTTATGTTAATACAGAATTTAAAAGAGCAAACCAAAACAGTGGCAAGGAATTCTATTGTACATAAAATAGCCTTGCATCTCTCATTTTGAAATCAGTGCACAAATTAATGATAAGAATGAAGAGCTACAGCAGCTTTTTATCAATTAACTCAAGGGCAAACACTTGAAGAGTAACCAGAAAATAAGGTGAATCAATTCTGAATAATAAATTGGAATTCTAAGTTTGTTAGGTTTTTTGGGTTTTTTTTTCTTAAGGCACTTCTGTCACTGATTTGTTTGCGAAGTGAGGTGGGTTTTCTGCAATCATAGAATCAGTGCAACTGTTAAATGTTATCATTCAAGGAGCAAAGTTTCTGTCCTAAAAATCCAAGACCGCTTCAACTTTCCTTTGGCTGTGTCTGCAGAAAGTCACTCTGTCACTCTGGCCAAGGAAATGAACATCTACATCTCATTTTGCTTTTCTGTAAAATGTTGGTCTCCCAGACTAGAAAAATGTATTCAATAATAATTGTAAAAGACTTTGCAGGCCTGACATACTCGTTGCATGTTAATAATAATGATTACAAATGAGGATCCTTCAAAAGAAGCTTAGAGAAAAAAGGAAACTACTTTGGGGTTCACTTGGGAATGATTGAGACTCAGAAAAAAACTCACTGGTATTGCTGGGGGATGATCTATGCCCCTTCTCTGGCCAAGTGAAGACACACATGTACACCACAGAAGGGCAGTCAAATAATTATTGACACAAGCATTCCCACAGACAGATTCCAAACTGTATCACTCTGGTAGAGGAAAGAAGTTCACCATTGCCCTCCTTATCAAAACGATTCATCTCTGAGCGTGGTCCATGAGCATAGGCCTCACTGACCAGCCTTTAAGTTTGTTCCTCCATGGATTTTCCCTTAGCGATGAAAAGTGTTCTCATAGATGCCTTGTCTATCATCATTGCCCCTACTCCTCCCCTACTCCTACTATGCTTTCACTTCGTTTCTCTCTCTATATGGTCCCCACCTTCCCTCTCCAGCAGGGGCCCATCGCCAACCCTAGCAAGCCTTTTCCTCATCCTATGACCTAGAAGTCCTTTTAGTCCCTGCTATAGGCATGAGTCACAACCTTTCTTTGTTCTACTTGTTTCTGCTGCTGGATGAGAGAAGAGGGAAGGTTTATATCCTGATGGTAGGGATGTGGTCAGAAGGACATGGGCTGGTGAGATTTGTTTTCTATTTCTTTTTTCCCCCTCTGCTTTGGCCATCTCTTTTAAAAATTCAGACATCTTAAAAAAAAAAATCAGATATCTTGCATCAGATTGTGAATCTTCTTCCAATGGCTCTCAACATACCCATATATGGGAGTCATATTTCCCTTGCTCCTATAACTTAGGACGTTATTAGTCAAAAGAGCACTACTTTTCTTCCAACCTCATATAACATTGCATGACCCTCTTTTATTAACTAGTCTTGGGACTAACCATTGCCCTCACCACAGGGTGGTGCAGATTATAATGAACAAATAAAAAATAACCTTGTCAGTGGCTATTTCAGGTGAAAGACTATCCTATGTTTTATGAAATAAAGGTCATTTACTACCACGTAGAAAAAACTACTGTTCTACAGTCCAAGATAGACATTTGAAAAGGAAAAGGGCTGCAAAAGCAAGCAGACGTTGATGAATCTGCTGAAGTGAGAGTAGCATTCCCGTCTCCTTTAGTTGTGCTGGAAGCAATTTCAACAAATCCTGTTAGCAATTTTCTCACACTCCTTTCTGCAGACAATCAAGAATTTTACAATAAGTAAATATGGTTTGCCTTTTATAATAAAAAAGGCATATGGCTTTTTTGGAGGATTATTTTAAGGAAATAGGCATCACAAATTAGACTTTTTATAGTGTGAGAATTGAAAAGCATAACCTATTTGTTGTTTTTAAAATCATTAAATATTTAGGGTTTTTCATAATGTGTTACATTTTTGTTGTTGCTTTCAGGTAAACCCAGATATCTTTACTTGATGCAAAATGACAACATATCCTGAATCCACTCTTTATTTGATGTAGTTTTATTAGATAAAATGTTCTCTAATTGTACAAAGCTTTTATATTTATATATTTATTTGATTATTAAACACATCCCATTTTAGATACCATTATAGTATTTATCAGGCTAGGCTAGGCTATGCCGTGGTAGCAAATTAACTCCCAAATCTCAGTGGCCTAACACAACAGAGGTTTATTTCTTGCTCACATCACATGTCATATTTGGATTAATGGTGAGCTCTCTTCCACACAGTCTTTTTAAATTTTAAAGATCTTTTGTTTGATCATAATGTTCTTTTGAAGTTCAGAGTGATCTTCTCATTATTTGTCACCCCTCATTCATCTTTTCTTAGGTGAATTCCAGTTTTGTTAGCCTTTTCCACCTGTTAGCATTCTTCGGTGTAGACAAAAGAATCAACCCTAGGTCATTTAAATGAGAGGGATTTATTAAGGGAAATTAGAAAGTCCAGGTAACCACTGGAAAGGCTAGAGGAACAGGTTCTAACCTGAGTTACCACCAATCCCAGAACTTTATCAGTAAGAGAGCTAATATTGACGGCTCATGCTACCTGCAGGTGAATGCATCCTAAAATTGTGAACCCACAGCTAAACAGGCTTCTTACCCGAATCACAGGCTCTGTGGGTCACTGCAGAGCCCCTGGGCGGGACAGAGTGTGGCTCTTGGAATACTCACAGCATGGAAGATCAGGGTGGAGCACGTGTGCAGCAGGCAGGCCAACCTCCAAGAGTAAGGAGGAGGGAGACAGGAGAGGAGCCTGCTGGCACGGCCAGCCCTGCTTGTGCGGGGAGTAAGTCTGACAAGTTCTGGGAGGAGTGAGTGATGAGGGTGAAAGACCAGGAAGATTACCAAGAAGTCACATGAAAGAAGATTCCCCTCCTCCAACATTCTCCAGATTTTTCTTCTCTTACTCCATTAAGCTTAACTATTAGCTAGTGGTGTGGCTGCCTCTGGAGACAAAGTTAACAGTCTACCTGGGCAAGCCTGGTCCCCCACTTTCAAAAGACTATTCCCAAAACACCAACTGCAGTTCTTCTGGGATGCTGGTGGGCAGTGTTTTCTTTTTAACTCTGGGAGGCTCTGAAATGAGTCAGAATAGCACGTTAATAAAATTAATTCTAACACTGCATCCAAGGCTAAAAATTCTATATTCTATTTCCCTTCCCAAAATATGTCCAACAACATTGTCCAACATAATTCATCAGAGGTTTGGCAATGAGGTAAAATAACAACATAAATACATTTAAATCATAAAATGTCCTCAACAGATGAAGTCTCAAATGTAATCTTAACTGCTTTTTCTTATGGATTTTCCTGGGAGGAAATTGAAGTTAAAAATTAAATTCCATGCAAATTAGTCCAAAGATTTCAGAGGTCAAAAGAATTAAAGTGCAAAATCATATTCTCTTACACTTGTGAGTTAACTATCCAAAGAAATTAAAGTCCAGACTTCATCCTTCCCGATATCATATTTCTGCCTACTCTCAGATAGAAAGAAGGGTCTTTAATGTCAAGTAGAGCTGGGGTGTCTTTGGCAGCTCCAACCTAAGCTGTCTTCTGTGGAATGGATATAGATCCTTTAAGGTGCATACTGAGTGCATTTCTGGGATGTCCTGTGTTTAGAGACTCCAAGACTTAACAGAACACCAAAGACCATCACAACACTGGTAACCCTCAACCTGCCAAATCTAGAAAAACAACTCAATCTTGTTATCATAAGTAAAATGATGTTTCCAGAGCCCAGAGTTAGTGTCAACAAAGATCCTAACAGAGATTCAGTAGTATTGGACAAAAGGAAGTGAGATCAAGAAAGTATCTAGCCTCTTCATGATGCCAGTGAGTCTAAGCTGGTTATCTGAAGTCCACAGTCTCTGAATTTATACTGAATCAGGGTCAATCTCACATCTAGTCATTAATTTTGACAATATATATCTTCATATGGGAGGGGTGCTGGGGCTCTGCGCATAGTCTTCTTTCTAAGATAGTAGCATTTGGGACATTACTTTTTTTTTTTTTTTTTGGACATTACAATCTTGCAAAGTTAGAAACGTGCAGATAAAATCACTAGGTTTTATTTGACATGCCCCCTGCCTTTCTACATTGTCATAATCTCTAATTTTGCATTCTTCCTTTAGCTCATGTTTCTGGCATCCCGATGCTGAAGTAATTTTGGGCCTCATCAACAACCCATGAGGAGGCCTTTCTGATCCTAGGCTACAGAAGGTGCTTCTATAGCTTCTTGCTATTAAATGCTTTAGGACTATAAAATCTTTTTTTTTTTTTTTAGGACTATAAAATCTGTGTAGGAAAGAAATTTTTGCCTAGTTGTCATATTTGATTCAGCTAAAGCATCACTCTTACCAGATTCCTGAACTACATTCCTGTTGATGCTTCAGAACTTATGTTTCTCATGGTCTGTGTGAATCAGTTCTTCTCTAGTGCGCTCCTTGATTCACTGCTTTGTCAACTTTTGTATATTCCAGGCCTTGAAAAGCATCTGTGTCTAGGATAGCTTTAACTGATGTACTAATATATGCCTATACTGATTTATTCCCTTCTGCCATTACCTGCTACTTCCACAGAGACTCTTGTATTTCTAAAAGTTGAACCTACTTCTTAAATTGATTCCTTTCCTTTTCTAACACACATAGGGCTGGAATTGGGGGCCTGCCTTCCTTTGTTTTCTCTTTGCCTTCTGACCCAAAAAAATAGTTTTTCTAATATATTCCTCTAGCATTTGATGTGTATAGACCTATCTTAGTGAAAGATAGGAAATCAATACTTTTTAAGGCTACTAAAAGCTATGCTGTTTATAAACAAATCTTGACCACCTTCTCCTACCCATGTTGGATGATTATCATGTTGCTCTTCCTATATGTCTAGTCTGTCCACTAAGTGTTCATTTAGTTTCTACTATAGATTGTTTTAAATCCTAATAGCCAATAAGATGATGTTTGGAAGTGGTGATCCTTGGGAGGTGATTAAGTAATGGAGGTGGAACTCTAGTGAATGAGCTTAGTGCCCTAACAAAAGAGGCCCCAGAGAGCTCCCTTCTACCAGATGAGATCAGAGTGAGAAGATGGCAGTCTATGAACCAAGAAGCAGGCTCTCACCACCTGGAAGATATTTTCCCATCAAATCAACATCCAATCTGGGCCTGGACTCAATTATTTCTGTCTGGCTTTCCATTTTTATTTCTCATCTCTGGTGTGCCTTCCCTTAGAATGCCAATTCCATAAATTTCTCTGTAATGTGTCCTCAGGGTACAGGCAAGATCTACTTGCCACCTGCATTAATTGTCTGTCTCTGAATCAAACCCATAGAACAATGATTTCGGTATAATGTGCTTTTCTAACTAGTCTTCCCCTCTCAAATCTATACAATCCTTTGTGACCACTTGGTAGAACTACCTCAGTCTTCAAAAGGTTGTTCTTCAATGGTTTTACTGTAGATTCTTCATCTGCTCTTTTCAAAGGAGGCGCTGAGTTCATTCGTGAATTTGGTTTCTTGTGAGCAGGGAATCAGAGATCTTAGCTCTTTCATTTTTTAATGGGCCCAATCACTACTCCTGAACAAATAATAATTAAAAATATCTTTACCTTTTCTAATACCCTTTTTAAGAACAATTAGACCCCAGTACACCTCCTATTCCTTTTGTATATATCCATCCTTATTGCCAAGAGCTCATGTGGATCTTCCTATATGTCTAGTCTGTCCACTAAGTGCTCATTCAGTTTCTACTATAGATTGTTTTAAATCCTAATGGTCAATAAGATGATGTTTGGAAATGGTGATCTTTGGGAGGTGGTTAAGTAATGAGGGTGGAATTCTTGTGAATGAGCTTAGTGCCCTAACAAAAGAAGCCCCAGAGAGCTCCCTTCCACCAGGTGAGATCAGAGTGAGAAGATGACAGTCTATGAATCAAGAAGCGGGCTCTCACCAGACACCAAATTTGCCAGTGCCTTGATATTGGACTTCCAGTTTCCAGAACTGTAAATTTGTTTTTATAAGCCACCCAACCAATGGCATTTTGTTATAGCAGGCTGAACAGACTGAGGGAGTTTCCTTTAAAAAGTGCACCCTCCAGGGGAGCCTGGGTGGCTTAAGTCAGTTAAGTATCCAACTCTTGGTTTTGGCTCAGGTCATGACCTCAGGGTCCTGGGATCAAGCCCTGAGTTGGGCTCCACACTGAGTGTAGAGTATGCTTGAGGAGGATTCTCTCCCTCGCCCTCTGCCCCTCCCTCTGCTCTCTCTCTTTCTCTCTCTCAAATAAATAAATAAATCTTTAAATAAAAAAGTTCACCTTCCCTCCAGTTAATCATCTTTTCATCCTTTATTTTGATTTCATTCTTCCACCTCCTTTGCCCTTATAGTCAGAATAAAGCATAACTTTCATATCACCCCCATTTCTCCTTGATTGCCTGAGGAAGCTTCATTGCTAGGGATGGAGAGCCCAGGCACAGGCCTTTGAGTTGTTTTTCTACCTCAACCCTTAAAACAGCACATTCTCCTTACCTTAAAATTTTCCATTCCTGTATATAGGTTTATTAATAAAGTTTAGCATCTTTTTATGGGTGAGATTTGCAATTTGGATCTCCAAAATCTACAGCCATGGTCAGGACTTGTGTAGTAAATTCAGAGCCACTTGAGGTTACATTAAGGAACCCAATGTGGGACTCAATCCCAGTACCCTGGGATCATGACCTGAGTGGAAGGCAGACGCTTAATCAACTAAGCAACACAGGCTCCCTTGGAGCTGATTTTTTTTTTTTAAGATGTTATTTATTTATTTGACAGAGAGAGAGATCACAAGCAGGCAGAGAGGCAGGCAGAGAGAGAGGGGGAAGCAGGCTCCCCGCCAAGCAGAGAGCCCGATGCGGGGCTCAATCCCAGGACCCTGAGATCATGACCTGAGCCGAAGGCAGAGGCTTTAACCCACTGAGCCACCCAGGCGCCCCAATTGGAGCTGATTTTTGAGTCTGTGGACAAGTCACATGAATGTTAGTTGGGTTACAATTTTCTCTCTTGAGCTCAAAACAATATATAAAGTATAGCAAAATTTCAGACAGCTGATCTGGCACTGCATACCTAGAACTGACAATAATAATTTAAAGCCAGAACCTTTCCTACCATCCAAACTATTGTCATTTCTTGCCTGGATCACTGGAGTGGTTCCTAATTCATCTCCCTGCCACCATTCTTGCTCCCTAATAGTCCATCTTCCATAGCCAGAATGATCTTTTAAAAACTTATATAAGATCAAAAAATATTATAAAGACAGTGAAAAGACAACCCATAGAGTGGGAGAATGGTTTTGTAAATCATATGTCTGATAAGGGCCAAGTATCCTGAATATAAAAAGAGCTTTTACAATTCAACAATAAAAATAACCTAATATAAAAATGGGCAAAGGACTTGCTATTTCTTCAAAGAAGTATATAAACAGCCAATAAGCACATGAAATGACTATCAACATTGTTAGTTATTAGGAAAGTGGCAAATCAAAACCACAGTGAGATACCTCTTCACACCCACTAGGATGGCTATAATCACAAAAACATAAAATAACAAGTGTTGGCAAGGATGTGGGGAAATTGGAATCCTCATACACTGCTGGTTAGAATATAAAATTGCTCTTTCCCAGAACAGCCATTTTGGAAAAGAATTTGATAGTTCCTCAAAAAGTTACCCACAGAATACCAAAGGACCTAGCAGTTCTACCCGAGGTATATAACCCAAGAGAAATGAAAGCATATATTCATACAAAAACTTCTACACAAGTGTTCATATCCACATTATTCATAAAAGTCAAAAAAGTGTGAAATAGCCCACCTGTCCTTTAGTAGATAAATGGATAGACAAAATGTGGTCTATACATGCAATGGAATATTATTCTGCCATAAGAAAGGAATGAAATACTGTTATATGCTACAACATAAATGACCTTGAAATATTATTCTAAGCAAAGAAGCTAGGCACAGTAGGCTGTATGACCCTATTTATGTAATGTTCAGAATAGGCAAATCCATAGAGATGAAAAGCAGACTACTGTTTGCCAAGGGCTGAGAAAGGGGAAAAGGGGACAAACTGCTAACAGGTACGAGGTTTCTTTTTGGGGTGACAGAAATGTTCTGGAATTAGTGGTAATGGTTGCACTCATTATGACATGCTAAAACCAATAAACTGTACAATTAAAATGATAATGTTATGTGAATTATATCTTAATTTTTTAAAAAAAAACACTAGTTAGGAAAAAAACCTTTGATCATGATCTTCTACTAGTTAAACTCTTCAGTGACTTCCTGTGGCACTCATATAAACCTTCTTAACTAGTCCTGCAAGGCCCTGTATGATGTGACCCTTGCCTACCTTTCTTATCTCATCCTCCATCACTTCCCTCACAACCCATCCTCCATTTACATTATAGTCCAAGGTCACTGGCCTCCCACTTGCAGCTCAGGTCTCTACACTTAATCTTCTACCTGCGTAGAGTAGTCTTTGCCCAGGGCTTCTCATGGCCACCTCTCCCTTATCATAGAGGTCTCAGATTAATGTCACCTCCTTAGCAAGTCTTCCCTCACCATCACTGTCTACCATATTACCTTGTATTATTTTCTTCACAGCACTCATCACTATCTGGAATTACTTGTTTATACATAAATTCTCTGAGAGCAAAGATTTTGCCTGCCTAGTTCACTGCTATCACCCAAGTTCTAAAAATGATGCCTGACACAGAGTAGATGCTCAAAAATGTGTTTTGAGTGAATGAATGGGATCTAATTTGTGTACATTGGAAATGGTATTTGGTATTTTGATGGTATTTGGGGGGCCGTAGGGGTTCACCTGATTTGAATGAGAACTTCAGAGACCCCAGTGAGGCCATGTGTATAGATAGTATCTAGGGAGGGGAATAAGAAACAGGAAGAGTGGAGAAATGCACCTCATTATCATTTCCAAATTACCCAAGGACAAAATTTTATAGAAACCATGATAAAACTGCCCAAAGTTTATGAAACCAGCTATAGAAATGTTGCAGCGTAATTCATGATTCTGTTTATTCCCTGTGAGGAGCGCTGGGGCACGCATGCTTGATCTGGGTGTGCTGGAAGAGATCAAAGGGAGGATGGCTATGAGGCAGCACAATGAGTGTCCCCGTGATTGCAGCTCAGCCCAGCCTCTAGCTCATGCTTTGATCCTAGAAAGGGACAGTAATAAAGCACAAAGCACATCCGGGAAGAGGGTAGGCCAGGAGAGAAGAGTGATCTGACAGCCCTTAAGAATAGCATTAAGGAGCAACCACAAATATGCCTGTGCTGGGAGTGAGAGAGCTGTCAGGGTACTCAGAGCTGACATCGGGAGGGCAAATGAGGATGATGGAGCCAGGAAGACATCCGCTGAAGAAGACACCCTAAAGCTTCTGTGAAGGATCTGAGGCCTGGGATCTCCATATTTTGCTAGTAAAGACTGAGCCACATGCTGCTGTTTCATCAGTATGACCTAGGGAAATGTGGTTACACATATAACAGGCGACAGTGCTCCTACTCCCACATTCAAATGAGAGACATACTCCATTTTTATTCTGAGATCATCTATGAATCATATATGACATAAATTAAATGGAAGCAACATTGGAGGGAAAATGCATCTGTCACTGTATATTTTTGTGAGTCTAATCATTAAGCAAAGGGAAATGCTTACCTCTAAACTAGGCCAGGTGGAAAAAGAATGTAGAGATAATTTAGATTTAGATTATGAAATGAGGAGAAAGGTTATTGAGGCTGGAAAGAAAAGGCCTGGAGGGATGAGAAGGTGAGGCAGTGCAAGGAAATTAAAGGCCAGTTTGGAAATAATGACCCACGATGTAAAATGGGAAGAATAGTTTTAAGCTTGGAAAGGCTTTCTTTAACATCAGCTTGAGCAATTACATATTAAGTATTGAAAATAAGTGAAAGCGATTTTTAGAAAGTTTAAATAAAAGAAAGTCAGCAGAACATGATGTGGCCCAGCTTGCCCAGACACATTGAGGTAATTTCTAAGGATGTCTTAGACTGTGAATTAAATGCATTTCAGCCCGTAAGAAGGAACCTGGTGCTGGCTTGTACAGATTTGGATTTCTAGAACAGCCTGCTGGGTGGCCTCCACTGTCAAGCCATCTTGCACACTCTGTTGCCTAATTAATCTGCCTGAAACAAGCCTTTAATCACTATAAAACCTTCAGTACCTTCCCATGTCTTAACTAAATCCACTCTGAGCTCTGCCTGGCCCTCTAGCCCCACCCTAGCTGTTCAGTCTTCCTTCTTAGTTCTCTCCAGCACATAACCCTCTCTCAGACCTGTTTCCACTTGCTTTGCTTCTGGACCTTTGCCCAAGATGCTGCCTTGGTCTGAAATGTATGCTGTCTCTTGTCTGCCTAGCCAAATGACATCCTTTTGTCAAGGTCGAGCTTACATTTCATCACGGGTCTTTCTAGATTGTCCCTTTCTTTGAACTCCTATAATACAATTGTTCAATTATATACTGCCATATATTAGTCATTATTCCCTTACATGTTAGCACCAGGAACTGGAGGAAAGAGAAGAGAGAAATTAATAACAGAGAAGTGTGAAATTCTTGTTTTAGATTCCGATTTGGAGGTGGGTGTTTGGCAGAGGATGGAGGAAGTACAGCAGAGTGGTCCCAGAAGCCTTTGGTACAGGAAAGGAAGCAGGGACGGTTGTAACAAGCATCCTGCTTTCCATATCATTTGGCAATAACACCTTAAGTTTTAAGTTCAGCATCATGAGGAATAAGAAATTTAATACGTGAATGTTCTAGATAACGGAAGTTTATCATGCATGTTATTGGATCCCATTCCAGACCTACTGAATCAGCATCTCTGAGAGTGGGGCCCAGCAGTCTGTGTTTTAATAGCATTCTAGGCGATTCTGATATACAATAATGTTTAGAGAACCAGTGCTTTAGAGCATAAAAACTTAAACATTACTCACTATATAAAACTAGTCCTTTAACATATGACATACTTCCTTGCCTTCTGGAACAGAGCAGGCTAAGCACAAAATGCTCCTTTCTTGTGGGACCAGAGTCACCATGATGAACATCACTTCTTGCCCAGTGCCATTGTAATGGGCAGCACACCAGACAGAACACTCGGGCACCGTGCTGCCAGGGCCACGGGGCACCAGGTCACCTCACTGGAGCAACTGACTGCAAGTGTTATCTGGGTCCACCATTTGGGTCATTATCTACAGGTTGGGGCTTTATGAAAACAATATAGACCAATTGAAATGGACTGAATCACAATATAAAAGAACGCAGTTCACTAATTATGCCCACACCAAAGAGTACAATGAATACCCTGCAGAAGAGTTCTGTATGCCCCATTCCAATGTCTCTTCAAGTAGTGGAAATTCTTCGGCAGCTCTTGGGAAATGTTTCTGTTCTCAACTGTATTTGACTTAGTATCTAGGCTTTACTGAGCTTCCTCCAAGTAACACTCTTCTTGTTACAGACCAGTTTGCCCAGGAAAAACTCCTTCCTTAGAAGTCATTAAAAATTCTTAAACTCTACGTCTGCAATTACTCAAAGTTAAGATTTTTACTAAGATGTCTCCCCAGATGATGGCTCTGCAGGTTTAGCGTTCCTCCACTGCATTATGCCAACTTGCTCCCAGCTTCTTACTGCCAGGGAACAGCAGCTTTTCTGCACTCACAGTTTCGTGTCTATCTCTGACCAGAATCGCTGTGCTCTGTCCTCACGAAGGCTTTCAGTGAGATTTACATCCAGATTAGTTCCTTTTGGGAAAAATAGCTTCCAGTTGAGTCCAAACTGAACAAGATTTCCTTGGATCTGAAGGTAGCTGCATATGAAAATTTGGCAGGTACTGCCAAAATACATCTCAGAGGTGTTTACCAATGTTCCCTAGAAATGTTGTGTGCCTGTTTGCCCACAGCCTCACTGGCAGAGACAGAAATGTCTTTTTCCTGTGGATACCTTGGTGCCCTATGACATCTTCACATAGTAGTCGCCATTAGAACTTCAGTCATCTCTCTTCAGATGCTGACTCTTCCTCTCATATCCAGTTTTCTTTTTCTGTTTAATTCAAAGAATTGAATTGGGAACTTACTTTGAAACTAGTTCTCTCAAGTATAAAATCACAGAGCATATGACTTTGCTATGATATTTCTAATGACCTCTGTTCTTTTTCTTTTTGAAGATGAGTCAAGAGTTTTAAAATCAGAAGGAAAAGAAAATTTTACATGATCTAGCATCTATTTGTATAACAGACTTTGGAGTTTTGTTGTTATTTATCTCCATATTCTAAGACATCTTTTTATTTCCATTCATAGAAAAGCATTGCCATTTATTAGGAGTCAAAGACTCCCTTACCCAGTACTGTCCTATTATTCATTTCTAGGACAGCTGAAGTTCAAAAATTAATCACTAATGCAGGATGTTTTTTTTTTTTTTTTTAAAGTGTGGTTTCTTTTTTTTTTTTTTTTTTTTTTTAAGATTTTATTTATTTATTTGACAGAGAAAGAGAGAGAGAGACCACAAGTAGGCAGAGAGGCAGGCAGAGAGAGAGGGGGAAGCAGGCTCCCTGCTGAGCAGAGAGCCCGATGCGGGGCTCGATCCCAGGACCCTGAGATCATGACCTGAGCCGAAGGCAGAGGCTTTAACCCACTGAGCCACCCAGGCGCCCCTAATGCAGGATGTTAATAAAGAAGAAACTGGCTTGGGAGGGGGGAGAGTATATGGGACCTTTCTGTACTTCCTGCTTACTTTTTCTGTAAACCTGAAACTGCTCTAAAAAATAGAATCCATCAATTTCTTTAAAGTAAAAAGCAGAATAGGCTATATATAACAAAGTGCTGTTTTTGTAACTGAGAAATTCATGCACAGAAAACAACAAAACACATTTTACAAAAGCAGATACAAAGAGAAGACACTCATTATTTAATATGTTAGAATGATGGTCTTTGTGGGCAGGGATACTAGAAGTGGAGTATGGCAAGAAAATGAAATAAACAAAATGAAACAGAGATATTGTATGGACCAATGATGATAACATGCCATGAACTGAAAATGATCAAATCTGACCTATGAACTTGAAATCTTTTTTTTTTTTTAAGATTTTATTTATTTATTTGTCAGAGAGAGAGAGCACAAGCAGGCAAAGTGGCAGGCAGAGGCAGAGGGAGAAACAGGCTCCCTGCCGAACAAGGAGCCCGATGCGGAACTCGATCCCAGGACCCTGGGATCATGACCTGAGCCGAAGGCAGCTGCTTAACCAACTGAGCCACCCAGGCATCCCTGAACTTGAAATCTTAAAAAAAAAAAAAAAAAAAGTAGTGGTTCTTAACTTGGGCAGGGAGGTAGAATTTAGAGAAATTTTGAAAGAACACACATGCTTCAGCCCCATTTCAGACCCAACTGCATCAGAAATCCAGACTTAGAGCATGTGCATTTTGCAAAAGTTCTTATATTAGCCAGGACACATTTAGTTACAAAACCCCAATTCAAATAAGTATAAGCAATAAAAGGAACTGTATCAGCTCATGTGGCTTGGAAGTCTGAGGAGTAGTCTAGCTTCAGGCACAGATGAATCCAGGAGCTCAGGCTATCCAATCAGGCTCTCACTCACTGCCGCCTATCTCCATCTCCATCTCCCCTCTTCTGACAGGTTCTCTTTCCATGTGTTAGGGAAGCTTTTTACTGACAATTCTGGTCATATGGAATGAGAGAGGGGAAGTAGTAAAATGGAACACTGCAACTGACAACACCTCAAGGGCCATGGAAAGTGGAGTCGGAGTTCCCCAACAGAAGGGATAGGCTAAGCACGCCAAATGAAGTAATTATCATATCTTCCCAGGAATTTAACTCAGAATAAGTCAAACGTTCCCTTGTAGGGTGACATGGATCTTCATGGCAAAAAAAACCAAAATCACTAGAAGCATTTTCCAGGTTCCCCATCCTGGTCTCTTGCTTACTTAGGCTAAGCTGCCATGTTCAGTCTAGTTTTGAACACACCATCATGTTCAGTCACACATTCCCCTGTCCCAGGAACACAAACACATTCATTTAAACTTGCTATGTATCTGGCTTACAACTCTCCTGGATAGGCTTAGAATACAAAATAAAGATATTTAGGGCACTTAGGTGTTCAACAATGTAGGTGATGAGTCTAAGATGGAGAAAGACTGGATAAGTTAATTTATCCCAGGTCACAGCGTGCAAAACTGACAGAATTTGAACTCAGGTTTTATACCTCCAAATCTTATGCCCTGTTAAAGGTGCAACACTGCACAGGTAGTATTAATAATAAAAATGGGGCACCTGGCTGGCTCAGTCGGAAGAGCATGTGACTCCTGATCTTGGTGTCATGAGTTTCAGCCTCATGTTGCCTGCAGAGATTACATACATACATACATACATACATACATACATAAATTTAAATAATAATAATTATTATTACAATTACAATAAAAAGTGCTGTTATTTATTGAGTTCTTCCTATGGCCCAGGCAGTGTTTTGTAAACATTATCTCACTAATTCTCATAACAGGCTATGAAAAATGTATCATCTCCATTTTACAGATGGAACTATAAAGCTCAGAGAAGAACTGAAGCTCAGAGAAATAATTATCCTAATTACATAGCTACTAAGTGGTGGAACCAGGACTTAAAACCAAGTACATCCAAAAAAAGGTTTAGGGGCACCTGGGTAGCTCAGTGAGTCAAGTGTCTGACTCTTGGTTTCGGCTCAGGTCCTGATATTATGGGTCATGAGACTGAGCCCCTCATCAGGCTCCATCTGCTTGGAGAGTCTTTCCCTCTGCCCCTCCCCCCACTTGTATGCAGGCAAGCGTGCTCTCTCTCTAAAATAAATAAATAAATCTTTTTAAAAAACGGTTTATTTCAGAAGAACAAAAAGTTAATACATTAACAAATAGTGGCACCTGCGTGGTTCATTCAGTTAAGGGCCTACCTTCAGCTCAGGTCATGATCCAGAGTCCTGGGATCCAGCCCCACATAGGGCTCCCTGTTCAGCGGGGAGTCTCCTTCTCCCTCTACCCTTCACCCCAGAGCTCTCTCTCACTCTGTCTCGCTCTCAAATAAGTAATAAAATCTTTAAAAAAATAAATTAACAAAAAAAATTACATCGAGGCTAGATTCAGGGCAAAAAATAAAGTAATTTTTAAAGAACACAAGTAATTAGTTAAAGTAGTCTTACTCATTTTAAAACATAGATCTGAAAATATAATCAGTCAAACACAGTAGAAGCCTATTTCTCTCTAACAAAATGGTTCAGAGAGGTATTCCAGCCTGGAAGGGTTCAGCTCCATAGAGTCATTCAGGAACTTGGCAAGACAGAGTTTCTGCCATCTTCAGTCTTGGCTTCCAAGGTCATTCCGCTTGTCACCATCCTGGCCCATGAGAAGGAGGAAAGGAGCACAATCCCTCATCTCTTGAAAGCACAGTCCAGAAGGACACACATAACTTCTGCTGCATTCCATTAGTAAGAGCTTAGTCACATGAAACACTGCAGCAAAGGAGGCTGGACAATGTGGCATGTGGCTAGAAAGGCATGACCTAGTTACAGCTGCTGTGGAAGAAAGAAAGAACAAATTTTGGTGGAAAACCAGAGATCAATGCCACAACAATTTAATAGACCTAACCATTAACATAGGCAGAGACCAATTTGTCATAAAACTTAGGAAACTTAAACTTTTAGGCCTCTCATTTGCACGGCCTCTTCCAAAGCCCTGTTAGGGGCCTGTATGAGTTAGCAATTTCTGTATAACAAATTACTCCAAAACTTATCATCTTAAAACAATAACCTTATTATCTCACACAATTCCTGAGAGTCTGAAATCTGGGAGCAGCTTTTCTGAGTGGCTCTTCTCCAAAGGGTTCTGTGACAGTTCCCATGACATAGTAGCTGAGTTCCCCCAGAACTCCAGAATGAATGATCTGAGATAGAGGGGTCCAAGTCATAATGTCCTTTATAACCTAGCCTCCAAAGTAACATCACTTCTGCTGAATTCTGTTGGTCTTACAGACCAACCCCAATACAATATGAGAAAGGAGTTACACCAAGCCAAGAATACCAGGAGACAGGGATAACTGGTGGGCGGTGGAACTCTTCATATATGAAGCTGGCTAGCAACAGGCTCCAGTAATGTGTTCACATGTTTTTTGTAGCATTGGCAAAAGTTTCTTTATGTTCTTTGTCTTAATGAGTCCTCCTCAATTGTATTAGCTTATGGCACCACAAACCATGAATCCTTTTCTTAAATGACCTTGCCTGAACCTTTAAAATCATTTTAGAACATGGTGAATCTATTCCACAAACTAAAACCATTAGAGCTAAATTCTGAAGGGATGAAGTACTTTTTCAAAGTGTGTTCGTTTTCATGACTGTTAATATTATATAGTTTGTACATTGCTGATTTGTTATTAATGCTAGACAAGAAGTTAGGAGATCTGAATGTCAATCCACATTCTACCCCTAACAAACTAGGTGATCTTCCTTTCATATAATGCAGCCTGGTCTCAGAACTGGCTTTGTCAATACGAGTGGTTGCATTAACTAATCTATACGGGCACTTCCAGATAGTTCTTTAAAAGTCTATGATTAAATGATAGGTCTCTCTATGCTACACATTTCTCATCCATGATATGGAGATAACAATATCTACTTCACAGAGGTATAGTGATGATTAAATGAGGCAGCCTATGTAATGTATCCCAAATATCCTAGCAAGCCGTGCATGCTCAGTAAATATTAGCCATTCTTACTATTTTATGCCTGAAAATTAACCAACCTCAGGAAACCCATTTTGAATAGTTTTGGAGTATCATAGTAATTTGTAATTTCGGTTTTCATCTCAGATGACTCTGTAAGCTTTTATAAGTGATAAAAGATAATATGAAGTAATTATCAAAGTTGTGGAACAACTGGGATTCTCATATGTTTATTGATGGAAGTATAAACTAATGTAAGACTTTGGTAAAATATTTAATAATATATCCACTTAACCTAAACTTATGCATATCTTATGACCCAGCAAATCCTCTCTTGGCTAAACTCTCTTGGCTATGTCCACCAAAAGATATATGTGAGAATAGTCATTATAGCTTTATTGATATTGATAATATTCAAACTAAAAACAACCCAAATGTCTTTCAACAGTAGAATGGAAAAAGTGAAGCATATTCATACAATAGAATGGATATTCTGTTGATAATATTCAACTAAAAACAACCCAAGTGTCTTTCAACAGTAGAATGGAAAAAGTAAAGCATATTCATACAATAGAATGAATATAGCAATGAAAAGAACAAATCTCACCAACACGATGTCAAGTAAAAGCCAAATACGTAAAATGCATATTTCATGATCCTAGTACTTGGAGTTCAAAATCAGGCAAACAAAACTATGGTGATGGAGGTCAGAAGAATGGTTATCTTTGAATAAATACTGATTGGAAGAGAGGGCAAAGGGAGCTTTCTGGGGTGCTGGACATGTTCTACATATTGATCTGAGTAGTGGTTTCACAGGTGTGTACATATGTCAAAAATCAGTCAAGCTTTAGATTTAAGACTTGCACGTCTTATTGTAAGTTGTACCTCAATAAAACATTTTTTAAGTTGGTAATGGTATAAAGAAATACATTGCTAAAAAAAAAAATACATTGCTGATATCACTGATATAGGAAAAGAGGCTTGACCATGATTTAGATTTATGCAATTCTGTTTCATTTTAGCTAAATTTTTGACAATTATGGTCCTAGGTAGTAATTAATGAATAATTAATTATTACTGTCCTATCATATACTACCTTATTAACTGTGTCAATTATTCACTCATTTCCCAAATATTTAAGTGCCAGATGCTCTGCTACATCGTGGGATCATTAACAATGAAAATAGACATAGCTCCTACCTCCACAGGGCTAGGCGTATTGGGCAAGACAGAGAAATAAATCAGAAGTTCAAATTGCAGAGAGAGAGAGTGGCGTGCAGAGGGATGCACATAAGAACACTTTCTGGAAGCCATTGACTGGGAAAATGAGAGACTGATCTTCTTGAGTTTTTGCAACCAGTGGGGCTCAAAAACAGGAGTTTTAGAGGTGGATGGGCTTGGCTGGGATAGAGACTGGAGGGTGCTGCTCTACTCCTGGAGAGAAGGCAGGCAAGGAACCCCAGGGCAGATGATGTGATCTGAGGATCACCTAAGGTGCATGGAGAGAGAGTGTTCGCTGTTCTGGGAGTGCATCTGTGAGAGGTGGCATTCACAGAGACACGTCTCTGGTGACAAAAGAGCCAGTGGGCACCATTTGCCTGCCCTGCCTCTCAGCTTAGGCACAGAGAAACCTGCTGAGGGCAGCTAACCCAGACACTGGCTGTTTAGCCTGTTTGCTCCAAATCCTACACCCCTGCACTCTGGCACCCTTCTCAGCCAAACCTAGCCATCCTAGCACAAACAGACCTTACCCTAGAAGACCAGCACAGGGTCCCCACAGCACATCCCTCAAGTTTGAAGTTTTAAAAGTCAGCAGGCTTGGCTGGGATAGAGCCCAAAGTGTACTGTGCTGATTCAGGCAGGCAAAGACAGACAGTGTGAAAACAGAGATCTGAAAAATGCCTGGGACACAGGAAGGGGAAATTGTTCACTCTTCTGGGAGGGCTTCCCTGAGAACAGTAAGCACGGAGACCCCTCTCCGGGTACAAAGGAATTGGTTGGCACCATTTCCCTCCCCCATCCCTCAGCATAAACCAGCTGCAGTAAATAGCACAGCACCAACACTGGCTTACACCAAGTCCCTCCCCCCTGCACTCTGCTGGTACTGCTTTTCTCAGGCAAGTATGCCTAGGGCCCAGTGCAGTGGGCCCCTTCCACAGAAGACCAACAGAAACCCCCGCATGCACCATGTCTACCCACCAGAGAGTTCTGCAAGGCTTCAGTTCTAGTGCAAGTAGCATCAGGTCTCATTTAATAAGCAGACCAGAGCACACCTAGTTAAATCTCGCCACAGTCTGACCAAGGACCAAACACTTCCCACTGCGGACAAGGAGAGCCTTTGTAGACAACTTACCTGAGGGATAGAGTAACAAAAACACAGCAGCAGAGTGCAGGCAGCACACACCAGAGACACTCCCAGAAGCATCAGGTCCAGGACACTGTGTGATCTCTTCTTCATAGAGCCATTACTCTCAAAAGCAGGAAACATAATTTTCTAACATAGTTTTTCTAACACACAGAAAAAGACAGAGACCTAGACAAAATGCCAACATGGAGGAATTCATTCCAAAAGAAAGAACAAGGAAAAGATCACAGCCAGAGATCTAATCAAAACAGATATAAGTAATATGCCTAATGAAGAATTTAAAGCAACAATAATAAGGATACTTCCTGGGCTTCAAAAAAGTATAGAAGATATCAGGGAGACCCTTACTGCAGAGATAAAAGGGTTAAAAAACAATCGGTCAGAAATGAAAAATGCAATAACCGAGATTCAAAACTAACTGTATGTAATGACCACAAAGATGGAAGAAGCAAAGGAATGAATAAGTGATATAAAAGAGTAATATAAAATATAGGGCTAAGAAAAAGAAAGAATTATACATCACGAGAATACACCTAGGAAACTCACTGACTCCATCAAATGTAATAACATTCATATCATAGGAATCCTGGAAGAAGAAGAGAGAAAAGGGGGTAGAAGTTTTATTTGAGGAAATAATAGGTGAAAACTGCCCCATTCTGGGACATCCAAATCCAGGAGGCACAGAGAAATCCCATCAAAATGGCCAATACCAAGACATATTGTAGTTAAATTTGCAAAATACAGTAATAGGAAAAAATCCTAAAAGCAGCAAGACAAAAGAAGTTCCTAATTTACAAGGGAAGACGCACAGAGCTAGCCGTAGATCTCTCCACAGAAACTTGGCAAGCCAGAAAAGAGTGGCATGACATATTCAACATGCTGAAGGGGAAAAATCTGCTGCCAAGAATACTCTATCCAGCAAGGCTATCATTCAGAATAGAAGGACAGATAAAGAGTTTCCCATACAAACAAAAGTTAAGGAGTTCATGACCACTAAACCAGCCCTGCAAGAAATATTAAAGGGAACTCTGAATGGGAAAGACCAAAAGTGACAGACTAGAAAGGAACAGAGAAAATCTCCAGAAACAATGACAAGACGTGTAATAAAATGGCACTAACATCTATCAGTCATTACTCTGAATGTAAATGGAATAAATGCTCCAATCAAAAGACATAGGGTCTCAAAGTGGACTTAAACAAACAAACAAAAAACAAGAGCCATCTATATGCTGCCTACGAAAGACTCATTTTAGACCCAAACACCTACAGACTGATAGTGAGAGGATGGAGAGACATCTAACATGCTAATGGATGTGAAAAGAAAGCTGGAGTAGCTATACTTATATCAGACAAAATAGACTTTAACAAGAGACAAAGACAGACACTATGTAATAATAAAGGGGACAATCCAACAAGAAGATCTAATAATTATAAATATTTATGCACCCAACATAGGAGCACCCAAATACATCAAACAGTTAATAACAAACATAAAAAAACTAATTGATGTTATTGCAATAATAGTAGGGAACTTTAACACCCCATTTACAGCAATGGACAGAACATCTAAGCAGAAAATCAACAAGGGCAATGGCTCTTAATGACACACTGGACCAGATGGACTTAACAGACATATTCAGAATATTTCATCCTAAAGTAGCAGAATACATATTCTTTTCAAGTGCACATGGGACATTCTCCAGCATAGATCACATGTTAGGTTACAAATCAGACTTCAACAAATACAAAAAGATCATATTTTCTGACCATAACACTATAAAACTTGAAATCAACCAATAGAAAAAATTTGGAAAGACCACAAATACATGGAGGTTGAACAACATGCTACTAAAGAATGAATGGGTCAGCCACTGCCATGAATAGCATAGGGGAGGCCTGCCCCAAAATGAAGCGTGAGTTTGACCAATGCTTCAAACACTGGTTTGCCAGAAAGTTCCTCAAGGGGGACTGCTGCAGAGACCCGTACACCAACTTCTTCAAGCGCTATCAGCAGTGTATTCAGAAAGCAATAAAGGAGGAGATTCCCGTTGAAGGACTGGAACTCATGGGCCATGGCAAAGAAAAGCCCGAAAGCTCTTCTTGACCTTGACAGTCAACTTGAAAATAGACTCCTCCAGTCAGGAAATTGAGGACACTAGATTTCGTCAATTAAGACTGTGAAAAAAGCCATCGATTTGATGACTTTAGGAGGGAGGAGTTTTTTCTCTCCTTGATTTCCTCTCACTTGTAAAAGATGATGAACCATCACTTTGCTTTGAGGTGATTTCTCACTTGCTCTGGCATCCTTGCAGGAACTCCTTGTGCTAAAACTAAATGATTTCTTGGGATTATGGTTGCAATACTTGGTCTGGGATCAGCTTTAAATATCCTTTGTATGTAAATACTAATAAACTTGTCAGGATGATCAGGGTTGCCTGACCTCTTGAGTTTTGTTGTGAATGACATTAGGTTAGGGGGGTTATAATTCATGGAAGCAATTAATTAAGATCACTCTTTTCTCTCAGGGAGCTAAGGCTCTGAAAAGGGATCCCAGCCCAACAGTTTTAATCAATGCTTGGGTGCACAGTTTTATTTTTATATAATAACTTTTACAATTGCTGGTGGACTGGGTTAGCCAAGAGGAAGATAGCTTTAACAGACAGTTCCCTGCCTTAAGAAGAGGTGTCAGATTTCTAATTAAGTTGTGAAAGCTTGAAGAATGTTGCAGTACACACATTTCAGAGCTCATAGTGTAGCTTAGGAAATAAAATCCTTGGAGTAACAATGGAGGAAGATCCCAAACTGCAAAGATTTGCTATTGCCAGCTTTCAGACCAAGTCGGTTAATTAAGCCAACCTGTATTATCATGAAACTGCCAGAATGCTGCATCTGGTTAAATAGGAGAAGAGTTTGTTTTATTTGCCTATGTACCCACCCTGCCCAATGATGTCTGTAATCATGAAGATGGAATAAATTGTAACATTTAGTTTCAAAAAAAAAAAGAATGAATGGGTCAACAAGAAATTAAAGAAATTAAAAAATACACAAAACCAAATGACAGTGAAAACATCCCAAAACCTTTGGGATGCAGCAAAAGCAGTCTAAAGGGGGAAGTATATAGCAATACAGACCTACCTAAAGTAGGTAGAAAAAGAACAACCAATGAACCATAAAGGCAGTAGCAGAAGAAAAATAATAAAGATCAGAGCAGAAATAAATGATCTAGAAACTAAAAAACAAAACAAAACAAACAACAAACAAACAAAACTAGTAGAACAAATCAATGACACCAGGAGCTGGTTCCTCAAAAAAATGAATAAAATTGGTAAACCCCTAGCCAGACTTATCAAAAAAAAAAAAAAAAAAAGGAGAGAGAGAGAGAGAAAAGGACCCAAATAAATAAAATCACAAATGAGAGAGGAGAAATCATAACCAACTCCACAGAAATACAAACAATTATAAGATATTAAGGAAAAGTCTATGCCAAAAAATTGGACAATCTGGAAGAAATGGATAAATTCCCAGAAACACATAAACTACCAAAACTGAAACAGGAAGAAATAGAAAACTTGAACAGATTGATAACCAGCAAAGAAATTGAATCAGTAATCAAAACTCTCCCAACAAACAAAAGTCCAGGGCCAGATGACTTCACAGGATAATTCTACCAAATATTTAAAGAGAGTGAATACCTATTCTTTTCAAACTATTCCAAAAAATAGAAACGGATAGAAAACTTCCAAATTAATTCTATGAGGCCAGCATTACCCTGATTCCAAAACCAGACAAAAACTCCACTAAAAAAGAGAACTACAGGGAAGGAAGGGAGGGAAGGAGGAATGAACAAACGAACAAACGAACAAACTACAGACCAATATCCCTGATGAACGTAGACGCAAAAATTCTCTATAAGTACTAGTAATTCAAATCCAGCAGTACATTAAAAAAATCATTCACCATGATCAAGTGGGATTTATTCCTGGGCTGCAAGAGTGGTTCAATATTCACAGATCAATCAATCAATGTGATATACCACATTAATAAAAGAAAGAATAAGAGCCATCCAATCCTCTCAATAAATGCAGAAAAAGCTTTTGACAAAGTACAATAACCGTTCATGATAAAAACCATCAACAAAGTGAGGATAGAGGGAACATACCTCAACATTATAAAGGCCATATATGAAAAACAGCTAATATTATCCTCAATGGGGAAAAGCTGAAAGCTTTTCCTCTAATGGTCAGGAACAAGACAGGGATATCCACTCTCACCACTGTTATTTAACATAGACTAGAAGTCTTAGCCTCAGCAATCAGACAACAAAAATAAATAAAAGGCATCCAGATTGGCAAGGAAGAAGTCAAACTTTCACTCTTTGCAGAGGACATGATACTCCATTTAGAAAACCCAGAAGACTCCACTAAAAAATTGCTAGAACTGACGCATGAGTTCAATAAAATCACAGGATACAAAATCAATATACAGAAATCTATTGCATTTCTATACACCAATAATGAAACATCAGAAAGAGAAATCAAGGCATGGATCCCATTTACAATTGCACCAAAACCCATAAGATACCTAGGGATAAACCCAACCAAAGAGATAGAAAATCTGTACCCTGAAAACTGTAAAACATTGCTGAAAGCAATTGAAGATGAAACAAAGAAATGGAAAAACATTCCATGCTATGGATTGGAAGAACAAATATTGTTAAAATATCTATACTACCCAAAGCAATCTACACATTTAATGCAACCCCTGTCAAAATACCACCAGTTTTCACAGAACTAGAACAATCCTAAAATTTGTATGAAACCACAAAAGACCCCAAATAGCCAAAGCAATCTTCAAAAGGAAAAGCAAAGCTGGAGGCATCACTTCCAGACTTCAAGTTATATTACAAAGCTGTAGTGACCAAAACAGTATGGTACTGGCATAAACACAGACACACAGATCAATGGAACAGAGTAGAAAACCCAGAAATGAACCCACAACTATATGGTCAATTAATCTTTGACAAAGCAGGAAAGAAGAAAAGAAAAAAAGAAAAAAGTCTCTTCAATAAAAGGTGTTGGGAAAACTGGACAGCAACATGCAAAAGAATGAAACTGGACCACTTTCTTATACCATACACAAAAATAAATTCAGAGTGG
>CM052898.1:100254216-100276928 GCA_028534135.1 Potos flavus | reverse complement strand
ATTGTGGCCATTGCTGGTATGAACATTGGGGTACATGTGGCCCTTCTTTGTACTGCAGGAGTAAAGATTTTATTATGTGCATAGGGAAAAGACATGACTTGACATGTGTTCTAGACATATCATTCTGTCTTCAATGTGAAGAATGAACTAGAGGGAGGCAAGACTGCAGGAAGAGAGACATCTTGGGAGGCTATTGCAGTAAACTGGCTGGAGATGATGGTGCCTAAAACTAAGGCAATAGAGATAAAATGAGAGATATTTAGGGAAGTAGAAATAATGGGACTTGAAGATTGTTTGGCTAAGCAAAGCAGAGTGAAAAGTGAAGGCTGACACCCAGTTTCTGGCTTAAGCAATCCTGTTGGCAGTGATGCCATTCACCAGGATAGGGAATATAATAAGGAGTGTTATTTTGCTAGTTTGCTAGTTGGAGGGATTTTGAGGAGATGAGAGGAGAAAGCTAATGAGTTCTGTTTTGTCTATCCTGTGTTTAAAGTGCTTATGAGACAATGAAGGAGAGATATTCAGAATGCAGTTGGTGCTTAGGAGACATAACTGTCCTGAAGAAATAAATGTGGAGGTCAGCATTGTAGAGAGATTAAAGCCATGAAGCAGAGACGATCTAAAATCACCCCTAAACAATATATAGAGTAGAAGGATCGACAGATATCTTATACAATGCTGAGGAATACTCACCTTTAAATGATAAGCAGAAGAGAAAGAAGGTCCCTCAAAGAAATACTGAGGAGAAACAAAGGAGAAGAAAGAAACCAGAAGATTGTGTGCACACTAGCTAAAGGAAGGGAGGTTTTTTTCCAAAAAAGTGGTAGGTGGGCAACAGGGTCAAATGTTGCCAAGAGATTACATCATGGAAGTCTTGGTGATCTTAACAAGAGTAGTAGCAGAGGAGGTAGCTGCCAAATTTCAGTGGTTGAGGACTGAATAGGAGGTGAGGTGGTTATTTCTGATTCTCAAATATCCACCCCCTTTCCAAAATTGGAGAATCCTCTTCCTCTGGCTATTGACTAGAGTACTAGTTTTAGACAACATAGTACACACTCACTAGTTTAAGTAGAAAGAAATTTATTCCAGGGTATTGGTTAGTTTATAGGATATCTGGGAAGGCCAAGACACCAAGCTTGGTTGTCGAACGGTCACTGACAACACAGCCAGGAAAAAGCCCAACCACACCATGGGAACTTTCCAACAGATATGTTCTTGCTGTCACCACCTGATGCTTGATACCCATGAATCAGGATCTGGTCACTAGAATCTCTACAACAGCTGCAGTAGAAAAAACAAAAGCCTCTATGATCTGCGCTTGCCAGAACTATGTTGCCGCAGCCTTGTGATGCTCACTTCTGCCTGCCAAGCCTGGCAGGGGCACATCTGCCTGGCAGAAAGCACGAGTAACCCTTGCTGCACTTCATGGGAGTCTTGAAAACATACTTTAGCTTTCTATCTTCTAAAACCCAGAAAGGCATGCTACAATGGATTGAAAAGGTGTAGAATGAGACAATTAGTAGTGTTTGCCACTGTCCATCCCTTTGGCCATTCAGCATCGATTCATCTTTCTCCCCAAACTTAAAATTACAAACCACAAATTGCAACAATGTCTAGATTCCTGAAGTTTTTCCATTGGTTTTGCCCCTGGGCATGGTAGTAGAAGGAGGCAAAGGATACTCTAGGTTCTAAATCTGCTCCCCCTTGCCTTCATTGTGTGGTAGAAACCGTATTTCCCCTTTAAAATCTTAAACACTCCAGCCAGTACCTGTCATTCCCCCTCACCTTGTTCGTAAAGCACGAGGAATCCAAAAAGACCAGGTGTCAGTCTCAACCTCCACTTCACTGTAAGCACTTTTGTTTCCTGATGGACTCATTCCTCCCTTGGATAGTAAGACTGTTAGACAATCAAAGTTGAAAGTTGTAAGGATAGAGAGAAAAATTTTGAGAATGGGTCATTAGGTTTATTAGTAGGAGGTATCACTCTTACTTCACATCCATTGTTTTTTGACCCTATGTATTGTGGCCATGAGAGATATATACTTAGTGCCTCCTGACTGACAACTTTACAGCCTCACGGCTGGTACCTTCATTGGGTCTCCCAAAGGATGGTCTGCCCTTCTAAAAGCCCACACACTTTTGGGTGATGGGATACATGGTAATGAATCTCCACAGCATTAGCCCAACACTTTATTTCATTCATGAATAAATAAATTCTCTGGTCAGAAGCAACGGTTAATAAAATACCATGACAATGAATTAGGCACGTAATAGGACTATAGGTAACAACGCAGGTAAAATTTTGGCATGCGGGGAGTCAACCTATATTTATAGTAAATACTAATTTACAGTGAGGAGAATTGCTGCCCTCTCCGTGATGGAAGAAGCCTACATAGTTAAACCACCACTAGATGGTTGTTTGGTGTTCCAGGGCTGAGGGCAAGATTGGGACCCCGCTGTTGGTTGCTACAGCAGGTATGTTAGGCGCTCAGGAGTTATAGTAGCCAAGTAGGTTCTAGCGCTGGGGAGAGGGGGAGGTAATATTGAACCTAGGAATAATCTCCTTCCTTGCCACTACAAAGACTTTGTAAATGAGCCTACTGAATAAACACTTAGATGCCTGGGAAAAGGCCAGTTTTCGAATATTGCGCATCTCCTCTGTAGGAGTCCCTGACAAGCATCCACGTGGGACATAGTTATTCTCATAGTCTGGGCACAATCTGAAGATGTCCACCTATGCATTTGTTACCATATCTCTTTGTTACAATCTTTCAACCTTGTTTTTTCCATATCTGACTTAGCTCTTCGCATGAATCAATATAGATCCAACCCTCAGAAGATGTCCTTCCAAACAAAATAGACCATGATACATTCCTTCCTAAACTTGCACAAATGCATCTGAAAACCTTGAGGATGATTTCTTTTTCCCTGTGAAGAAGAGGTAAAGTCACTTGCTAAAACTGAGGGAAGAAAATGACAAGAGTCAGAGATTTGAGGAATGCAGAAGTTTTAAAATACCCACACATGAGAGAGAGACAATTTGGAAAATGAAGAAATGATGTGGAGACAGTTTTGAAGATGTCAGACTACATGGTTATGTGATTTTCCTCCAGAAGCCTACTCTAAGCCACTAAAAGCAAAACCACCACAGTGGACAAATACAGCATGTTTACTGCAACCTCAAGACTTCATTCACCTGCATTTAAAAATAATTGCTAGCTCGTGAAATTAATATACTGGTAATTCTAGCTAAATCAGGGTTATTATTTAGATATTATATTTGTTAGTAGCATCTTTTGTCCAAGATATAAGAATAATATATATAAAAGTATTATTTGGGATAATCATCTTTTAAAATCTGTAAAATCAAGTGATAACAATCGTTGCCTCTGGGAAGAGGGATTAGGGGGCTGGAAGAGAGAGTGGAGGGAGATTTACTTTTCACTCCATACCCTTTTGTAGCTTTTGAATTTTACATCTATATATAAAAATACCTATACAATCTCTTGATGTATCCAGCTTCACTTGATTTAAGTACGCTTCTCTGAGAGGACAAGGATCTCTGCAACTGCAGCGTTCTGCCCATTGGGTCTACTCTATGCCATATGGCACCCAGAGATGGTTTTCTAAGCCATTTCTCAATATCAGCTAACCAGAAGGATATTTTCCAAAATCTTTGTGATAGGAATAAATATTTTGTCATGTATCCACTCATTCACTTGTCCATGTAGTCAACCAATTTTTATCGAGGTGTGTGTGTTTTCTAAAAACCCTTGTAGGATATGTTCTAGGAAATACAGAGCTACAAAGAGAAAGCCTCTAGTTAGTCGCCTCAGTCCTTTTGAATGGGGCAACGTGTAAAAAATGAGTGATCCCCACCTTCCAGGTATTTACAGACAGATATGTAGGAAAGTCCTCAATAGAACAGGATGATATAAAAGCTATATGTGACAAATGTTGTGCTATAGGAATGAAGAAGAAACTATTCATCCTGGATATATCAGGAAAGGTTTCACAGGGGGGAAAAAACACCTATCTGAGCTAGATTGTGAACAGTGATTAGAATTATAGAGAAGAAAAAGAGATGGAAAATGCATTTTAGATTGAGGAAACAGCTTGAGCACAAGCATAAAAACACCAATATGTGTGGCAAATTTGGAAAAATGGTCACCGTCTAGTGAGATACGAATACAGTATGCACGGAAATACGTACAGGAGCAGGATGCCTAAAGGAACAGATAGGTTATGTTGCCTGAGACATGAACTGGAAGCCACGGAAAGTTTGTGAAAAGGAACAAGTTTCCCTCATGTTTTAGGAAGACATTATATTTAGGCAGGGTAATAACCTAAAAATCATAGGCTTTGATGTTAAGCAGACCTAAATTTCAATCTTGTCTTGTACTCACTAGAAGTGTCATCTGGGGCAAGTCACTTAACTGCTCTATTGTCAATTTCATCATGTCAGACGAGAGTTAATGAATGAGCAAAGCATACTTGCATAGCACATAGCAGAGGTTAAATAAATAGTAGGTACTGTTGTTGTTATTATTATTATTATTATTTTAAAGATTTATTTACTTTTTTGAGAGAGAGAGAGCACAGGGGAGGGGCAGAGGGAGAGGGAGAATCTCAAGCAGACTCCCTGCTGAGTGCGGAGCCTAATGTGAGGCCTGACCCCATGACCCTCGAGACCATGACCTGAGCCAAAATCAGGAGTCAGACATATAACCAGCAGATCCACCCAGATGCCCAGTATTATTATATTTATGGCAATGTGGAAGGTATATTAGCAAGGTAGAATATTGAATATATGGGCTAGTTCAGGGACTGAGATGGCATCTAGGTGAGGCGATGGGGGCCCCAAATAAACAATGACTGTAGGAACAGAAATGGCTGAACATAAGATATTGGCATCTAGTGGGCAGAGGCCAAGGATCCTACAATGTATAAAACAGCCATCAAAAACAAAGACTTATCTGGCCCAAAATTCAGTAGTGCTGAGGGTGGAGAAACCCTGTATTAATGGAAAGAGATCAAAGAACAGGTTGAATGACTTTTCCTCATTTTTTTTTTAAGATTTTATTTATTTATTTGACAGAGAAAGAGACAGCAAGAGAGGGAATACTAGCAGGGGGAGCGGGAGAGGGAAAAGCAGGCTTCTGGGATCATGACCTGAGCCGAAGGCAGACGCTTAACGACTGAGCCACCCAGGCTCCCCGACTTTTCCTAATTTTTTTAAAAAAATATAAGCTATTTAAAACATATTTAAAACATAATAAACACCCACATACTTATTACTAAAATTTAAGAAATATTCATAACATGGTTCATCAACATCAAGGAGAAAGAGGTAGAACCATGAGTCTGAATAATTCCTTTTTTTTTTTAAGATTTATTTATTTATTTGACAGAGAGAGCGATCACAAGTAGGCAGAGAAGCAGGCAGAGAGAGAGGGGGAAGCAGGCTCCCTGCTGAGCAGAGGGCCCAAGTCTGAGCTCAATCCCAGGACCCTGGGATCATGACCTGAGCCGAAGGCAGAGGCTTTAACCCACTGAGCCACCCAGGCGCCCTGAGTCTGAATAATTCTTGAGAAACACTCTAGCTCTCTATGACAATGAATCAGCTGTATCTGATAGAAGAGTGCTTATATATCTTCAGGTAAAAGGTCCTTTGTTCCCCCTTCATGGAACTTTAAAAAGGAAAGTTTCTGAAAAGAATAATTTATTAAGTTAAGAGTAAGACTTTTCTCTTTGGCTCATTAAGCTACATTAACGAATATCATTAAGATAGCATAATATCTGGAAAAGAAAGAAAAATTGCAGTATGCTATAAAGAAAACTTTCAGTAAATGAAGCATGACATTTCATGGGGACTTTGCGTAAATGGGACCAGACAGGAGAACCTAATCTAGTCTTACAAGATCCTCATAGTTCCATCAAAATATGACATTGGGAGAAGGAAAGGAAGGGTGAATTGGGGGAAATTGGAGGGGGAGATGAAACATGAGAGACTGTGGACTCTGAGAAACAAACCGAGGGTTTCGGAGGGAAAGGAGGTGGGGGGTTGGGTGAGCCTGGTGGTGGGTATTGAGGAGGGCACGTATTGCATGGAGCACTGGGGGTGGTGCATGAATAATGAATATTGGAACACTGAAAAAATAAAATAAAATTTAAAAAAATATATGACATTGGGGAAGGATTCAGTCTTAGCATGTGCATGACCCCAAGTCTGTATATTTCCACTACACATGTGAATCCTCCCCTAAAGTGCCACAAACATAAATGATAAAAATTAACTGACTCCTTCAGGCTTTTAGTGAACATTAATGCTTGTGAGATAAGTAGAGAAATACAGACAAGGGAGGTCCGATAGGCTTACGCCCCAGCAAAGGGACTGCTCCTGTATGCAGTCAGGCCAATTCAGATTCAGATAGCAGCAAATTTATAAGAACTACAGCAAATTCACAAGAGTCTCTCTTGGGCAGGTATGAAATCTGCACATGCCAAGGATCCATTGTATAACTATTAACTCATTGTACTTACTATGGCTCCCTTCTTTGATCCATGCCTGCCTACCCACTCAAATCTTGTTATATTTACATGTGTATATAGGAGATATTCATTTTTAAAAGATTTATTTATCTATTTTAGAGACAGAGCACAGGGAAGAGGAGCAGAGGGAGAGAGAAACTTAAGCAGACTCCGTGCTGAGTGCAGAGCCCCATGCAGGGCTCAATCCCAAGACCCTGAGATCAGGAGAGCAGCTGAAACCGAGAGTTGGACGCTCCAGCGACTGTGCCACCCAGGCGCCCCTAGGATATGCTTTTTTTATTTCAAAGGAATCCAGCTGCCTTATGCAGAATTTTGTGTGGATTATTATGTCTGTGGTTTAACATGCTCATGTAAAGCTCTGAAGTTGTACTTGTTCGATACACACTACATTTTTTTTATTATGTTCAGTTAGCCAATACATAGTACATCATTAGTTTTTGATGTAGTGTTCAGCTATTCATTAGTGTATTACACTTTTTAAAGATTTTATTCATTTATTTATTTTAGAGAGCAAGCACAAGAGGAAGACCAGAAGGACCACAAGCGCAAGGGGAGGACCAGAAGGAGAGGGAAAGGGAGGAGGAAAGAATCTAAAGCAGATTCCGTGCTGAGCAGAACCCTTCATGGGGCTCAGTCCCAGGACCTTGAGATCATGACCTGAGATGAAACCAAGAGTTGGATGCTTATCTGACTGAGCCACCCGGGCGCCCCAACAATACATATGTTTATTGAGCATGTAAAACATGGCAGTCTAAATAGAGATATACTGCAAATGTAAAAAACGTGGAATTTCAAGAACTCACTTAAAAAAATAAACAAAGTATCTCATTAATTTTATTACATTGATTACACATAAAATTATACTATTTTGGATATCGGGTTGAATAAAATATATTATTAAAATCAATCTTCCTTTTTCCTTTTCCTTTTTAAATGCAGCTCCTAGAAAACTTAAAATTAAATATGTGGCTTGCATTATATTTCTGTTGGATGGTGCTAACCTACAGCTTACCCTTACACATCTAGCCATTTTTAGGAGCAGATACATTCTAATTCAGACATACTGCTAATATAATATGCGTGGTATGGAACCAGACATTCGGACACCAGTTTTCCAGAGAAATAGTTTTAGACTATACACTCAATAAAAGGCATTATGTTAGATTACACTGTGCCAGGGGCGCCTGGGTGGCTCATTCAGTTAAGCGTCTGCCTTCAGCTCAGGTCATAATCTCAAGGTCCTGGAATCCAGCCCCACATCAGCTCCCTGCACAGCAGAGAGCCTGCTTTCCCCTCTCCCTCTGCTGCACCCCCTGCTTATGCACCCTCCCTTCAAATAAATAAATAAAATCTTAAAAAAAAAAAAAAAAGATTACACTGTGCTAGAGTAGGAGTTGTCCTATTCATGATAGAGATTTTATCAAAGAAGGAGTAGCTGTAGTCCTACTTTCTTGAGACTGGAACTGATGCAATCAATTGTGAAAGGTATTACTTTTGAATATGTATATATATGTGATCCCTGGGCACAGAAGGGATAATTCTAAGCATTCTTAGGGCAAGAGTCATAATTATTTAGACATTTTTTTGGTAGGCAAATAATTACATGTAGGAGAAGAAAGCTACAATATCTGTTTTCTCAAAATTCATTATGTCCAAATTCCATGCTGAAATGGTATTTAAAAATGGATGGGAAAATAGTGTGTCAGAAAAGCATTTCAGTCAAGGATAGATGTATTCTAATACATCTATTATCTATTGCTGCATAAAAATGTTACTATAAATTTAGTGGCTTAAAACAACACACATTTATTATCTTTGTTTTGTGAGTTTAATATTGGAATACAGCTTAACTGGGTCCTTTGCAAGATGCAATCAAGGTTTTGACTATAGCTGAATTTTCACCCAAGATTCGACTGGGGAGGGATCTACTTCTAGACTTATGTGGTTGTTGGCACCATCTAGTTCCTTTCAGGATGTCAGACTGAGATCTTCAATTTCTTGCTAACTGCTGGCTAAAAGCTGCCCTCAGTTCCTTACTCTATGATTTTCTCCTTAGGGAAGCTCACAACACAGCAGCTTGCAAGAAAATTCTTCAGTAAGAGAGATATTACAACCTTAGTAAGTAATCACACCCATGTGACCAAGTACATCCCATCACCTTTACTGTGTTCTACTAGTTAAAAGCAAGTCACGGATCCCACCCCCACTCGAGGGAAGGCGATTACACAGGGCACAGATACCAGGAGGTAGAGATCATGGGGCCTCCTTACAGTCTGCCCTGTGCAATAGGGAACTGGCTTAGAGATAAAACCTAGGAAGAGGTATCACAGTGGTGCCCAAAGGATGTCAGGACCATTTTAGTTAATATGTTTCAAATGATCTGGAAGAGAGGAAAAATAATTTCATTTATTTCCAATGAAAATAATTTTCCAGATAGTGCATGTCACTGGGAACAAGTAAAGAAAGACTGGTAAATGGAAATCACAAGCAGCAACAGTAGCAACATCATGGGAGGCAGTATGTGGACTTATATCTGAGAACCAAGACACAGAAGCAATAATTGGAACAGTCTTGGTGGAGTCTAAGAGCAAGACAAGATGCCTCCCTTCATGAGTGTCAGGTAATGCTGCCCAGAGAGGTTAGCAACAGTGGAGGAAAACGTCCTGATCAGACCCAGAGCAAGAGAAAAGTGGGTGCATGGTAAAGTTTCTCAGAGATTCAAAAAAGCTTTCCAGTGAAAGGCCAGACAAGATAGACTCTGTGACTGCTTTAAAAGAGACAGAAAGAGGAGCACCTGGGTGGCTCAGGTGATTAAGCATCAGACTCATGATTTCAGCTCAGGTCATGATCTTGGGATCATGAGATCAAGCCCCACATTGGGCTCCACGTTGGGCCCGGAACTTGCTTACGATTCTCTCTCTGCCCCTCCCCCCACTACTTGTGCACATTCTCTCAGGAAAAAAAAATTAAAAATTAATAAGAGAGACAGATAAAAAGACAATTGTATTCAACTCAACAAGACAGGGGTATTTGATGTGTACAAAGTTGTCTAGGCCATGGTATATGGCTCTCAAAGCTCAGAAAAGATAATTGATTAGTTTCTCACTGATTAATTATAGACTCACTTTTTTTTTTTAGATTTTATTTGAGAGAGAGAACAAATGAGGAAGGGGCAGAGGGAGAAGCAAGCTCCCTGCTGAGCAGGGAGGCTGATGTGGGGCTCGGTCCCAGGACCCTGGGATCATGACCTGAGCTGAAAGTAGATGCTTAACTGACTGAGCCACCCAGGCGCCCCTAGACTCACTTTTAATACTGAAATTCTCATAAGCTAAACTCTACTGTGTTTCGGTATCTACCCTTATTTGTTGTCAACAAATATTTTTTGAGCAGTTTTTGTGCTAGGAAATTCTCTAGGGACTTGGAATACAACGTGAAAAAAAAAACAGGTGAGGTCTCTGCCCTCAGAGAGTTTATAATAGTGGGAAAGATGGACATTGAATGACTAATTACATAAATTACCATATAGTTATTTTTGGTGACTGTTATAAAGAACAAGAATAGAGCGCTTTGAGAAAAGTATAACAGGGGAATCCAATCTAGCCTGTGGGATCAGGAGTAAAATGAAAGTGACATTCAAGCTGAGATCTGAGGAAGGGTTTCCCCACCAAGAGGTGGTGAAAGAACAAGGAAGCAGAGGAAACAACATTAAGAAGGTCCTGAGATGGAAAGGAGTTTGAGGAGTATGGAAGGAGGAAGGAGGTCTACATGGCTGGGGTATGGTGAGCAAGAGCTCAAAATGACTGACAATTATATCGAATCTGGAAAATCATGTTAAGGATTTTAAAATGTTATCTTAAGGGCAATGAGAAGCTGCTTAAAGATTTTAAGCAGAGAAATGACTGCTATGGTCACCCCTCCACCCAATTCATATATAGAATCCTAACCCTCAAAGATGATGGTATTAAGAGGTGGGGACTTCGGGAGATGATTAGGTCATGAGCCTTCCTGAATAGGATTAGTACCTGTAGAAAAGATACTCCAGAGAGATCCCTAGCCCTTCAGCCATGTGAGGGCACAGTGAGAAGGTGCTGGCTATGAACTAGGAAGAAGTCTTCACCAGGAGGTCTTGATCTTGGACTTTGAGGCCTCCAGACTGTGAACAATAAATTTCTGTTGTGTATAAGCTAACCAGTCTGAGGTATTTTGTTATATCAGCCAGAACAGATCAAGACAAATAACATAATGTGATCTCTCTTTAAACTGTCACTCTCATAGCTGTTGAGGATTGGCTTGGAGAAGAGGTAAGTGTGGATAGGGACTAGCCAGTGAAGGTTTTCACAATCATCCATTGGTGGCTTGGACGAGGGTGATGACCATGAAGATGGAGAGAGGTGGACAAATTCAACAAGTATTTTGAAAGTAGAAAGGACACTGATTGGATGTGAAGTACCCTTCACAAAGAGATAGGATTTTCAAGCGTGACAACCAGGTTTCTAGCATGAGCAACTGGATGGCTAGAGTTACCATTTACTGATAAAAGGACCAACTAAATAGATCTGTGGAGAAGTTCAAGAGGCTTCAGTTAAATGATGCAAGATGCTCCTTTCTTTTGCCTGTGGTGGTGGTGGTAATATTTTTTGTTGTTGTTTTCTTTAAATTCAAGTTAGTTAACATATCATGTATTATTAATTTCAGGGTAGAATTTAGCGATTCATCAGTTGCCTAAAACACCCAGTGCTCATTACATCAAGTGCCCTCCTTAATGCCCATCAGCCCATTACACCAATTTTAAAAGATTGTGGTGATTAGGTAACAATTGAAATACATGATTTTTGCTTTCCAATACAAAATATGACTTAACAGTTAGAAGGTAGAGTCTATCTGCTACAGAAATAGACCATGATGTTACAGAGAAACCTTTGGACTTTTTCTACAATTTATTTCTGAATGGAAATGCAAAGGACACTCTTAGTTTGGCAATGTTCTCCATAATCAACTTTAGCAAGTTAGTACTAAGCAACTGAAGTATCCCCAGTTATCCTTACTGTTGCAGTAGCTACCCAAAAGTAAAACCTTTCAAACTAGGACCAAACAATTCTTTCAGAGTTTGTAGAACACAAATTAAAATCATGAATGACCAAGCATTGCTCTTTTGAATATAACAGAAGAACATTTCTCAGCTCTTGTCCAATTATCTGAGGATAGCAAGTGTCTATTTCTCTAAAAAAAAAAAAAAAAATAGGGACGCCTGGGTGGCTCAGTTGGTTAAGCAGCTGCCTTCGGCTCGGGTCGTGATCCCGGGGTCCTGGGATCGAGTCCCACATCGGGCTCCTTGCTCAGCAGGGAGCCTGCTTCTCCCTCTGCCTCTGCCTGCCACTCTGCCTGCTTGTGCTCTCTCTGAAAGATAAATAAATAAAATCTTAAAAAAAAAAAAAATAATAATAATAAAGCTTATTCTGCCAACATTATTATTATGTTTCACTGTGATACCCATGTGGGTGGTGTCCACATTGTGAATCTCTCTTCTGTATTAACATTTTATAAAATTGATTCATTCAAGTGTGTTTTGCTTTTCCATGAGTGGGTTGGCCTCTAAGCCAAACATTGTGAGGCTGTCAGAAATGGCGCTATGTCAGGGCACCTTTGTGGCTCTGTCGGTTAAATGTCTGCCTTCAGCTCAGGTCCTGATCCCAGCATCCTGGGATCTAGCATCTGGGCTCCCTGCTCAGCGGGAAGCCTGTTTCTCCCACTTCCTCTGCCCCTCCCCCTGCTTGTGCTCTTTCTCTCTCTCTTGCTTTCTCTTGGATAAATAAATAAAATCTTTAAAAAAAAAAAAAGAAATTTAAAATACTTAAAAAAAAGAAGAAATGGCACTATGTCTTCTTATCCAACTTTGAGCCATGGTAGATATTCAATCCATGTTTGCTGGATAAAGAAAGGAATGTTTATAGTATGGATTGTAAAACATAGTTGAGAACAATAATGGCTGTAAAAATTCAGAAATATGACAAGTGAATTCAGTATAGATAAGTGTTAAGAGAAATGCACTGGAAGAAAAGAACTCAGATCACACTAACAAAATACTGTGTTCTGGGCTATCAAAATACAACCAAAAAAATAATCTAGAACATATATAACTTTTTTTACAGAAAATATCTATTCTATGTTCTCTCTAGGATTGTAGCTTAATGCAATGGGAACTGTAAAGGGAGACTATATTCACCATAATTTAGAAAAGTTGTTTTCAGATATCAAAAACAAGCAGGTATTGACCATGAAAAGATAAGGAATTTCTTGTGTGAAAAAATATATATATCAAAAATCAGTGAATGAAAAGATAAACATTTACAGTTAGGCTTCTAAAAATAGAAAATGGATTTATCTTTAATACACCTATCTCTTTGAAGACTCTTATCAAAGATAACAATTACTTTAAATAGTCATTCATAACACTGAGGGTTAGGGAATATTCCATAAAACATAAGTTAAAATGAAATTGTTTCAAATCTCTGATGCATGTTTCACTTATCATTTTTTTCCACAGTTTGGTTTCTTTAGCATGCATAAATTGTAACCTGAACAGTACCTATCAATGATCCACAACAGGGCATTCTAATTTTTATTGTGCAATGATTTGTAAACCGTGAATCATATCCACTTTAAATGTAAGCAACACCAGTGATGACTCTCAGGAAACCAGTGCTGTGTGGCTCTTTCCAACAGTGCTAAGGTTTATAGCCCAACATTTTTTTTTTTTAAGTCTTTGAAAGACGAAGATTGAGTTGCAAAAGGATTAATGCACCACCTGCTCATCAACCTTAGCTTCAGAAACTGTTGTCTTATTTAGAGAGAAACTTAAAGATTGGCGAGATCTGGGAGGAAGATTGATAACTCCCTACTGTCTTATTTTCTTTATGTATTTTTACCATATGCATTATTTATTACATTACAGTAACCACAAACCGTAACTTAAAAAAAAACAACATAAAACACAGCTACATTTTTAAAAACTACATAAGTAGGGGTTTTTTGTATCTGCCTTGGAGATAGAGCTTTCCCCAAAGGTCCATAGAACTTTCCCATATTCCTTTTTTTTTTTAAAAAAGATTTTATTTATTTATTTAAGAGAACGTGCCCACAAGAGAGCAAGCTTTAGCAAGGGGGAAGGGCAGAGGGAGAGGGAGACAAGCAGACTCCCCACTGAACGGGGAGCCCAGACTTGAGGCGGGGCTCGATCCCAGGATCGATCCTGGGATCATGACCTGAGCTGAAGGCAGACACTTAACTGACTGAGCCACCCAGGAGCCCCCTGATATTCTTACTATAAAATTTTCTATTGTATTATGTAAAAACAAAGCTGAATGTCTACATAGTCAATAAGAACAAGTTAATTTTCTGTATTCCCAGGGTCATAGTATCAAGAATGAACTCGACTCTTCAAGATTCAAATCTCATTTTAATTAGATATTTTGATCACACCCCAACAAAGTTTTTGTGAAAGCTGCTAATGAGAAATAAAATGGGCTGAGTCAAATTGAGTTTAATTGTCTCATTTCTTAACCTCCAAGCTCCAATGAATGTGCTATGAGTAGTGAAAATGCTTTTTGCTTTTTTTTTTTTAAATAGCAGAGAGCTGGATAAGTATTGAAGGGATTCAGCCACTGGATGAAAAAGAATTGGCTGTGTTAGGCTCTGAGGTTAAGGTGCTAGGAAACAAAGCAGGCACAACTCACCTGGAGTCCAAGGTTCAAATTCAACCCAGAAATGAAACCCAGATAAATTGACTAATGTTATCTGTACTCACATGTGGCTCAGTTGTACTGGTAAATTAACTTAGTATGAATAGTGGGCAAAGATATCTAGTTCGCCTTCATTCCTTTCTTGGTGAGGAAGGCCCACTCAGGGATCCAAAGATGGGATCTGAAATTGTTCTAGAGAAGTCCAAATCAGAGTCTCGGACCTCTATGTTCATCAGAATCCAGTAAAAACATTTTCTTTCTCCTTCAGTTCTATGTTGGTTCAGAGAAATGGAACCAGTTATGGAGAACTTAAAAACAACTTGCTGACAAAGCCATTGGTTTTCCCTTAAGACTTTTCAACATGCATTTAAATTGATATTTTGTGTAACAAAATTTAGGGGTTGGAAAATTTCCTGGGATTATTTACACTTGAATGCATAACCTCTACACATAGTCCAAATATCTCTCCAATTCCCCTTAATATTTCATATTTGTGGTTTTCAGTTAGGGCAGGATGGGCTTGACCTGTGTACTCTTAGTTTGGAAAATCTCCCACGGTGATTTGAATATAGTAAGTCTGCACCTATCCACCTCCGGTGTACACTTTATACACACACACACACACACACACACACACACATCAGGGTCTATATGATTATGTCAGATTTTACTCTATTCCATTATAGTGCCTTCTCATAGTAGATCAAGACATCCACCAGCTGAACAGATTTTATCAAGCTTACTTTTCTTGGATTATATTAGGAAAACAGGGACGCTTGTGTGGCTCAGTTGGTTAAGCATCTGCCTTCAGCTCAGGTCATGATCTCCGAGTCTGGGGATCGAGCCCCACATTGGGCACCCCACTCAGCGGCGAGTCTGCTTCTCCCTCTCTGATCTCTCCCGTTCTCACTCTCTCTCAAATAAATAAATAAAAATCTTAAAAACAAAACTATTATATTAGGAAAACAGTAGTCATATTCTTAAAATTGCACATGGCCTCCCACCCTGAGAACCACTGTTCTAAGTTTACCATTCAGTTCTTCTGCTAACAGCATCCTTTTCCTAAACATATTCCTCACACCTTTATGATGGCAAAATTCCAATTCATAATAATGCAATATGATGTTACAAAAGATTGCTCCAATAAATTTTGAGTGAGTTTCTACATAAGTATAATGTCTCTGTAATATATTGTAGAATTTGCTGCCATTTATTGATTGACATTGCTGCTACTTTTATGGTTCTGGCTTCCAAAAAATTGACTCACTTTTCACAAAATTGCATTTAGCATAAGAAGGCACCAGTGTCTTTGGATGATAATGACAGGGCCTAAGATTAAAATTATAATTCTCTACTGATGCAGCCATGAAATAAAACAAAATGTTCATATTTTATTTAAAATAAGCATCTTTACTAAAATTACTCCACAACATTTATTATTTAAAAATATTTTAAGGCCACTTTTAAAAGTAAAGAGATTTAGCACCTTTATTGATAAACCCGGAGGCAGCTGCCCCAGAAGGTCTGTGCTGGGTCCAAAGTGCAGGAGCCTTGGAGCCAGGCTCTTGAGGAAGGCCACTTGAACTCTGCTACTTTAATTGTGAATTCTTTCTTGAGATTTTTTACTTCTTTATGAATTGTAATTTATTTTGGTCCTTCATTTCTTATATAATTTTCTTCATGCATTTTAACCTCATTTTGAACTAATATAGTGCTTTGGACCTGCTTTCTCGAATATGTCTTTCGGGTATGCTTTTATTGTCTATATGAATGTCATTACACTCCTTATTCTTTTTTCTTATACCTTCAAATGCCATCAGACCTTGATGTCTTTCTGTTGCTCATTGCTCATTTTTATGTGAATTTAGGTTTCTCGAACTTGAAGAAGGAAGACTGGTTCAGATAGTATTTATAACTGCGGTTGTTAAAAATAGGACAGTTTGCTTTTCGAGGTTTCTTGAGTATTTCCCTCTCCCACGTTGGTCTGGACCTTCTCTTTCCTTCTTTGCTCTTCCCATCCTGTTGAATTTTCACTGTGCGTCCAGCCATTTTTCTTTACCGTGAGCCCCTAGCCTCCAGGTGAAACAAATGGGTCAGTTTTGAGGCTTTAAACCACTCTGGTCCCTATAGGCCTTCCCTTGACATCCTCAGTGTCATAGCCACCCACTAGCTGTGCGACCTTGGAGAAATTGCTATATCTTCCTGTGCCTCTGCTTCCCTATCTGTAAAATGGAAAAAGTAATAGCCTAATGAGTTTTCATTCAAGGTGGTTAAAATACCGTTTGACTAGCAGTGATTACTTTTTGAATGTTTAATAAGTAAAATACCCACCCGCACCTTCTTTATGAACTCACCTTTACGTTGTAGAAGCTCTCAGGTCAACTGATGGCAATTATCCAAAATCCTCAGTGCCTCAGGAAGTCTGTTCATGTGATAACCATAGTTAAGCCTTTGATTTACTCAATCAACATACCTCACATTATTTTGGTTTTAATAAAAAAAAAATCAAAGAAAAGAAAACTGCTTAGTGTCTTCCTACTGAGAACACAAATGCCCTTGTCTCCAGAGGTTAGTCATTTCTCATTACATCTACTTCATTTTTGTTGCTCCCTAGACTCTCTAGGAACTAAGAGGTCATTTTATGTGTATAAAATCAAATAGGATTTCTCAATACCTGGTACTGTTAGCAAATGTGTGGCAGTCTTTTTAGAACGGCCCTGAGAAGACTTTTCTTAAAAACCTAGGGCATTAATGAAAGCATTTTGAAATTTTCATTTTTTACAGTTAATGGTTTACTGCTGCAGATTTCTATTATTTATCGTCAATATCCCACCTCTTTAACTTTTGGATCTTATTTTTCCTTTTTAAGCAACTTTACTTTAAAACATGGAAATACAAAAAAAGCTAACCAACCAGGTTGCCAAAAAGTATTTTTTTTTTTTTTACATCAGCCTAGTATTTATCAAGGAAAATATGACCAACCAAAAACTATGTATGGGGGCGCCTGGGTGGCTCAGTGGGTTAAGCCTCTGCCTTCGGCTCAGGTCATGATCTCAGGGTCCTGGGATCGAGCCCCGCCTGGGCTCTCTGCTTAGCAGGGAGCCTGCTTCCCCCCCTCCCTCTGCCTGCCTCTCTGCCTAGTTGTGATCTCTCTCTCTCTGTCAAATAAATAAATAAAATCTTTAAAAAAAATATGTATGGTTGGGGGCTCATGACAACTAAATATAACGTGTGATCCTGGTTTGAATCCTGAACCAGAAAATTTTTTTTCTTCTTTTTCTATAAAGAAAATTATTGGGAAAACTAATGAAATTTAAATAATGTGTGCAAATAACAATTTTGAATCAATTTTCCTGATTTAGATAAATACACTGTGATTCTATAAGAAAATGAAACTAAAACATTTGGGGTAAAGAGGCATCATGCCTGTAACTTATTTTAAAAGAGTTCAGAGAAAGAGCAAGGTGTCAAAGCAAATGTGGTAAAATGTTAACATTTGGGGAATCTGGGTGAAGGGTATATGAAAATTCTGTGTATTAGTGTCTCACAACTTCAGCAAAAATCTGAAATGGTTTCAAAATAAAAAAAGGTTTTAAAAGTTTGGGAGTTTAAGAGCAGAAAAATAGCAAGGTCAATGTCCTGAGGGTTTATTTGAGCACTTACAACATCCTTGAATGTTACACATGGAACACAAAACCATTATTTTGAAAGAAAACGTGGGAGCTTAGAGTGCCTCAAATAATTGGCTCAGGAGACCTCTATAAAATCTCTCCCTAAAGGTACTCACTTTAGGGGTGCCTGGGTGGCTCAGTCGTTAAGCGTCTGCCTTCAGCTCAGGTCATGATCCCAGGATCCTGGGATCAAGCGCCGCATCAGGCTCCCTGCTCAGGGGGAACCCTGCTTCTCCCTCTCCCACTCCCTCTGCTTGTGTTCCCTCTCTCGCTGTGTCTCTATCAAATAAATAAATAAAATCTTAAAAATAAAAAGGTACTCACTTTAATAGGTGTGCTGATGTTTGATTCTATAAACTCCCATTCCATATTAGCAGAATCAATGATATCCCAGTGATCTAATAACTCAGGCTAATGCCATTAGAAATACCAGCAATTATCAGATCAGCAGAGGTGAAAGTGAGTTATTATGCTAGCATGGGGGGCAACAATGTTGGGCAACCATGGTGCTTATAATCTGTTGGTGGGATTTAGACTGATACAACCTAGTGTAATCTTTGGAGGAACAATCAGGTTGTATGTATCACATTTTAAATGTCCATACCCTTTGACTCAGCAATTCTACTTTTAGAAATTTATCCTAGGGAAATAGTAGGGCAAGTGAACAAAGATGTATATTCAAAGATGTTCACCATCACAGCAAAGAACAGAAGACATATGTATCCATCAGTAGGTAGTTAAATAAATTATGGTTTATCCATACAAGAGAGTATTCTTCAGTATATCCCTAATATATTAAATGAAAAAGCAAAACTAGTACATATAATATGATCCTATAATATTTTTTTATGATCCTATAATATTTACATTACTTATTTACATTTGAAATAGGAATATTTTACAGGCTTTTTTTTTTTTTTTAGATTGAAGGAATACATGCTAAAAAGAGCTGTGGGTAAGGAGGTATTTAGAAGAATATACACTGCATTATCCATGGCAGACTACATAATTTGCAAGGCCCAGTGCAAAATGAAAATGTGGAACCCCTTGTAAAAACCCAAAAATTTCAGGATAGTGACAACTGAGCATTAAACCAAATGTGGGGCCCTTCTCAGTGCGGGGCCCTTCTCAATGCAGGGGCCTGGGAGACTCTATAAGCTGCATGCCCTTGAAGCTGACCCTGGCTATACACTCTGCTTTGTACTTAGATATATGCTACACCGTACCATACCTGACGCTGTATGGTATACGCTAAGACATACACTAAGCTAGTCATAACATATGAACAGGTGGTTAGAGATATACAGGTTGTCTCTCTCTGCCCCACCCCACTCCTGTTGTTATTTTGGGTATTGTAATAAGAGCAGTACTTTGTGATAAGGGCAGTCCAAAGTGTGTTTAAATTATTCCTAAAAGAAGCTAGCACATTAAGGGTGCTGAGATTAACAATTTGCTGGTGTCCCCTTTGGAACTCTTTGCATGCCACAAGAGTGCCTCCAAGAGGACTAGTAGAGATTCAATGAGACAGAGATGTGCAGCTCTCAAAAAGATTTCTGTGGCAAATTTTAATTATTTTTAATGAGGTTCTATGATACTGACTATCAGGATAGATAAATGATGGGTAATTTTTCCGTCTTTTCATGTGACAAGTAGAAATAAAAGAAAAAAATATAAAGGAATTTCCTATTTCTAGAAATTAAATGGGTCTCCTAGGCCACCCATGCATGGATGTTTTTCTACCGCTCTAAATGGTTCTGTGATTTCCTTAAATTAACCACATAATATTATTTGTTATTAGTTGACTTGATCTGTCTACAAGTTAAATGCTTCCTCTGATGCTTCTATTTATAAATAGAACTAAAAACCTGGGAGGTCTAATTTAGGATCAGCATGGTAGCTTATGTTCTGCCATCTAGAACATCAAGGTTTGATTAGGCAGATCTTAGGGTCGAAGCCAAAAGGCAAGAAAACAAGACATTTTAATATCTAATGGGCTCTAAATAAGGTGGTTTAACACTTACCCGGCTCTGATTTTCATTAGTTATAAAGACAAAAACTTTTAACAGGGCCTCATGATGTTGGGATAAGTACTAAGTGAAAGGACAAAGGTTTCCAGGATTCAACCAAATGGGGGAGGGGTGAGAAAAACACTAAAAGATTTGTCGTTAAATATTTTTCTGCAGTCCATCATAAGGTAATCAGTAGTCAAAGTCTAAAGAACACCCCAGGAGCTACAGACCTTTGACTTCACAGGCATCTGTATAATCTGCTGAAGCTATCTGAGTTCTCCAAGAGACTTCAGGGTTTTGTATAAGACAGTGACAGAACTATGAATAGAAAGCTGATCAATTCTATGAGGTGTTGTGAATTTCAGGACTAATTTCTGTACTTAAAAGTCTTCTATCTTGTATAGTTTTGTAGTTCATCTTCCTGAATTGTAGGTGTATACATGGTACCATATGCCACATATAATCTCTGCTCAGTAATAGATAAAAACAACTAATAAATACATCAGAGAACTCCTCATATGTGATAATCCAAGGTAGTTGTCTGTTTTAGGGCATCAGTTCTGTCTTTATTCAAGCTATTAAAATCATTCACATTCATGAGGATTTTCATCAGTGTGACTAGCACTACTATTCTCTCAAAATTCAAAACAGGACCCATAACATAGGTGTAAGATATTACAGTTGGTAGAAATATATCATTTTCACAAATGCAAAAAATAGCTCTATTTAATGCCCTTGTATTCTCCATAGATGCCTAACTGGTTCAACCTTAAGTATCACAATGACGTTTTAAGTAATATTATATATACACGTGTTTGATATGAAGAACTTTGCAATGATATTCTCTGAAGATTGAATGGGCTATGATTCAAGAAATATTGAGCTCTCCATTAATGAATGTGTTGTACTTGATGAAACCACTTAAGTGAGAATTCAAGCACAAATGAGGTGGTTGACCTAGATAACATGTATGCTCTCTTCTAACTCAGACATCATGAACATGAAACAATTCTTACGGTTCTTGAACAAAACAGAGGATGGTACTAGAGAATGGAGAGAAGGCAAATGAGAGAAACACCTTGAAGATATTCTATTTATTCAAGATAAGTTGCCACTGTTTGAACATGGAACCCATGAGAAAAGAATAAAAAATCAAAAACGCTTAGTATTTTCCGTTTAAGAAACTACATATAGGGGCACCTGGGTGGCTCAGTCGGTTAAGCATCTGCCTTCGGCTCAGGTCATGATCTCAGGGTCCTGGGATTGAGCCCCGCGTCAGGCTCCCTGCTCAGCCGTAAGCCTGTTTCTCCCTCTCTCTCTGATCCTCCTCCCAGCTTGCGCTCTCTTTCTGTCTCAAATAAATAAAATCTTAAAGAAAGAAAGAAAAGAAAGGAAGAAAGAAACTACATGTAGATTAGCGCCATTAGGTTTTTCTTTTTTCATTGTTTTGAAGGAATCCATGCTGAACAGGGTGACTAAACCATGGAGATACTGGGCATTTGTTTGTTTGTTGGTATCAGAGATGGTTCCTGGAGATGAGTGCAGATGTGGCAGGGGATTCCATCCTTGACTGTAACTGTGAGGGCATGGCCCTAAGGTGGAAGCTAGTAGAGGGAAACCAGAATGTCTGGCAAATGGGCTGCAATTGAGCAGAGGAAGAACAGTTAAGAGACAAGTTTTGCCTTTTTGGGAAGTGACTCAGGAAGGGAGACACAGGCCTGAGCCTTCAAGGAACGAGGAAAGGCAGGGCAGGGGATATGAGATTTAACTAACAACAAGGAACTTGGACTAGACTTCACAGGCTCGGTGGAGCCAGTCTTTTAGAAGAATGTCATCAAGAAAATGGCATTTGAGAAAACTCAAGAGAAAAGCTTGAGAACAGAAAGGAATCCAGGAAAATATTGCATAAATCTATTTAAAAAGTGAAATGGAATTGGCTAAATTCTATCCTTGAAACATTATTTGGTACGTTTTTTAGGTAAGTCTATACACCAATTTGGGTTTCCAGTCTTCCAGCTGGTTCTAAAGCACCCTAAAGTTTGAGAACCACTGCCTTAGACATTTCAGAACTAGACCTCTTTAGAGCCTGTTTAGGGCAAAAAAAATTTTTTTCTGTTTTCTGTGTATTCACAGTACTATTCTCATTTCTGATTACCAATGTGTGGTAGTTTTCTCCTACCCCAAACAATTCTGTGACACCACTTGGGTGTCCTATAGATCTCCCAGGTTAAGGGCTTAGCCCCACAAGACTGAGCACGGCCCCCTCCCAACTTCAGACATCAATCACAAGTTCAAGCTGTCACCTGTACATTTGACCGGCCAGCTATATATCAGAGATTTATATACCAACCCCCCCACCCCAGGGTGGGGGCTTGATTAATTTGCTAGGGCAGCTCATAGAACTGAGGAAAACAGTTTTAGGTATTGGACTACCAGAATTTATTATAAAAGGATATAACTTAAGAACAGTCAAATGGAAGAGATGCACAGGGCAAAGTACGGGGAAAGAGGCACAGAGCTTCCAGATCTCTCTGGAGCACCTCCACATGTCCACCAACCTGAAAGCTCTCCCAATCCATCCTTTTCGGGTTTTTATGGCGGCTTCATTAATTATGCATGATTGATTAAATCATTGGCCATTGATTCAACCTCCAGTCCCTCTCCCCTCCCCAGAGGTCAGAGGCGGGGGTTGGACTGATATTTTGAACCCTCTAATCACACAGTTGGTTCCCCTGGCACCC